>CM017575.2:10071846-10671846 GCA_007844105.2 Rhamnella rubrinervis | reverse complement strand
GGTTGAATATTCTATTCTACTCATTCTCCATCCGAACTCTTTTGTTAGAAATTTAAGGTCCATGAATAATACATGGACAAGCTCCAATGGGGTTGGAAAATGTTTTCCTTATTTATTGTTTTTTAAAAAACTTAAAATATAATTTGAATTTTCTATATGTACTATGTGAACAGAAAATGTTAATTGGTGTTTTATTTTTTTTCCTTTAATTAGTTTATTCATGCCTTTGTTTTTTAGTGATGTAAATTGATCAATAAAAGATCATCCGATGTTTTCACTTTTTTTTAATTTTTTTTTTCGATATATAATGTGACGTTACATTATTAATTGACAAATTAATATAATCTAATAAAATATAAATAAATTATAAATAGAAATCAATAATACATTGATATATCATTTGTCACGTAACTTAAAAAATAATTTCTCAAGCTAGGAAACATCTTTATACTTTTAGGACATATTCTCTAAATTCAAATTACCAATTTTACATATTTATAAGAAGTAAAACGATAGTTTAGATGAATAAAAGGAATAGTAAAACTTTGTAAAATTCCTAAAACCTCTAGCTGTTCATTAGCAAGGCAAACAAACAGATATCACCTTTTTTTTTTTTTCTTTTTTTTTCTTTTTTTATGCTAATCGTGCAATGGACAACGAAGGTTGTAGATCACACTTCACAAACATGTTTGGTCTTTTCTAATTTTTGTGCTTTACCAAAAATTATGTTTGGTCTTCTTGTCTGTCTGTGGAAATCAAGATGTGGATGTATATGTCCCGGAATATTCAAGTGCTACGCTATGCTTGAAAGGACGAAAGGACTTCTCCACCAAATATGATTGGACCATAAATACTGAAACCAGATCCACCATTCTTTAACCCTATTTTTTCATTGAGCCAGTTCAGCCAATCCCAAGAGGCGAGGGGTCTCTTTCATAGGAAAATGGATTTATGTACTTCTTTTAACAAAATCATAAAGGAAGGCTTTCTATTATTATTATTATTTGGAAAAGTTTCAAAAAATTTCACTGCTGCGCTTTAAAAATAGTGGACATCTTTTGTACCCTAAAAATAAAAATTTATATTTATTACACAAGTCTATTATTATTCTGGTTTATGCAAATTCTCTTATTTAAATAAACATACTTTTTATGTAACATTTAAACAACATGGTCAAATGCGCATTTTGGTTGTTAAATTAATGCTCACCAATTAAAATTGTATTGAAGATAGTCTTAAACGTGTAATATTTCTTTTTTAAAAGACTTATTTGTATAATAAATAATATATATTTTTTTAAATCACAATAAACTTTTTTGAGCCCATTAGTTTTTTGGGCAATTAGACAAAGGCCTTGCTGACCTTGCCCAACTAGCTATTTTTTTGGGCCCTGATTCCCTGTGATAGATCAAAATCCAGATAAAGTAAACACACCGTTAAAGAACACTTTTTTTCCCTTGTAATATTTTGTTTTTTGTTTTCCGAAAAGGCCGATCTAAAAGGCAAAATATCATCCAAAGAAAACAATTATACAGGAATTTCCTCTTTTTTTTATTTTCTTTTTTTTTTTTTTTTTTGTTTCTCTCCTTTTATACACCAAAATGATAACAAGATGAGCATGGTTGGTGTTCCTACCTCGATATCTCTAAATCAAAGAAGAATTGAGGGAACATTGAGAAAAGAATCTATCAACCCCTTCCTAGTTTCTAAAAGGTAAGAACCACTTCTTCCAATGCAGACATGAATAGACTTACAACAAAAGTCAAAGTAGTCATCCCAATGCTGAGATCACCAAAAAAATCTTGAACAATTGAAGTTCCATTTAATCGTCGTCCTCTGAATCTGCAGGTAAACAGGGGAGAAAAACTTTTTAGTTGAAAAAAATAAAAATAATGCGAAAGATGATGAAGTTAAAGATAGGAGAATTTCGCTCTTCACTTTTGTAATTTAGTATTATATTGGCCTTCCAAATGGAAGATAGAGGGGGAGCAGCCTAAAAGGGATTGAAATTACTCTGCAATTACCCTCCACACCCAAAAAAAATATCTTAGACACAAGAGTTTACTCCTTACTTAAATTCTTAGGTAACTCATTTTTAATCAACCCGCCAAGTTCGAATTGGGAACTAAGCCACTTAGACAAACAAGAAACTAAGACCAATAGTTGATTCCTCCCCACTGGATGTACTCACTGTCACTGATTCAGATGATGCACATCCAGTAATACTAGTAAAAAATGAAGTTTCGGTAACATGTAGTTTTAATAAATAAAGATTATGCATTAGCTCTATAAAGGAAGAAATACTTCCACCTATTAAAAGGAAGAGAGAATTTGTGGCAAGTACCTGGACAGAGCATATATTGCTTACCAGATCTTTACTAACAAAACAAGTAATGAAATTTTAACTTCCCAAATAGCATGTATTGCTTACCTGATCTAATATCTTCTCCAACTTTTCCTCTATTTTTCAGCTGTCTCATAATCATCAAGCATATGAGCAACCACCAGTATATGTGGAACACAAGCAGCGTGATTAACAATGTATTGAAAACATAGTACAATGATGTGGGGTAGGCCTTTGGTAGGTCCAAGACATCAAGGAGATCGAAGCTGGAAAGTGACAAGGGCCAACCATAAGAGAGATAAGCTAAAGGAGTTATCTAAAAGTAGATAGTTAAACGATTCACACTGAGGGCAAACCTTGTTGCTTTTATAACCCAAAAGGGAAAGAATATCAGCCGCAGCATGAACCATGAAATGGCGAAAAATCCAAAGATCACACTTGCTGCAAGCTCCTTCTCTGCATATTTGAAAACCTTTGCAGCTTCCATAAACACATCACTTGCATCATGCAATGCAAGGATGATTGTGCCTATCCGGAAAAATCTGTAAATGGAAAATTTATTACCGCTTCTCACTGGAAATTTGTTAAAGTTTTCTAAGGTAGCCTTTTAAAATCATTTCGCAAAACATATTAGATAAATAAGAATGAAAGACAATTGATGTCCCAGTTTGCCACTTTGAAAATCTCACAAGCTATGATATAAGTATGTGTTTGTATGCACTTCAAAATTCTAACCAGAGGGCCCATGACAACGTATATTTAAAATGAGATGATCTTTAAAAATGCTTTTCTAAATGTTGCATTTAGCTATTGTAGTATAATATAAAACAGAGCCACTAAAGGATGCCAACCCTCCCCAAAAAATATAGAAGAAGAACCATGGTCCATTATGCAGGGGATTCATATTCAGATTAACAGTTCACTGTCCACAAGTTTAAGCAAGCATGAATTTTCATCAGAGCACAGCTTCAGCCAAGCTGCTACGTTTTAGACAATGACAAAAGAACTACAGCGATAAGAAAGATGGAAACCAGAACCTTGGATTGTATTTTGCCACAACAAAAAATAATAATCTTGAAGCACAACTATCACAATCAGTGAAGAAAAAATAGCTGATACAATTTCAAGAACTGGATAAGCAGTTGTCGGTTAATTATAAGTTTCATTGACACAGTCTAACTATTCATAATATGCCATTGTAGACATGAACAGGAGGGTGTGACACTGATGAATGAATAGAATCCAAATCGGTCATGAAAGTGTTCAAATTACCACAAGCAGTTTGTAACCCTTAGCAGGATAATATCAAAAATTGAGGTTTACTTTTATTTTAGCATATTCAGAGTGGGGCAAATGTTAATTATGCCAAGAGATCCTAAAGTATCTTCATGCTAACTTTGCAGAAACTGCCAATGCAACGGAAACAAGTAAATGAGATGCCAATCAAAATGATGACAACAAGAAACAAGCATACATTTACCCACCCTCACTATTTGACAGAATATAATTTACAAAGGTAAATTTTTTATGTTTAAATAAAATAATCAGCCAGATGACCTCTAAGATCATTCATAGGCCAACCTTACATATTTTTTTCTACTTAAAAAGCTTATCATTTTAACACTAAAGATCTAGTTAAAAGGTGTGAGTATTTTACATATAAATGAAAGTATATATACACACACCTAAAACTTAGCATTTAATATCTAGGTTCTTTTATGTTCCAACACACAACAACTACATAAAAATAGAAAAGTAATAAACTCCTTTACAGGCACAGGGTTGGACGTACTACGTAAAAAATAAATGGCTAGGACGCAACCCCTGGCCCAAAATGGAGATCCAAGAAAAGCTATTGCATGAGATCCCTAGACGTATGAAACCACAATAAAGTAACAATGTAATAAAAAGATATGCAATTTTTTCATGCTTGCACTGTTGCACAAAACTGAATTAATACCTTGTGATGTATGAGTACCCAATCAGGAAAACAGTAATTACATGATGAGACATCATCACTGAGAAATCCTTCCTTCGGGTCTCCCATGCAAGGAGTGCAGCAATGCCATAGATGTAGAATCCACATTGGCACATATACAAAAGCATTACTGGAAACCTGAAATGAAAAGCAAACAGGTTAGTGCAAAAATTTCAATGCTACTAATACCCACATTCCTCAACACCCTTCAAAAACTGTTAAGAGCTGTAGCATATGGCAATGGTAACCTAGTTCAGAAACAGTCTGCCAAAACAATTTTTTAGACCTGAAAACAAATCACTAAATCCTGTCCCAGTAACATGATAACTATATGTTTTCCAATTATGTGATTAACATGTTTTTGTTTTTGGACATTGTGTGACTATCATGTACGAAATATATTCATTGAAACAAAAGCCAAAATGGCACTCATGCTCATGCCAGATAGTAGGAAGGAGTAAGCTCATTGGTATTAGGAAGGAGTAAGCACATTGGTAAGCAAATATAAAACTTTATGGATCAGGAACATCAAAAAGAAATTTAAAAAAAAAAAACAATAACGATAGCTACTGCCAAATGCCTTTCAGAGAAATATATAGAGAGAATACTTTCATCATCATCTCTATAAATAAGATAAATTCAGTCACATATTTCTCCTCTTATCTGCTGCTTGTGCTATGCACTTTAACAAAAGAACAATTTTTATAAAAGAGACTAACATTTTTTATTTTTTGGTAAAGGAAAAAGAAAACCAACATTGATATCAGAGAAAAGTTCAATTGAAAATGGAAACAACAATTGGCCAAACTTTTGTAAACTTCAACACCATAGTTACAGCTGAACAATAAAAATTAATGTAGCAACATCAATTACCCCAGCAATTCTAACAAATTGCAAGATACATATTTTTCAGTTGTTTAATTCCCCTGTAGAGGAGCTTGTATTGGCCCTCTTATATTATTAAAAATTATTTAAATTATGCAACATAACACAAGTTCTGAACCCATTTTCAGCGTATTTATAGAAATAGGGGTTCAGAATTCTAAGTCTAAACATGAAAATTACTCACTTCAACTCTTGATCTGGCCAGCCTTTAAAGTACTCTTTTGTATCTCTGAGCCATGGTTCATTATAAGTAATTTTGAGAACACAGACTTCAATAGTGGCATAGTATATTAGCTTCCACATTGACTCTGAGCATTTTACAATCTTTGCTCGTGTGGCCTTATTGATCTTCAAAGGAACGGATCCATTATTCAATAACCAGATGGCCAGCCTCTGAAAAAAAAAAAACAGTGTAGATGTTAAAGGAAAATAATGGTTCACTGAGTGATATGTCCACTCTTTTTCTGTTAATCAGGATCAACACAATTGTTGCAAGCATAGGAAACAATGTGACTTTAAGATGACGAGCATCATTAACCCAAAAAGTGGAAGCCTTCAACAGGAAATTTAAGAAACGTATTTAATCTTGCCAACAGTGGAGAGACTCTAAATTTTCTCTTTTCATAACAAAGATATATAGAAATTATTTCTCAAACTCCTCAGGGATTGATGCTTCAGTAGCTATAAACCTTAAACTATCTAAGAATGAGGCAAAAAACTGAAAAGCATGCAAATTAACCAGATTTTAATGTTCCTTGTAGGAGAATTCCAGATCCCAACTAATTCAGAAATCAGAACTCATAAATAATCTGATAAGCATGTCTACAAGCTACAGTACACTGCAGGAACTATAAAGCATAATTACTTTCATGCAATGCAACTCTTATAGCCGTAAAATATCAACTCACTCGAACCTTTATTTATTGACAGTTCTCCAACAATTCTAAACCTGAGCTGCCCATGCATCTTTCTTGGAAACTGACTAAACTTAAAATCAGACTAAATTCCTACATACAAATGCGCAATTTGTTGGCCAGTATAATGTTTATAAACACTCAAGTGGCGTTTCATAATTACAAGAAAAAGAAAACAAACGCAGCCACTCAACTAAACCAGACATAACGGAAAAAGAAAAGAACAAAAGGCTCTAAAACAAAGCTAGTCCAAATTCCAAAGCAGAGAGGACAACGAGCCCGAAACAAACAATGCGAGATTCTCATATTCCTGTCTTTTCATCGTTTTCTCAGACGCCAAACAGATTGTACAAAAATCAAAAGGATTTAAAAGGAACAAGACAGCAACTAAAACAGAGGGCTGAAACAGTGGAAAAACGGAGCAAGAATCTTACACGAAATATGAATCTGTCAAAGAAGAACCTAGCGGCATAGAACCCAAAAGCGAAGCAAATTGCAATAAGGAAATGCAAAGCTTCTGGGGCGCCATTGCTGGTCAAGATCGACTCCATGCGAGACTTGGAACTACAATTCGAGAGAGAAGCATTAATTGCTTGACGAGTTTGATTTAACTAAATCAGTAACCGAACTAGAAGAAGTGGCTGCACTTAGCTTCCCATTTTGCTAACCTGAGGAATCCAAAATTTGCCCTAATTCTCCTACCTCGGAGAGAGAGAAAGAGAGAGGACTACGAGTGCGTGAATGCTGAAGGTTTGGGATTTGAGAGGGGAGGGGAAATGGAAAGGAAGTTGAGATCTTGGACTCGGGTTCTTGTTTAAAGACCCTCTCAGGCCGTCAAGAGCGCACAAAAGCGGGGCTTGGTTTTTCGTTTCGGCGGCTGGCTTCAACTACTTACTACCTTACACGTGCCATCTTACCATTGCCTTGTTTTCTGTTTTTGCTTTTTTTTATTGAAGAAGATACGATCTGCGTTGAAAACACAGCTAATCTGTCAAATAAAAAAAACTAAAACCACCTAAATAAGATTTGTATTGAGCCAAAAAGGGCTGGTACATTTCGAGGAATCCATTTATTGAAATTCGAAGATATATATATATATATACACTATTTATGTACATAAATATAATTCTCATTTTTGTCAAAATTGTAATACGTTAGAAAAATTTTAGTGGTTAAAATTTGTTTGAGTAATCATATTTATTACCATCAACACCAAACTTATAATTATTTTTAAATAAAAAAATTTTGATGTGAAAATCATCAATTATTTAAGAAATAAAATTTATTTGTTTTATAAGAGTTTAAAATAGTATATTTCACCTTTAACAGTTCTCATTCTATTTAATATTTAACCAAATAATATATTTATGAAGATTTTCGTAGATCCTTAATTTTAGCAAATGGATCCAATTATAAATATCCGGGAGTATATTAATGGAATGAACTAAATATGAACCTTAAATTGTAGCTTAATCCTGAGCAAATTTGTTGACGCCGTGCCTACAAAGTATGAAAAGTGCCAGACATTTGAAATTGCTTGGGGAACAAAAATGAGGACAAGCGAGAACACTTAAACAGAGGAATTGATTGTATTTTCTCCTTTGTTCTCCATAACAACTGGGGATCAAGTTTGATGACTTATTAAGGGATTTACGAAATAAAAACATGCCATTGAAGACGTTGCAACATATATTATGGAGCCTTTGGTGCTTGTGCACAAACAAAATACGAGTCCAAAGGTAAGACAATAAAGGATTTAGCTAACGAAGATATTTACTCTTACAAGAATCATGACATGAGACATATTAAAATTTGACTTTCAGCTCAATTTTTTTTATTGTGCCACATTCTCCCATAATTTGCTTACCATCATTTGGTGATAGTTAATAAATTTTTTATTTTAAAATCTATTTGGAAAATACTAATAAAATTCCTCCACATCTATGTGCGTGCACTTGTGTTTTTATCTTTTTTATTTAAAAAGAAAAAATAAAAGCTTTTACGCAGGAGTAGGTCCAAAAAAGCCTATTACTATCGCCACAAATATTATTATTCAATTTCTTAAGTTTGTTAGACTAGGAAAATGACGTAGCTTAAAAGGAAAATGACGTAGCTTGAAAGGAAAATGGCGTGCCTTAATCGATGCAACTACTAACCACATAGCATTAGATACGATCTCCTATGTGTATGTGCATAAATTATAAGCAACACTCTGTAGAATTCATTCTCCGACGGTTTGATTCCATTTTATACACTTTTTTTGCTATTCTCTGATTCTTTTTACTGTATATTTATTTATTTTTAATATCTGAGAAAATAAAAACAAAAGTTTCTTTTTTTTTCAAAAATTAACTCAAACGTCCATCTAATTCCAGATGCTTAGTATGATTTAAGAACTTTTATTTATTTTTAGTTTTCGAGAAATTTATAGTAATTAATTAGTCTTTAATCTATATATATAAACATTTTTATAAAGTTTTTTTTTTTTTTCTTCTTCATCAATTAAATTGGGCCGGGCCTACAAATGGAAAAACAGTCTATAATTAGAAGAACAAGTCAAGCTTGTGGAATACACGTGCTGTCCCATCTCAATGGATTTTGGATGAGCGGTAACCAAGTAAGTTTTGGATGAGGCGCTTGAAAGTTCAAACTACTTATAAAAATCAACACTTTCATACATCAAATCCTAAAATTTAAGCTTCACGTGGCCGGTTTTGATAACCAAATCAAAACCAAAACCTACCACGTCGCTTGTAAAAGTTTACCAGTTGTGACGGAGAGTATTATTGTATAAAAAATAACCTGGTCTGCCACTTTAATAATTGCTATTGGCAATTAAACCAAAAGCATATAAGATAAAATCATACTGACCTGAAAATGTAGTATTCCAATGCCACATTGACCATTGCAGATCTGCAATAGCCAACCTAAGCTCCTTTCTGTAAAGCAATGCATTTTTTTTTTTTGGTAATAAAAGCAATACATATAAAAGTGTAATGCTTTGAATCAATTAAAATATTCATGAAGCTTGTGAAATAGGCCTTGGTCCATGTTTTCTTTGCTTCTCAAACTTCCTTGATCATCAATGTTAGTTCAGGCTTAACAGCATGATCAATTGTAGGATATTTACTATGCTGTCAGTGACTTATTTGCATTCCTTCCAAAAGGTTCATGTGAATATGAAACTGATCCATCAATTGAAAAACCAAACAGGAAAGCCAGTCTTAGGTTTGGCCATGATCTATTTATGCTTCATTTGCCATTTGAATATTTTCAGAAAACAATTTTACCTGCAAAGATTTTGACTATTATCATTAATTGTGAGGAAATTTAATTAAAACATTGATTTATAAGACTGGTACTTTCCAAGTTAACCCTAAATGACAAGTTTGTTAGGCCCTGTTGAGCATAGTAGCTCCTTAAAACTCAAAAACAGCTATTTACACCCAAAAGTAGTATCTGACAGTGTGTTTATTTCTTAAACTTTTACTTAAATTATGATTGATGATTATTATATTTTTATCAAACTAAAAGCTAGATTATAACTGATAAATTCACTGTCTTGCAGGATTAATTGTGATTTTGCAGATTAGTATTGAGGCAAAGCTTTCTCACATTATATGCCAAGGCTTTATTACATTATATGCTAATGATGTTCATAGACAAAGTATATACAAATTGTCCAATCCAAAAATTATTATAAAGTTTACAATGTGTCTTCAAAAGAAATTAGGCTTTCAATAGTTGGGTATTATGATTAGGCATTCTGGCAGAAAGCAATTTATTGTATGTAAAAAGTTCGGTTTTTGCTAGAAAAAATATTTAAAGAAAGTTATTAAAAAAATTAACGATTTAAAACTTGATATTAATTATACTATTACCAATTTGACAATAAAATACAAATATTTATTTGTCCTGCTCTATAAATATGGCATACATAAAATAAAACAAGTATTTCTTATCCAAGATATTCTCTCTCTAATTTTTTTTTATGTGAATAAAAACAAAATTTTTATTATATATGTTTCATACTTTTATCATATATTAATTTAACATGTAGAAATCATAACCATTTAATTCAATATGTATAAATCATAACAATTTTATTATAATTATGTGAGAATATTATAGATTGCTATCTATCATGGCAGCTGCCAGTTTCCTTAATCTGGAAACAGAAGGGTAGATGTTTACTTGAATTAGTCTTTTATTTTGTTGCATTTGTTTTTTTTCTCATACCTTTTATATATATATATATATATATATATATATGGGGGGGTAAAAAACAGCTGTAAATTATGATAGAATTCTGCCACCTTCCATTTTTTTTACCATTCTTGTCTGTAATTGTAATCGCCGAGACACAGAAACGATTAGCAAAGCTAAAAAACATTACTAGTAATATATTTTTTTCAGCAAATTTTCATATTTAGTGTATGTTGGATGAGGCTGAGTTGTCCAAGTAAATATTTTGAGCAACCCCAACAAACGAATACTATCCACCAGGAGTTGTAATTTGTAAATTAAAGCTAGTAGCTCAAAACAACAAGTTGCTAATTAAATTTAAGGCTTTATACTATCATGTTAGTTAAGAACACATATTTCCACAAAGATTTTTCCCATGTTATTACTTGAAAAAACATAAAAATATAAAAAGGACAAATTGGGATAGCCCTTTATTTCCATAAAGGTCCCCAAAATGTAGGATTTTCAGAAGACGAGAGAACAAGAATAAAAATAGAAAGGTAGTGACGTGGTGAATCTTCTGACGGGTCCCCTTTACTTTCTTTGAGTTTGAGGTGGGTGTCCTTGGTTGGAGGGCGAGGGTACCTTTACTATATATATATATATATATATATAGATAGAACACGTGGCTCCTTTCTAGCCATTAATGGTGAGACCCCCCACGCGAAGCCAATGTACACTATATCACCATGCAGGCAAAGCCACGTGGCCTACTTCTCGAGATAAATGGTTTGGTCTTACCTTTTACCAAAATGGAACTCTACAAGTTTACAATGCTATAAGCTCAATTAGAGGAGGGCAGCAATGAAAAGCATACCCATTAAAGCTCCATTAATCATATATATATATATATATATATGCAAAGATGGTCAAATTTCTAGGTTGAAAGTTACAGGCCGGTGGATATATGGGATATTAATAAGAAATAGAGACCCCATTTGTTAAAAAAAAGAAAAAAAGAAAGGAGGAGGATTGTGGGTTTGGTTAGGAGGATAAAAATTAGAAATATTATAAAATTAAAATAAAAGGTTGGGGGTAAGAGGCTTATTTAATGTCGATAGTGATGGTTGGATTCTTTCCAAAATCTGGCTGGGAGGCCATGCTGTGGAACTGGGAATGGGCCATATTCAATCCCACTTTGAGATCCCACCACTTCCCACCTGCAATTGACACAAAAAATTGTTTACTGTTTATTTTTTATAATCAATAACCCAACAACAAAATTGCCTAAATTTTTATTTTATATTGTTGGTTTATTCTTTGGTAAATTAAAATTAATAAGATTCCAAAAGGATCATTATAGAATCATGGATTTCTACCTCTACATGTGTCCTCAACAAATATGGTTAGCAAGGCCTTTCTCATCTAAGAAAATATATTCTTTCTTTTTTTTCCTTTTTCTCTTTTTTGCTTTATACCTGAATTTGGTCACTAAATGGTGAATCAAAACAAGGATCTCCAACTTGGCAAGCTCATTTCCAGGACAAGCATGTGCGCCATTGCCAAATGGCATGAAAGTATTAGGCTTTGGAGCAACCTGTATAAAAATTAATAAACTTAATTATTCCTTCTTCTTTTTATTTATTTATTTATTTTTTGTATTAACCAACCAGATTAATAAAGCCTTTAAACATAAAAGTCTCTGTTTTTAACCCTACAGAGCCTTATCTATCTGAGCTGTATTGCTTACCTCAAACCTAGAAGGATCAAAATCTAGAGGATCAGAGAAGAATTCTGGATTGTGATGAATGTTTCTGAACAGTGGCATCACCTTCCAACCCTTTGGTATCAGATATCCTGAAATAAAATATGGGAATTCAATTTGTTTTTGAAGTTGAAAAAGCTTTCTTTTTATGAATGCCACTGTTTCAAATCTTTACCATTGTATTCTACATCAACCACTGCCTCCCTGAATGTGAAAGATATGACGCTAGCCATCCTCAAGCTCTCTAATATAACCTGAAATAATTCAAAACACAGACAATTGAGACTCTCATGGTTTCTTAAAGAACTTTATCTTGCTGTCCATCACATCACAGCAGTTAAAAACTTGGGCATACCCTGTATGTGAGAGGCATGTTTCTGGTCTGTGCCCATGTCAATGGCCTCCTCCCTCCCTCGTTCGCTTCGTATATCGCCTTTTGCTCCGCCTGCAACAACAAATTATTATGTCAAGTGTCAATCTTTAACATGTTCCAAGTGTGAAATTCGGCTAAATTTTTTTTATATCCAAATTCTTACAGTTACAGCTTCAAGAAGTTTCTGGTCATTATGGAGGTACTTGAGGATCCAAGTTAATACACTAGCAGTAGTGTCTTGAGCCGCAAACAGAACTCCAATGATGTTATCAGAAATCTGATCCTTGCTCAAAACTCGACCCTTCTCATCTTTGAAGTTCAGGAAATAACCCAGCAGATCCTTTTCCATTATTTTCTTCTCCTCCCTCTCGTAAATAATCTCACTCATAATCTGCTTAAGCCTCTTCCTTGCCTTTAGAAGAGAAAAAAAGAAAGAAAAAAAAACATAATAAGCAGTCAGATTTATACAAAACAGTGACCTCCTGTATAAAAGACAGAGATAAGAGATTTGGCTTACCAAGAGTGCTCTGTGATAAGTAGTTCCCGGTATGTTCGTTGGAAAAGAGTTGTAACCTTTATCTACTATGCAGTAATTCTCCTTTAGATTTTCTCTGTGACTTTCATCCAACAGACCAAAGACAGAAAGAATGCCCACATCGAAGGACAACTGTGTGTAACAACAAAGATCCATTTTATAAAAGACTCTCTGAGAATCCCATCAATAAAAACAAAAATTATAAGCAACCCTGTCTTATTAGACTAATAAAATAATAATAATAAAAAGTAAACACGTAGAGCCAGAGGAAATGAACCTTCTTCATCTCATGAAAAGTGTTGATGACCTCCCTTCCAGCCCAAGAGTCCAAAGCAGAAATGGCTATGGCTTCCATATCAGGAATTAGTTTGTGGAGGGAATTGAGGTTGAGAGAGCTTTGAACCAGCTTTCTAAGCTGAGAGTGATAGTTTCCTTGGTGAAAGAAGAGTGCATGAGGGCCAATCATCTTCTCCTTGCTCTTTGGGTAGCTGGGCTTGAACAACTGAGCATGACTCACCAGCACAAACCTTGTGGCCTCAGGACTTGTCAGCATGACACAAGGATAACCCAAGATATGGGTTTTGAATATTTCTCCATACCTGAAAAAAAAAAAAAAAAATTGACAGAGTTCAAAATCATGACAAAATTAAAGAAACCTGATGATAGGTATTTTTAGCATTTAGTTAGAAACCTTTTCTGTTTGGCTGAAAAGAAAATGTTTGGGTCTTGAGAATACAGTTGAAGAGTCTCTCCTAAGTAAGGCCACCCCATTGATCCTGGGGGAAGCTTATAAGGTGCTGTGTTGGGATTGGAAATCCCCTTTGTAAGTTTCTTTAAAAATGAATATGAGAGAATAGTGGAGAGAAAAAGGAATATGGATATTAAAATACAAGCAATCTCCATACAAAATGCAGCCTTCCTCTTTAATTTTTGTCTCTCTGAATTCTTGGAGATATCAAGCACCAAGCAGCTTTGTGTGGTGAAGCTTGATGGGTGTGAAAAAACAAGTGTGTATGATGATGTGCTTGGTGTGTTTGGGTCAGGGACCTTGGGGGTGCTATATATAGAGTGAAACCCAAGGTAATGGACGGACAAAATCTGGAAAGTCTAGTTTTTGCAGGGTTTTGTTTTGCTTCATTGTGTGAGGTTCGTATTTATAGGCATGAAAGTCATTCAACAAGTTCTAGATGTTATTAGATATTAAATTCGAGTTTTAGACTTAATGGACAATTCTTGTCTCTAAATTTCCAAAAATACAGCATCTCGTATCTAATAAAAAACCAATAATATATTGTCGTGTTAATTGATAAATATTTTTAATAAAATTTTTTAATATGTGTAGATTTATGTCTTAAAAGATAAAAGTATAGTTTCTAAACGGATTCAAAATTATATAAATAAACATTAATGAGACCGCTATAGAAGAAAGAGAAAAAAAATGGTAATATTGGGTAATTATAATTACATATCTCCATCACATATGGTTGACAGTTAAGCACTATTTCTATTATTATTTTTCCTCTTCTCTTGAAAAAGCATAAGTTCTCGTATTGATAAATGACATTGTGGTCCATTCTAACAATTTAGTCAAACTTTCCTTACTTGCAAGCAGACCTTGAGTTCTTTAATATATAGGAATTAATGTACACTTGTGAAGCTTAATTTGCTAGTTTTACTTTCTTCCTCCCATTTGTTTTCCCTTATGTTCAGGATTAGGATGTTATTTCAGCATCAAAATTGTTGATGAATTTTTTTAAATTTCAACCATTATAAAACTATGCATTTTCTAGTATGAATTCTTCTCAATTTCTGATTGAAAAAAAAATAAATAAAACAAGACGTGTGGTATAGTGTAACCATTCATCGAACTTTTTTTTTTTTTTTCTTTCTTTCTCTAAAACATATATTATACCCAATCACATAAAATTAGGCCAACCCTCTTCATACATCATATATGTGCCAATAAATTGGAGAATCGGTAACTAATTCCTGTATATATTTTCATGAAATTGTCATAAGCTTTACATTTGCACATATATTGTAACATGTGACATGTCCTGTGTCCATGCCTATCCCTTTTTCCCATTTATTCCCATGTGTTTTTATTAATAAAATACGCATAAATGACATACACAGAGGAAAATAAAATTAAAACGGAACATGGGTTAAAGAATTCAAGTTATGATTTTAATAGTTTTTTAAAAAAATTTAAGTTGAAGCCTATCATGTGACCATCTCTCACTAATTTCATCGTCTTATTTCACACATATTCATTTGCTTACAATTAAATAATATTGTATATAACTTGGATAGTTTAGTAGTGTATTTTATCTCTTATTACTTTAATAATAGAACATTAAAGATTTTTTTAAAAATTTTTTAAAGAGTGAATTATAAGTGTCAGATCAATTTAACTCTTTTTCTGTAAGTGAATCGTCCATTTTTTATTTCAAGGCAGAGCTTTAGGGTATCTCATAATACAAAACAACTTTAATTAATTAGCTCATGATTTCACTCACAATTAAAAGTTCATAATAAAGAAATGAAATTATTTATCAAAATAAAAAATAATTAAAACAATTAAAGGTTTTTTTCTTTTTCTTAGGCTAGGTTGTTCACAACAAACACACGTATTTTCTGTTTTGTGCCCAAGCAATATAGGTTTTTGCAGGCAATACGAATCACACGTAAAATTATAATTGGCCTTGTTTTTTTGTTAGAATATGCAAAATTACTTTTGTTTTAGGTAGGCTATGATCATTCCCATTGATGAAGCAATTGCCAGCACCAGAAAAGGTTAAAATATTTAAATAGGTTTTCAATCTCTAGGTGTGTGTATCTATATATATATATATATATAGAGAGAGAGAGAGAGAGAGAGAAGTGTCAAAATATATGACTCAAATAAGTTGGACTTAAGTAAGTTATGATTTAATTACCAAAAAAAAAAAGTAAGTTATGATTTGAAAAGAAGGATCATAATTAGCGTTTAGTTGATAGGACATTAAATGGTGGCCCAATCTGTACCCTGCACTCACAAAAATGATAAAAGACGTGAAAAAGAGACTACATAGAGTGTTTTTTTTATTGTATTTTACTGTTAGAGTGCCCAGATTAATTTACGCATTTTGATTAGTTATTTCTCGGAGGATTAAAGGAGCGCACTCCCCCATATAGTAAATATATATTTTTGTTATTAAAAATATTTGGAAACAAAATTATCATCTTAAATAAATAATTCCAATCTTCATAAATAAATATATATGAATTAAAAGTATTTTTGTAATTGAAAAAAAAAATTTGCATTTGGGTGGAAATTAAATAGTTGCCCTTGTGGTTCGCACTCTCATAGCCCTCCTGAGTCGTGGCGAGTATAGTTTTGCCGGCACTTGTTCATGTGCTACAAGGGACCCAGTAATCCGACGGTTCATTACGACTCACACAATTTAGAACCGCCTTGATCTCCGACCTTCCCTAGATCGGATGGTCATCCTGACAAGTCCGATTCATATTGGGGCCCACGTCGAATATGTGTACGGAAAATGAATACGTGGAGCTTGGGGAATGGATAACCCTCCCTCGGACTGGGCGTCTCGTTTCAAGGGGGAGCCGATGAATGTCAGGTGATACCGGTCGCCATCAAAGCTAGATGGAACCGCCACGTGTTAAGATCTAGGTGGTCCCAGAGGAGACGAGAAGTAATACGGTGTGTGTTTCTACAAAATGAGGCAGCGACTCCTTTCGCTGTTGATTGGGCGACATGTCGGTCACCAGTTAGTATTTGATGGCTGATTAGCCTTTTGTGTATTTACTGTTTTTGGAAATTTTATTGTAGCTTAACCCTCTCTATAATAAAATAGAAAATGTGTGTTTTTTTTTTATATATACAAAAAATATTTAGCTTCATTAATGCTAAATTGTCTTCCAAAACCACATAAATACTTTCACCACACAAAAAAAAACCCACATAAAAAAACAATTATTTAGTTTACCAAGTTAAGTTTAACGTGAATGAGTTATTGTATACAAGTGTATTCCATACATAAAGAACTAATCTCTTTAAGTTTTACGCAATATTTTATAGCAATTAGATCGGTTGGCTTGACTCAACTGTAAAATATTAAGGATCTTCCATCAGTCTGAATTTGACTAGGTTTAATTGTTCGGTTAGATAGACCAACTGCCCCATCAAAATAAAATTTAAACTTGTTTTGTTTAAATACCTATATTATAAGTAATTTTATAGTACATAGGGAAATCTTGTAACTAAATTTGGCTTATTATTAGTAGGTGATGCTCTCAACCTCTAGGCATGCATGCAATTAGACGTTTAGTCAAATAAATGAAAAGAATAGACTAAGCTCTTATACGTGAATTAATTTCTACAAATATGAACTTGTATATATAAAGGATTATTATCAGGTTCAGCCGCCCAAGCACATTTAAAAAGAGTTATTGTTTGCATTACTTAGTGTTTAAGAAAAGTGACTGAAACTTATCTACTAGTTGGTTACAGTTGATTTATTTGTTTTATATTAGCTATTAAATTAAATTAGTTTAAATAAAAATTTTGTAGAACATGCAAAACAACCGATTTTATATGCTTATAAAAAAAACTTCATATTTTATATTTAAAAATTTTTTAGAGAATGAGAGAAACTCTAAAAAAGAGTTAAGAGAGCTTCAAGAGAGAGAGCGGTGTGTGGTGTGTGTTGAGACTGTGAAAATAGAATTGTTTTTCCTCTTAGTCCTTTCCTTTTATGGTCAAGAGTACCACAACAATTATTAAGACGTGCTAAAATTCATGCCTAGCTAATAATATTGCGTTTTTGATATATGCTTTCACATTTAGAAAGTAGTTTCTTTAGGAAATCTGTCATACTTGATGTGTGTGAGTTTGTAATTATACGCTTCAAAATCTACTATCATTTAAGTACCCTATTTCCTATTCATTTAAATATGAAGACGTATTGATTTTAAAAGCTCTTTCATGTACATATATTTTATGGAGTGAATTTGAAATTTTCAAAAATATCGAAGATAGAAATAGAGAAATATATGAATCTATAGAAGAATTATAGCAATCTCATGCTCTCGGCTCTTACATAAATAATGAATTTGAGAAAAATCAAAATTCAAATAAATGGACTTTTATATATAGGATTTTTCTCACCAATTCCGTTAAACTTTGTATAAAATTACAATATGCCTTATAAATTATGAAATTAGCACAATACTCTTAAATTTTAAAAATAATTTTAAATTATTATTTAACTCATAAATGCACTATATTTTTAGTTGTTTAAATATGTATTTTTTATGTTTAAGGTTGAGATAAGAGACAATGGGTTAAAAAACAAGTCAGCTTGACAAAAAATAAATAAATTATTCATGCAAAAATATATTTTTGAACAGTTAAAAAATATGTTAAATGTAGAAATATATTATTTTCATAAATCGCAAGTAATATGTAACTCTTTTTAAAACTAACAGAGTATTGATGTCAATTTTATAATTTAAAAGATAATTTATAAATTTGTATATAGTTCATGGGTTATTGGTGTAAAAACTCATATATATATATATATATACACACACACATATATACATTATATAGATTGATTATAAGGCAAAGTGACAACAACATGCTTGGCAAGCATATGAAGAAAACGTTGAGCCCTTTTTAATTCATAGAGTATTAATGTTAATTTTATAATTTAAAAGACAATTTATAAATTTGTATATAGTTCATGAGTTACTGGTGTAAAAACTCATATATATATATATATATATATATATATAGACACACACATACATACATTATATAGATTGATTACGAGGCAAAGTGACAACAACATGCTTGGCAAGCATATAAAGAAAACGATGAGCCCTTTTTATTGAAAAAAAGAAAGAAAAGAAAACAAGAAAAAGTGCATATATGAAGCTGTGTCCATTTGGAGAAAAGAGTACCCAAAAGCTCTCCATTATAGTTCGTATTTCTTTTCCCATTGTCTATTCTGCACAAGCTTTCTTCATATAGAGCAGGGTATATATATATATATATATATATATTCTCTTTCTTTAATATTTGATGCTTTGGAAGGATGCTGTATTTGTGGAAACTAAGCAAGATACCAAACATGTACCTTTTTCTCAGTTTGCTTCAAACTTGAGGCATTCTAGCCTTCTTTGTGTAAATAATAATTTCTTTTTGGTAATTCTGTAAATAATGATTGAAGAACCCATAGAATTATTAATTATGAATAAGTCAATTCCCAAGGCACCATATATTCTTCCTAAATTATTCCCAAGGCACGGGTGCATGTGCCATCTTTGTTAAGTGAGACGAGACATATGCCACGTGTCAAGCAACTATAAGTCTGAAGTATTCGAAAGTGATTTGAGTTCTCAATCATTTAGGGTACATTTGACAAATGATGTTTGCGTGATGAATATACAATACGTGTACGGTGTTTCTGCCAAGAGTTGTGAAGCTCGAATTAAGATGGGTTAAAATTAGTGCAAAATCACCCAAGTTAATTTCTAGCTTGTTTCCATTTTAAGTGGCACTACCATTTTCGTTATTGAATGATTTATTAGACACACAAATTTATTATATATGTATGAAATATTAATTACTTTAAACAATACTTTTCACAAACGAACCCAATTTTCTTCGTGCTCAATCTTTTCCTCCAAAGTGTGTGAAAGTGGAAGATGCATGTATTCATACGTGGAACGTCCAAAATGGATAGACATATGGAATAGTAAAAATAGTCAATGTATTACATGATAGAATTATAGAAATTGGCATTTTCCTTCATAGCCATGATGACTAGTAATCATGGAAATCAAGATATAGAAAAAGCATACATATGGAGCTATATATATAGAGCCTAACCTAGCCTGTTTCTCCAGAAGGCCAAACCATCCAAATGAACAGAGTAAGAATGAATCTACTTAGATTTCCAAGGAGACAAAGGCCATTTGAAGTACGGCACTGATTAAGTTGTCCATGAGCCATCCCTGTGTCCCTTTTTTGTTTCCCTTCAGATTTTCCATTAGTCAATATATAAATATATGATTCTTTTAGGTAGGTATGTGCTGGGCTCCACTTTTTCACATACGACTGTGATCTCTAGCTACCACCTTAAACATACACAAAGCTCGTCACATTATTCACTGCTTAATTTGTTCTGGTCGGTTTATTTTTGCTCTACTTTTATACGTATATATTCTTGTTAATCAATTATGGTTTATAACTATGATTTGTGCGTTACAGAGTACTGTTGGATCTGAAACTTAAGCATGCATGTTTTAAAGGTCTAATTTTGGATTGAAATATTCTCGATATGGTACTGCACTGTTTTGGACAATGAAAGAGCCGGCCATTAATAAAGTGAACGTAGTTGTCACTGGACACTTCGCAAGACCAAGACCAAAGACCTCATGTATCGTACGCCTCTTGATCTTCTAGTTGTAATTTTGGTAACTATTTGTGTACATAGATTTCATCACACATGCAACACCACGACAGAGCTTAAACCAAACATATGGTTGTTGATTAGTGGTCTGAGAAGAAGTGTGGCACATATGGAATTTTCCACAAGAGCATCCATAAATGAATCGTGGAAATTAATGCATATAGCTGCTTCAATTAGTTAATCATCATCCTAAAGATGCCACTCAGGGATTCATATAGCTGCTCTGTCTTATCACATTTAATTAATAATATTCCTTCTTTATTATCTCTCTAAAAGGGAATAATAATAATAACAACAATAAAAGATAAAGAAAGCTTCTGAGCTATCCAAAAGTGCCCCACGTTAAGACCCACCAAGAGATTAGTGATTGAAGTTTAGGAGACAATATTGTATATGGTGAGAGCTAATTAAGCATCAAATAATTTTACTAAAACATGACAGCTTTGAACTATTTGCACCTATTGCCATTAATTACTTCTTTTTCTGTGACTCAAATTATATAGATGTATGTGGAAATCAAGTACCGTTTTTCCAACGTTATTGTGTTAAAAAATTGAGACAAAAAAATCTAGTCATCATGCATTAGTTCATGAGAAATCTTGGTTATCGAACAAGAGGATAGAGATATATTTTCTAAAATCTTCAAACCAAACACGCAAATGAGAGGAATATTATTAATTTTTTAAAAAAGAGAAAAAAGAAAGAAAATGTTAGAGAATCAAGTTCCAGAAAAGATCTCCGAGTCAATAGAATTATCACAGAAAACAAAGTGAAAAGCTGATATTACTTCTAGATAGGTACGTAGCTAGAATGATGCCCCATATCTAACAACTAAATCAGCTAAACAAAGTGAATGTGGCTGTAGAAGGCCGCTTTTTTTGATACCGGTTTTGGAACATACGGCGGATAGCAATCCAATATGCTATATTCATGAATTCCATCACCCTCTTGATGCATTATTTGATTATGATAGGCCGGCACCCATGGATTATCTACCATGCAAAAAAGCTTTGGGAATGAGTGAGTGAGATCTGGAGGTGCAAAATTCATCATCCCCAACCTAAAACACCAATAAGTCCCATGTACATGGGAACAAGTGCTCCCATTTCAGCGGTCCAACTCCATCAATGTGTTGGCCAACATACACAACTTATATTAAAACTACAAGTGAAGTGATGTGTGTAATTTTTATTGATTAAAAATAGTGTGTGTGTGTATATATATATATATGTTAGTTTTTAACCAATGTGAAATTTAAATACATTATTTGTGTTATCAATATAAGTTGTGTCAAAAAGTTTTATTTTTCTAACAAACACCACTTTGTTTTTCTCCGTGTGTTTGTCTAATTTTGTTCTAATTGTTTCTTCAATTATAAGCTTAATTATGAAGCTAATTAATATCTTTCAACTTTATATGGATTAAGAGTAACTTGAATGCTTGTTATAATTAAATATTAATTTTGGTTGGAAATTAATTATAGAAACAAGGAAAAAAGAATATATTAGTTGGGTGTTAGTTTATTTATTTATTTATTAGAAACAATAATGATATTAATTGTGGAGCTGTACATGTTGAATGTAGGAAATTTATGGCCAGGATTATCATTGCTATCCAAAAAAAGATACGAAGAAAGACCAATGAAATAAGAATGCTTGTGAGGTTGGGGGTTTTATGGTTTGTTTCAATCAAACTTTGAATTTTTTCCACCTTGGAGGATCTTTAAACTTTTTTTTGAGAGCGATAATTCATGGGTACGTGGAGTACTCCACAGGATGAAAAAGATTTTAAGGTCAGTGTTTCAGATCTTGGCATGCGTTGTACAGTGTATTATCCCCACGCTTCAATTTTGAATCATTATTCCCCACCTTGTTTGCTTTCTATTCTTTTCTTTCAAAACTAACTATTCCAAGTTCAATTCACTCCTTGTCATTATTGGTTGCATGGAAGAAAACTACTGTCACGGAAAGTCTAGTTTGTAATTAGGAGTTTATTTCCTATATGATTAATTTGGTGGAATTATTGAAGAGCACCACCATATTCATGCCTAAAATGAGCCTCCTACGAACATATGCTGTTTTCAATCAATGCAATTAATTAATGCAGCTGGCTAAACAGATATTATCATGGTGAGTACAATGTAGGTGTTAATTGGCATCCAATAAAATCACTCATTAAGGCTATATTTCGATAAGAGAGATGTCAAGGGGAAGGAGGGGGAGCTGGGGGAAATGAAGGTAAAAAAACGAGGTATATTATAATTGATCCCTCAAGTTGTTTAGTATATTAAAAAAGAAAGATATGCGAACGATTTAAATTTAATTATAAATTTATTATTTAATTATTAAAACTCTCCATTTTAAAATCCTTTCAGTAATTGATTTGGATGTTTTGAAATGAATTTTCATCCTCTTTATTCCTCCTCTCAAACAACCATGTACTATACCTTCAATCTCTTCTCCTCCTCCAATTAATCCATTGATCCCTCCTCTAAAACAAGGTAGCTAATAGAAAGATTACCCCCAGCTTGGAAACTTTTTTTTTTTTTTTATATTTTTTTCTATTCAATTATGCAATTTATTTAGTTCAAATGTTAATTAATATTAATTAGAGTTTGTCATTATTTATTACACACCTCTCAATTAACTATAAATGTAAAATAAAAAGAAAAATAAAATAAAAACAAATTTAAAATTAGTTCAAATTATTTTTCCATCCGGTGTTTTTATTTTTATTTTTTTTCACATTTATTATAAAATAAGAAGATTAACTAAATTTAAAATTAAATAAATTACAGACAAAAACTTTATCAATAGGCCCCTTACCTAGTGTAGTTGAAGTGGGTTGTGTGTGTGTTTTCATGACACTACTTTTTTTGCTTCATGAACACAAGATCTCTGGAGATAATATTTTTGTTTCTTTGTCTTCGTATAACATGCGCCTATTATAATATATATAGAATAGTTGTAAATTTAATATATGCAAGGTCTTCACACGTTTAATTCAAAAGTTCATAATTAAGCTGAGATGCACGTTTCTATAAATAGTTACGAGGCATTTTTGCCCCCAAATGGAATCTTTAATATATAAATATATATATATATATATATTTTTTTTTTTTTTTGCCAAGAACTTTTGAGCTTCGGGTAGTGATGAGGGAGTTTGGCAAGATTTTGTTGTTAATGAAATGTGCATGAATGCATATATTTTGGCATATTAAAATGACAATGACAAATTTACTGTATAAATTCACAAGACAAGGGCAATGAAGCTGTTGATTATTAATTGGGACACTTAGATCCAAAGAATACAACACATACAATTCCAACGAATTAGTACAAGGTGCCCTTAATTAAAGGCCATCATGATCATATCGAACTCTCTCTATATATATATATCAACTTTTCAAGTTGTAAATATGTTGCAAAGAATATGCTTTGTAGCTCTACCTTGTTATATCATAATGCCGACATTTGATGGTAACGCATGTGGCTGTCCAAAAATACTGTCTCAATCTTGGGGAGGCTGAATCCGGGGACATTAATTTCTGTTTTTTTTTTTTCTTTGTTTTAGACATCGTTGTCACAAACTGTCATCCATTACATTGAATTGGAAAAGGTTTAGACAATTAAGCAGTTGTGGTTTGAGTTTGCAATTTAGTCACATTGCATGGCCTAAAATATAGAATATTAGTCACATATTGGTTGATTTTTGTACATTATTTTTTCAAGGGTGTGGTCTCGTCTCTGTCTCAATTATCAGGCTTTCAATTATTTCCTATCCGTTTGATTAAAACCAGTCAATGCAAGTTGTTGGTTTATTGATTCAAATTTCCAACTTGGTACTCTGTTTCTCTGCATCCCCAATATTGCTCTTCTGTCCCTACTTATATATCCTTTCAATTGGTTTTGCACGAAAAGTTGACTTCAAAGGAAAACAAATTAAGATAAATACACATATATAAATAAAGTTTTTTTTTTTTCTTGTGTTTAGCCATTTTTCCTTCTAAGGTTTTGTGAAGAAGTTTTTCATTGTCAAATATATATATATATATATGTACCAGCAAAACAGAAGAAAAAAAATGAATGTCATGCTCCCTTAAAACATATTCCACAACACACTCATAAACTAGTATAGAGATCAGTCTTTTCTTTTTTAAATAGTGTTTAGATTTTTTCTCTTAATTAAGTAACTTTTTTTTGTTTCTTAATGGGTTCTTACTTAAATTAGGTTGTTATGGACTTATAAGGGTTTAGTGTTTAGGGGTTATGAGTGTTTTGTGGTTTGGAGTTAGTTAGTGGTTCACTGGTTGTTGGGTTGATTTGTATATTGTGGGGTAAACTATGAAAGTGATGATTCTAACAATTACATTTTTTTTTTATCCTTCGGTATTTGTGAAGATCTTCTTCTTATATGTCGAATTGAGATTGCACATGTGACATGATTCTCTAGTGCACTTCTTCTAGTGTCGAGCATTCATAATATGCTTCCGTATATTGCTAAATCTCTTCATCTATTGCCCAAGTAGAAAGTGATAGTATTTATATTCATGACGAATTTAAAAGTTTAATAACAAATAAATCATTTTAATTATACATATAATAAATTAATATGTATGAGGCATATGTCATATTTAACATGCTTTAATATGTATTTTTAATAGGAAATGGACTCCACCAAGGTTGTTGAGCTTTTCAAGTTTTCTAAGGCAAATGATGAACAGGTTCAAATCATAAACAATGCTACATTATTCAAGATTATTGATGAAATAAAAGGTCAACCTATCCAAAGATGCTACTCAATTAAAGAAGATGGAAGCTAGCTATTTCATATACTTTTTGAATATGTGTTGTCTAAAATTTTCTGCTAATATTATTCATCACCTACTCAGAAACCAAATCCATACATTTGACAAGCTTCATATTGAATTCAATTTTGGAGGGAAGATATCACCGTTCAAGAAGAAGGAATTTGGTCTTATCACTAGATTGAAGATGGTTCAATTTCAAAGAGGAAGGCAATCCCTTCTTTTGATAAAATAAGATACGATTATTTCAACAATGCTGATAAGATTACAAATGCCATGGTCAAAGATTTGTTCACAAATACAGTGGAGTACATGGAAGATGATGACATGGTGAAGTTGACATTGCTTTATCTATTTGAGTGTAGTCTTATTGGGAAAGAGTGTCACACTCAAGTAGATAATGATCATCTATCCATTATAGATGATCTTAATTATTTCAACACTTATCCATGGGGAGAAATGTCATGGGATGCCATGATATCCTCACTATATAAGGCTTTAGAGAAGCTTAATAGGTTTGCCAGTGTTAAAGGGTGCCCAATTGTTTTTCAAGTATTACATCTTTATACAATTTTGACAATAAATTTTTATTTTTTTTTTAAGTTTGGGGATATGAGGCAATCCCTAAATTGGGAAAGTCACATGATATTTCATTATCTTGCATTATCAATTGGTCAACCAACTCCATCCCAAACAATGACCAATTGAAGGAGCAAGTATTCGATAAAATTGGAGTAATCAACTCACTTATTCAAATTATTAAAATTATGTGTATAATGTATTAATAATTATATAAAACCATCTAATTGTATGTTACAGTATGATGTGGTTGTCACATTAAAGTCCACATCAAATGAAGAATCTCTTTATTTGGAAGAGAACATGCTCATCATTGATGTTAAAGAATGTGATGAGCAACATGATGATACAACCCCTGTTTATGTTGAAAAACTTGATGCTGGTGATGGTCTTAAACATGATGATGGAGATGATATAGAACCACCAAAGAAGAGGGCATATAAAAATGATAACCAAAACCAGAATGTTCATGATCATGACCAGCAACAAGATGATGATCATTTTCACAACAATCCACCACAATTTCAATGTGGAAATTCCAACCAAACAGACTCTTCAATATCGAGTAAAGTATGTATATTATGTATTTATTTCACTTTTATTTTACTTTGTGGACTATTTGCATTTTTAACCTAATAAATTATTTGCTTGTGTATATATAGATTGATATGATACAAGCTGATGTTGAATAGTTGAAGAAGGAATTCCTTCTCAACTAATAATACATGAAAGGTTAGCTAATGAGCATGAAGGATACCTTTAAAGTTATCTTTAACCTTGTTTCAATCAATCACAATTCAGAAGAGAAGGTAAATATTCAAACTTAATAAATAATTTTACTTTTGTGTTATTTGTATTCACTTAATTAACTGAGTTTGTGATTATTTGATATGTCATGTAGTCCAAACAGGACGATAATAATAAAATGGACATTATTATTCTTGAATATGAAGACAATAGAGAGATAGAGACCATTCACTCACAAGATGATCATGTGGTCCACCACTAACAAGAGGATGCACAAGAAAAACAAGTAAGTTGCACAAAAAATAGCTTTAATGTACTATTTTGTCAATGACGAAGAATTCATTGTCCATGATGAAGGTATACACTGCAATTTGCAACAGATATATACATATACGTAGGCCTTCATCAGTGACAAAAATTTGTTGTCAATTGTTTTAACTTCTTCTTTTGGTTTATTAGGGCTTGCTGGTTGAAGAACAAGTGGATGGTGGTCTAGTTGGTGAACCAAAATCACGACATGAACCACAAAAAGAGCATGTAAAGTTTTTAATTTAAATAAGTCATTAAAACTATTTTGTCAATGGTTAAGTTATTTTTTATCAATGAAAAAGCTATACCTTGCAGTTCGCGACAAACGATTGCATATATGTAGGCTTTTCATCACTAATAATGTACTTTATCATTGACGAATCAATATGATCTGTATTTACTAATTCTTTGGTTTTTGTTTTTTGGTTTATTAAGGCATGCAAGTTGGTGAGGATTTCAAAATTCCTCAACAAAAACCATTATATGTACCAGAACAACAAAATGTAAGATTTTTAATATAAAAAATTACTAAAATTATTTTGTCGTGACGAATCAATTCGCCATGAACATCCAAGTTTTTTTTTTTTTTTTTTTGTAGGACATCCAGGTTGATAATGATTCCTCAATAAAAGAACCATAATTGGTACATGAACCAGAATCTTAAACAAAACCTGAACAAGTAAGGTTTTAATGATAATGATTCAACTTCATCATAACGAACCACTTCGTTACTAATGAAGTATGAATATTGTTTGTTAATATGCAGTTGTAATTACTTTGTGCAGAATCAGATACAAGTAGAGTCCAATGTAAATGAACCACGACATAATGAAGAAGCCACACAAGTAATAGTATAAAAAAAATAGTTACTTTGTCACGATGAATTAATTCAGCAAATTGCCGAAGCTACAACAAACACAAAACTTAGTAGTTCATTTTTTCCAAAGTATGCCAATGGTTTTGAATTTCAATTTTTAATTGGTTCGTGCAGATTGATAGCCAAGTGGAAGTGCCAAAAGATGATATTTTGAACACTAACGTATTAAGGAATGACAAAAGGCTAAGGAGATTGGCTGGGAAAGTGAAGTCACCATATATAGTCAATAAGAAAGTGTTGGGTAAATTGATGACTACAATTCTCATGGACAAATTTGATTCAATGAGGCCAATATATGTTGTTGTAGCTTTTACGTTAAATGTATATATGAAGATTGAAAGCTTTGAATTGATCCACTTTGATTATGACAAAATGGGTGTACTATTTTTCCAGGACTTAATTGATAGCGAAGTATGGACAAAGTGGGTTTTTCGATAAGCTAACTTATTTAAAAACTATACATTGTTAAATGAGATTGCGTCCACTATCAGAATTAAATGTACCAACTTCTTTTGGTGAAGAATCTATATTATTGAATAAAGGGATCATGGACAACACTTAAACAAACAATGGAGTAATTGGCCTAAAATTTTTTACAAACCAAATAAAATTTATAATGTCTTTATCTCGTCGAACACTTTGTGGATCGCATGTAAGTTCATATTAAGTGTATTGATGCTTTATTTTAATAAAATATATGCTCTTATCTATATGAAGACAATCATATGCTTGATTCTCCAAATCTGCATATGTAAATCTCTCTCTAACATTAATAACTTCTATCCTATAATTATGAAAAATCCATTGACCACCATCTTTCTAAATCCATTTGCCCTCATAAAAAATAGCAATCATGAGAACATCATCATCGTGCATTGTACTACATTCATTTCATTAGCAAACCTTATAAGTAGGTACAAAAGTATAATTTTTTTTTAAATACAACTATACTTCGATACTACCAAACCACTTTGTTATTAGTAAAGTCTAAAATGTTATAACAGATACACTCTTTGTAAGTAGTGAACAACTTCATCAATATCGAATGCTACTTTAGTCAATCTACTTTAATAATGATGAAGTTTGTTGTCACTAGCGAAGTTACTGATGAAGAATAATGTCATTCTAACAAAAGACAAATTTCAATTTCGTCACTGTTGAATTAGTGACATAGTAGTTCGTCACTAGTTTGATTGAAAATCAAACTAAATCAACTTTAAACCAACCTAAATCATCCTAATAAATCATAAATCATCCACCAAAATTATCATAAATACTCTAAATTGATCATGAAATAAATGACTTACGAAGAAGATGAGTCATGATCTAATATCATTCAAACAATTCAAAATTTGAGATAAAGGAAACAAAAACACTCAGATCCAGCTAGCCCACTGTTAGATTAGGTCTTCATATACTATTGTGAATGATTATCAATCAGTTTATTCCTTTCATTTTGATTTATTTCGTGTTGAGGGAGAATCCTTTGCTAGTGCTGGTATTTTCAGATAAAATTAAAAAGGCAAACGGATAAAATTTGATATATTTCACATCATAAAATTTTAATTCTAACTGAAATTGAAAAAAAAAAATTTCAAAATGCCCCAAATATAGCCCAATCTAATACAATTATAAAATTATTAGTAAGGATATTGAGTAGAATTGAATTAACATGCCATCAAAAAAACGCAAAGGGAAAATGCCTCTGCCTCTGCCAGTTGCGTTGCCCACGTACAGATTATAGACTCGGCCCACTAAAAGGACAATATGAACCGTCGAAGCCCAAGGTCTTCCTCTCCCAACCCTGAACCCGAAGGCTGAAGCTTTTTAATACCAAGTAGAAGTTTCTTCCTTTTTGTTTATTTATTATTTTTTGTGGTTAAGAGAAAATCGTTATTTCTGGTAGTCTTGCTTTGTCTAGATTATCATTTTGGTCCTTCTCTGAATGTTGGTAAATATAGAATGACATTTCATTGCTGGTCTCCAATTTTCATTTTGATCATATTTTTGGCACTGCTTTGCTTGACCCCCTTGTAGATCATAACAAGATAACAAATCATTAAGGCACCTAGTGGTGGGCAAAAATAAATCAATTGCAATACAATTTATTTTCGAAGAAAATAAATTTTCTTATTCTTTAATTACTTTGGAATGGAAAGAACAAATTTTTGTAAATACCCTTTTGAAATTCTACCTCCATATACACAAGAACGTGAAGTAGGGCCAGACCACATCCTAAGACCGAGTAAATCAAAGTACACCCAGATGCATTAAAATGAGCTTCAGCTATAGAACTCTATTTCTAACCCACCCTCTTTTTATCTTCTTTTTCCTTTTTCTCTTTCCCAAATGCCTGTGCTGAACCGCCAAATTGGTACAAGACCTACACATTTAAGGCCCTGTTAGTTTTTTCTAAAATCAATCCTCTGACTCTTCTCTCTCCCTAGAGACAGCTCCAAAGTGGTTAACCAAAATGTCCACAACCAATGGCACCAAGTCCTTGCAAGGGACAGCCTTCTTATAAACTTGTCCCAAATGTGAATCACTCCCAATTCTACCTCCCAAGAAAACATCTGCTCCTTCACAAGGCTTCCCATTCTCATCCCTTGTCATGCACCCCAAGAAACCAATATCGGCCACCTGGACCTGGCCGCAGGTGTTTGGACAGCCCGTCCAATGCATCCTAACCGGACGAGTCACTGCCACTCGCCTCTCAACCTCCTCGGTCACCTTCAAGGCCCTGGCTTTTGTCTCGATGATGGCTTGCCCGCAGAACTGGTTGCCAGTGCATGCCACCAGCCCTTTCATGAGAATAGACGGTTCTGGTGAGAACCTTTCTTTCAGAAGAGGCTCCTCAAGCAAGGCTTTGAGTTTCGAGTTCTCAATGTTGGGAATAATGATGTTTTGCTCCACAGTGAGCCGGAGTTCTCCTGTCCCGTACTCGTCTGCTAGACGAGCTAGCTCATCCATGTCGTCTGCCTGGACACGACCAACGGGAATGTGAAGTCCTACATAGCTTAGACCTACTTGTTTCTGTGGATGGATGCCTAGATAATCCCTTCTCTCCCATTGTTTCTCAACGAGGTCTTCAGTAGATGCTCTCTCCAGCTCCTGCTGCGGCATTCTCTTTACTGCCTCTGACCTAAACACTTCTATCCCCTGCAAACATACGAAAGGAAATAGCAGGAAAAACATCAACAAGAAGCTAGGAAAACTTAGAAACTAGGCCATGAATGCTAGATATCCAACAAGGACATAAGCACATAGTACTAGAAGCTTGAAACTATGCAAACCATGATCTAATTGGTTTGGATTATTGTGAACAAATTCGTTAACAAAATGAAACAAGGAAGATTGGAACAATCACATATTGAAAGAATTACTCACCAGTTCATCAATCAACCACATCATTCTGGTTTTTTGTCGGTTCCCTCTGAAGCCAAGATCCCTATAGGCCTCTAGTACGGCTTTACAAACAGGGATAACATCGTCTGCTGAGACCCAGGCATCAAGAGGAATCGCCTCCGCACATCGTTTGGGACTAAAGAAGCCTCCCACAAGCAAATTGAATCCAAATTTTCCATCCTTTATGGCAGGCATGTAAGCAAGATCATTGATGTGAGGATGCTCAAATAGATCATGAGAACCCACTACACATACATTCCACTTCCTTGGCCTGATTAGAGGAAAACTAACATCAGCTGGTGCCAAAAATCACTACATTTTCATGCTTAATTATGTCATAAGTTAAAACATTCCTAATAACTTTAAATGCCAACGACAAGATCCTGGTTGGAAATGTCAGGTACAGAAATTCCTATTACTTTATTTTATGATTTCACATTGAGGCTACTATGCTGGGACAATGCTTGAACGAAATGCAGACAAAAAGATTAGAGTACATATAAGAGGGAGCTAAAAGAACTTACAAGTTAGCAACAGTTGGATTGCCGCGAGAATTTGCAGTAACAAATTGAGACAGCAAGTTTGTGTAGGGCCGTGTATCAATGATTTCAAGTGGGTCAATGCCAGCAAGAGGGTTCCCAACTGGGTTTCTCACATTGTCCATGCCACTCTGCAAGCTTGTCAATCCAACTTCATCAAGACCCCTAAGTATTTCAGGAACATCATGCAGTACCACTCCGCGAATTTGCCAATTTTGCCTTGTTGTCACGTCTGCACAACCATCTTTTCCATATTTTCTGATCACACTGGCAAGGTACCTAGTTTGTGCGCTGGTTGTGACACCGTTTGGAAGCTTCAGCCTCATCATAAATCTACCATCTAATCACCATCATTCAAGGGAAATTTCATCAAGGACAGAGATAGATCATCAATCCAGCTGACCCCCAAGTATATTAGATATGTGCATATCTTTAGCATGGCATAGTCATATTCTTAGTTGCTTAAAAAGCTATCAATTTCATTTCCATTTTCAGAAAGAAAAAAACTATTACTTATTCAGGAACATCAGATCAAACAGTTCGAAAACGAATCATCAAAAACATAAATTATAAATCAAAAGTCAAACACAAAACATGGTACTAATTAATTACTCACACTGATGTTTTCTCCTGTGAAAAAGACCAAGCCATTTAAGCCTGACATCAATATCATCCTTAGTCAACTTAGCCTTGTCAATCTCCTCAATAGACATCTTGGCAAGCTCTTGAATCCCATCTTCCATGAAGAGCTTCATAGGGTCTTTCTCAATCTTGACCTTCTCCTGAGGATTAATACCTTGCCTGAACTTCTCTTTCAACACATAGTATGCATCTTTCTCTTCAACTCTCGGCTCCAGCCTCCCGGCGTCAACCTCCACCAAAACTGGAGCCACCGCCGGAGTGGCAGAGAGCCTTGAAGTTTGAGGGAGAGAAGACAGGGGAGGTGACAAGAAGCGAACAGAGAACGATGACATGGTAGACAATACAATAGAGGTTCAGAATCAGAGTGAGGTACAGAGGAGAGGAAGAGAACCAGACGTTGTGTCTGGAGGCTGTGGTGCATTTTTGTAGGTGGGGTTGTGGCGGCAACTTGGGACCTTTAGGAGAGGAGAAGAGGCTGTGTCTTTGGTGTGCGTTTGTAAAAGAGACTCTTGGGTGGTGCCAAGGGTCACCCAAAGAAGCCAAAGCCAAAGGTTGAAATGGAAATATGATTGACAGTTTATTTCCTCTTCTTTTCTTTTTTTTCTTCTAATTAATCACCCTTTTGTTTTTTCTGGATTGTTTGTCGGATTGACGTGGGACCCACCTGCCCAGCCTGTGCCATGTGACTGTGATGCGGAGACACGTTCATGTGGCTAGGTGAAGCGACTGGTCGTTTTGCCATCTCAATTTTTAATTGAAATTTTTTAAACTATAAAATGGTATTATCCTTACCAAATAAATACACGAGTAATTTACTCTTAAACCTATCGCATCTTCCTACGTCCCTCTATCAATCATAATCTTAAAAAAAATTTCTCATAAAACTAGAAAATATTTATAACAAACGACAAAATATATATATATATATGAGCAAGCGAATGATTTAAAGAGTATTAAAACCAAGGCACGTAGTCCCAAAAAAGAAGTTAATGAACCTTCGGAAGTGTCCAAGAGTCACCGTGTCCATCACCACGAGCTCTGCCCCATATAGAAGCTAAGCTAAGCCACTCGCTCACTTATTTGCTCCAAGAGAGTCCCTTGGCGTTTAGTTCAACATTTCAATCGACCTTTGTCACCCTTCCCAGTTCCCACCGCCATTACCTTTTCACTTCCGATTTGTTCCAAACACTCTTTTGATACTCTGTCTCTCACACATCCAACAGATGTGTTATATTATACCAACAGATGTTTCCTCGTTTTTATTCTGTATGTTAGTTTATTCATGTACTTATAGATTTGCATTGTTCTTCATGAAATTATACAAAATAAATCGAAAATAACTGTAGTTTTATGATGGAGCCAATGAAAAGAACAAGCTCTGTCATCTACGTAGTTGAACCAAGTAATATGGCAATAATTATTTTGCTAATCAAAGCCTGAAATTGCATACATTTCATATTAGTCAAATGCCATTACATGAACCTCTAATCTTCTTTCCTAAAATGATCTAACAAACTTTTGTGTATAAAATGAGCGTTAAAACAAGTTACTGTCCAATGAAAATCACCTCGACGACCTCTTCGTATATGACCGGAGCAACGGTGGAAAAACAGCATCACAAAGCTCCAAGTTGAATGCTGGGACATCAATCAACCTACACGAACACGACTTCAAATTTGGCACAGGGGTTGCTTTCCACGTGACTTCTAAGATCGGCAACCCCCTGAAATTTGAAGTTATACAAAGCTTGTCTCTGTGTCATCCCAACAGGATATATTCTGTAAACTTTAAGTTCATCTCCTCCTCTTATGCTTTCAGGCCTTTCCTGCTTCCAAATCGGCACGTGTTTCAGAGAGTTGAACTTTGCAAGCACTGCAGACTCCAAGCCCTCCAGAGTCAGACTTCCAGACCTGCCCCACCAAACTCAAATATGAAAATTTTCTGTACATACATTTAATACACATGCATCTTCAACACATAAAGCTTTTAATGAAAAGGCCATTTGGTCATTCATAGAATTATGATTTAAGTCAGCCAAATTGGCAAAGAGAATGCTGGAACCCAGTTATTGTAGTATTGAGACTTCCTCCCAAACCAAACTCCCATCCAGAAAAACAGAGAAAAGGTGAAGGTTACCTCAAGAAGATGGACTCCATATCAAACCTCCCTCTTTCTCTTACATACAAGTGATGCACAGTTTCTGAGCCTCTGGTGCACTTGCAAGGGCGTTTCTTGAACCCTGGGCTTATTTCCTCTTTCTCGCGAATTTGTGTTGCCAGGTGAATGCAAAGTCGACAAGAGGAGTGCACTGCAGCCATATCAACAAGGGCCTTGAAAGAATCAGATGGACCCTCGTACTTCCACCTGCCCACATGCAAATGTCATTATGAATTAGACCTATCAAGCGGAGAGCTAATTTAAAAAGAACTATACTCCAATATTACCTTAAAAAAAAGGCATTAAGCTAATATATAAATTCCCATCATTTTGTGCTCCATATGTTACTCTAGAATCAGGTCTTTTTCACAAGATAAGCTAAAGATCTACCTCAATGTCTGATTATATGCTTCAGGATTTTCTGCAAGGTATTTCATTCTCTTGGCAACCGAGTCAACATCACTTAACTCCTTGATATGTAAAAGTGAACCAGGAGCAGGGGCAAAATCTTGAATATTCGGAGCACCAATAACAACAGGGACAGATCCTGCAAAATAAAGAAAAAAAAAAAAGATATTCCTGAATGATCACATATTCTGAATCTAACTCCAACTAAAGAACGGTACTTTGCAAAGATGTCTATGAAAATGACAGCATACTGAGCAAAGAGAAAGAGATAGAGAGAGCAGAGTCCTTCTCATACCAGCCACGAGAGACTGGAAATATTTTTCAGTTACATAATCCTCCTCATTCGAATTCTCAAAGGCCAAACTAAATTTATACTGCTTCAGAGCTTCTACTTTCTCCACTGCAAGAAATTTAGAACAAGATATCACTTATTCTACAAAAACATAAGCTAGAAGATGATCTGTATTGTCATCAATTTAAACGAAACAACATGTAACATATCAGCTCAAACAACCCAGCACCATGTGGGTCTAGAACTTATCCACACAGGTGATTGTATTATCAACATGCTACAAGAAGCCAATATATAAAAATTAATCAAAACAAACTGATATACAGTAGAACTGAACACATGTTCCATTCTATTGCATTTGTTCTTACTTAACTTGGGGACAATCTATACAAGTACACTACTCTTAGCTCTTAGGTCTAAACGAGCATCATTCTTTGCATCCTGCTCATAAGAAAACAAGGATCTCTGGTTTGTTTGACCAACAGACATTCAATTATCAACAACATTGATTCCTTTTTTTTTTTTTTTTTTCTCTCAAAAGCTGTAAATCATCAGCTCGACATCTTGCATGAGAAATATGGAACCGAACAAATACCATTAAACTTCCCATGTCAGCAATCTCATTATCTAAAGTCAATTGAGAAATTGAAAAGCTGCAGTTTTTAGTCTTCCCACTCCAGTTACTTTTTGTAATTACTTAATGGTATAATCCTGAAAAGCCCTAGTGAAAGTTGAATGTCACTAGAAATTTATAAAGCATTGTGAAATCTCATAATTTGTAATACGCAACAGCATTATTCAAAAATATATCTTCATATGCCCCCAAGGAAAGAATGACATACAACAGCATGTATGCAAAAACAAACTGCTCCAACTCTAAATTCATTATTCAACAAAGGAACAAACATATGTAATATCAAATGTGCACCTCTTCCATCACGGTTCCTATGGCAACCACCATAAGAATCTATCTTGATGTTTGACTTTTCGAGTGCTTCAAGAGCTTGCAGCCGGAAGTTGCGAGCACCACAATTGGAAATAAATGCAGCTGCAAGGGCATTCTCAGTCTTTGGTTTCACTGGCGCCATAATGTCATACTCAGCCCATGAAAAGTATCCAACAGGAACATCTGATGACAGGCTAGTTGTCATAACAACACTATATCCCCTCCTATACAATGAAAAAATTAATAATTAGTTTTACTAACAGTTGCTGGCAGAAAGAAAAACCTAGTTCCGAAATAATCCAAAGAAAATATAAGGAAATGTGATTTGAGAATGGCAACCGTAGGTAATCCTAGATTGTTCAAACACTAGTGTGCTTTTCTTAAAGTTAATTGATGCAATTCAGACAGTGATATCAACTACATGCATCACCATTAGCAGGATATACTTATCGTTTTATGATCTGGAATGGAAATCATAAAATAGATATGACATATTATTTGTTGCTTTCACCTTTAATACCTAATTGTCATTTGTCATGCAGTTATTCAATAAAAAATAAATAAATTAATTAATTAATTAAAAAAAAAGGGAAGCAGAATTTAAAAATAAAGCAAAGAAATTCCACAACTTAAAACAGCTTTTGGAGAAGAATATAAGACAGGAAGAAATAAGTAAGGACACCTTATTTCGTTTCAAGATGATTAGGAAATTATGGGCAAGGGAAAATAAACTCACTACGACACTCAAGGGCATGTTTTCCACCATAGCCTTATTCTCTACATCTTGACCGTGGCAAAAAATTTCCAGCCAAAACATTGTATTTTGGCAGAAAAAAATGAGAACCTATCTTAGAATATTGATAACTTGTCAAATGTTAGGTTTGCATACTAATATCTATCATGTCAGAATATACCATTCAATAAAGCAAATTTGAACACATGTAAATGAAAAAACTGCATCAAAAATCAAAGAAAAATGTTTGAAAGTGCGTCATAAAACTGTCATAAGTGAAAATTTTCACACTTTATTTTGAAATAAAGGTTACAGGATTTCCTCCTGCAATGTGTTGCTTGAGTCTGCTTTTGACAGTTGATATATATTTACCTCACTAATATACCGACCCTAATTTAACCACACTTAATAGAGTAGAAGGGGTCTTGCCAAAACTTTCCCAAAGCAAAGGAAACAGCACTTACCAGTTCCCTATACTTTAAATTAATATTAACTCGGTACACTGAGTGAAATTACTATTAGGACTATTGTAGCCTAATACAGCCACCCCCATAACCTAGTGTTCCAAATCATAAGTTCAGAGTTATTTTGATCAATTGATTCATCATATAATATGAATAATAAATGATGGAAAGGTTTTAGTGCGTGCATGAGAGTGCATGCGCACACACACATGAATAAAGAAATAAAGAACTAGAGAAAATGTCTAACTGTAGATGAATGGTTATTCACTTCCACATAATAAGGAAATCAAGCCTTAAAATGTCCAAATCCTCAGTAAATGTATGGTTAATACTAGGGAGGTTGTTCTTTAGGATTACAAAGGGGAAAACACTTAAAAAATATCTAAAATGTGAAGCTATATTAGATTGTGCTTACCCACCGTCGTGCCTGAGCAATATTGTTTTCTGCATAGTACTGAGCTGATTCCATTGATCGGAGGACACTAGCTGTTCCAGTTTGCTGAGCTAAACCAAATGCAGCATCAGGTTTCTTATTAGACTCAGACCCAAAATGACATCCCACAGAACATGATTGCCACTCCTGTGCAGTGCAAACAAGAAAGTTAAAGACAAAGTTTAAAATAAGTTACGAATGTGAAATCAGACATGTCAAAAAAGACCAAGTAGATTTAGCGATGGAATGGGGAAGATATTTAAAATATATGTTCTCTTATGATTTTTCTGAGGATAACATTCATATCAAAAGGAAAATTTGAGAGTGCTGAAGTTCATACATAAAGTTAATACCTTACTAATTTTTTACGTACTTTTTAGAAAGTAAACAAAAATACATCTGTTAGTAGTGCACATACAGTCTCTTTGCAGTCCAAACCATTATTGTCCATTCTAAAAAACAATAACGAAAGCAGAGAGTTGAAGGAAAAATCAAATTTTAAAGTTAAAAACAAAAAAGCATAAGACTTAGATCGACAAAATTGTATATAGAGTCAAATATACCCAAGTTCAAGTCAGTGCAAACAAGTGCCAAACTAGAAACTTTACATCGCGTGGGAACAGCAACCAACAATAGCTAAAAGTAGAGTACACTAAAAACCATGATTCACCAACATAATGACTACAGCAACTAAAACCCGAGATAGTAAGCTATTTGATCAATCAGCCAAAAGGTAAAAGTACACAAATTTAGTTCAGAATTACCAAATCAAATTACATAATACGCGAGAACAAATAAAAACTAACCAAATTTGCACGTACCTGCTCAGCACCAGAGACCAAAACGGGTTCCTTTGCAAAATCCCTCGAGTACTCCACAGCATCTTCCCTTTCCAACCAGTCCTCGCAACTGTCCAATTCCGAACTCCGATCACCAAACCTCAAACTCGTTAAGCTATCAACTCCAGGAACCACTTCATGCACTGGCGTAGTCCGATAGAACAAGTCGGTCCAAGAATCAACCAGAGAGGCGTTCTTCGCCAAGTCAAGCCGACCCAAAAAGCCGATCTCTGCTATGACCACAAGACCTACAAAGAGAGGCATCAGATTGGACCATTTCTTCTTGTTCACCGTGGAAACCCCATTAGACACGGGTAAAGCTTCCTGGGTCAACCCCGCTCTCGACCCTCTCAAATTTGTGAGTATACCCATCACTCAAAGTATCTCTTTTTCCCAGGAAAGTGAGGGAGAAAGAGAAATGAAGGTCGAGAAAATAAAAAAAAAATAAAACAAAATAGACTAAATCCGAAACTGCTACAGCTCCTCCGATACAATCATCAATAAATTCCCCAAGTGGTGAAACATTGTTGCTGTTACTGCAGTTCTACCCACCGGGTACATAAGATGAGAGAAAAAAAATATGGAGAAGAAGATCGATCTTCTTTGAATTCGAAGTCCACGAGGAGCGGGGGAGGACCAAGAATATTCAATTTTGTTTGGGTAGAAAAAGCAGGCAGAGATTACGTACGCCTTGGACAAAATACAAAGTAAGGTATCAAAGAAAAGAGTAGGAAGAAAATCGTGGGGTCGCCATTGGCCATGATCAACCTACTGGGCCATTTATGTAGGGGCAGATGAAAAACACTGTAGAGGTTTTTGATTTGTCTTATAATTTATTTATTAATTAGTCAATTTTTACGACGTATGACTCTTATATGTACCTCACCTACTTTTTAATAAATTATAATTCTCGTTATTATTATTTTTTTTTTTTTGGGTGATAATTTTATTAATATATATATGTATCATATTTTTAAATTGATATCATAAACAGCCAAAAATAATAATAATAATAATAATAAGTGATTTTGTAATTACTCATTTATTTTTTATTTTATTCAAATTATATATAAAATAAAAGTCCGCCACAGTTTAAAATAGGTAGAGAAATAATTTATGAATTTTAAAAAAAAATTATCATATCTCGCTACCTAAATATTTTTAAAAAATTTAAAATGACAAGTTATAAATCAAACCTTTTATACTCTGCACCGAATACTTATTACTTAAACAATTTTTTCTCCCATTATGTCACACTAAACGATATTTTGAAAAAACAAATTCCAAATTGGTTAGGTAACTATTAATAATATTATTATTTTAATATTAACGATATTTTTGGTTAGGTAAATAATAATATTATTATTACTTTAAATTGGGATTCAAATCCTAAGAAAATCCCTGTACCACTTTGTGTTTCACCAATATCTTTTTTAAACCAAACACAAAATCTATTTTTGTACCCAAAAAGTATGATTAACTTTCGTATCAATATAGAAGAAAAACAAAAGTTCAGCACTACAAAAAAAAATTGCACTCCTATTTATACAAACACACGGAATTTACAAAACTTTTTTTTTTGGTCTGATAAAAGAGATACACAACCACCCAAATAAGAGTTTTAATTTTGCATGCCATGCATATGATATGACACTCCATAAAACATACATGAACATGGTAATATTTATGAAATAATTGATTTTTAAATACCTAGTTTATTTGGCAACATTGTTAAAGTTGAAGAAGCTGTGTCAAAAGTTCAGATACTAATAAAAAAGCAAGGACAGGAGTTGAGAAGGAGAACTATCAGAGCAATGAAAATGAGGTTAGCAACTTGCAGGAAAATGAAGGTGGATCTTGTTGGTTCGTGAACGTGTTAATGTTTGATGGAATGCTTTAATGCCATTCTGATTTAGCTATGGAGGCTTTAATTATGATAGCAATGTTGTGGAATTTAGGACACCTACAAGCATTTTTCATATCGGTAGGAGGGAGAGAAACAGAAAGAGACAGAGGAAAGAGAAAGAACAGCCTAAAAAGCTTACTTGAATAAGATTACATATCTATTTTGATTCCTCATTTTATACATGTTTGTTGTATCTTTCTTGTCTTTACAATCTTCATTTAGTTGAGTTAATATTTTTAACCTTAGGTAATGGAACAAGTATAAGGCGGACAGCTTTTTAAAGTATATAAGAACTCATAGATGAATCTTTTTGGTAGAAACATACCAGAATGAATGAACACAACCACAAGATTAACGCCCTCCATCTACACATTTGCCATACAGCCCCCTCAAATTGGATTCCCCATTTCTACCTATATATTTTTTTTGGTAAACCATTTCTACCTATATTTGTTCAGCTTCAACTAAGAAAATACGTTCAGTACAAAATTTTTAAAGGAATAGGAAATTATTATAGTACAAAACTAATCTCAAATAGCTAAACATTGTGCTATTTACCAATTTGATTTAATCGGTAAATATCTAACTACAAGAATATCGCCAACTTTTTCTTTTTCTTTTTTTTTTTTGTGCTCAAAAGTCTTCCAGTAGCATCGCCAACATCAATTCCAGCAAGTTTGCATATATACTAGTTACTTATAGAATCTTTTCCAACTGCATTTGTCTCGGCAAGTAATAACAGTATGTGGAAACCGTATAGCCTTAGCTCCTCTAGGTGTATGTATAGGTTCAACAGCTGCCTGTCAAGCTTCAAAGGCTAATTCACAAGTCAGCTTCCTCTCAAAAAATAAGGAAGATCAGATTTCGGGCAAACAGAGCGCTCAGGGTGCTCCGACATCAATTCATGGCATCCTTGTTCCTCTCTTTCAGAGGATGTATTATCAACGACTGAAACATCTGCTGTAAGGAACTTCTTTGATGGCACAACCTGAAAAGGTAAACAATAGTGAGCTATCCAAGAATGAGTAGCAGAATACTAGGACCTAAGTTGTGGAACTGGTAAGCTCTAAGCTGACTGGAAAATGCAGAGTTTTATTCCAAAATGTATTGATTTCTAATGCTAATATATAACAGTTACTTGATCACTGCTGGAAGCATCATCTCCAGCTGTCTTCAACCTTTTCCCTACAGATTTGCAGCTTGACTTAGCTCCATGATCTTCATCCACAAAGTTCTGATCAGAAACCTCTGTGGAAAAGCAGAACAAATACGAAAACAAGAAAAGATAATCAAAATGGATAAACAATAAAAGCTTGAACTTGTACTTGCTAGTTGCTCCTATATTTAGCAAAACATCATATAAACAACAATCATAGGTTCTGAGGTTCTAAGCAACCAAGTCTACTACTCTCTACATGCACTAAAACATCATCTTGTGATGTTAATGCAATTTCAAAGTCATAATACACCCATGATAATCACAAAAAGTAAGGTTCTGAGTTTCTAAGCAACCAAGTCTACTACTCTCTACATGCACTAAAACATCATCTTGTGATGTTAATATAATTTCAAAGTCATAATACTCCCATGATAATCACAAAAAGTTTGATAATCACAAAGTAAACTTTTTCTATCACTTTTAACCATTATATGCGTTTGTCAATAATAATCAAAAACTAATTATGCCCCATGCACTATGTTTCAGCACATCCCCTCACCTAACCACATATACCCCTTACTCTGAAGAAAGGGTTAATTTCTGAAATATACTGAAGCCCTACAAACCATCAGTATTAAGAGTCAATGATTTGAAACTGTCACTATATGTTAATAGACCATCATAACCAATTTCATATCCTAATTCATCACACAATGCTAGAATAAACTTGAAGCACTCTATCATTAGTCGACCACAGGATTGAAGCTCTTCACGGTAGTTTAGAAGACAATCAAAACAATTTCATATCCTAATTATTAAAACAATTGTAGAATAAACTTAAAGCACTCTATTATTAGATGACCACATGATTGAAAAAGTATATAATATTAAATGCATTTGTGGGAAGAAAAATAAAGCACTGTAATTTAAAGAAAGTAATAGGTAAGGTAACTATCAACTTGGATATCTAATTAGTGTCTTAACATGAGGCTCAATAACCTTAGAGGACTGGAAAGTGTAAATACTGTACAGGGGGTGAGAGGCGAACATCATCTAATCTTAAGGAAAGCACATATACAGCAAGTCTACAGGGTTGTGATCTACAAAAAAGCTGTCTACATATATGAGAAATCCTCGCACAATATGCACGTCTACAACAGCAATAAACTAAAAGGAGTAAAATGTTAAAAGAAATAAGCTGAGAGAATGTTATAGTTAATTGGAAAAAGAGAACTAATGCGAGGAATGGAAAAACTATTGTATGCTCAAAGTTAGTCAGAATTACCTGTAATGCTGCCAACTGAATCTTCCTGCCATTTGTGCTTTGAAATTCCTTCTGACACAGAAAAGTCAATCAGCTTCCCCCTTAAGTGGAAGCCCTCATTGTAAGATATCTGTTCATGAGGATCAGAAGAAGCCACATAGTGGCGTTTGCCCAAAGATGTAATGGGATGTATGCATGGGCTTTCCTTCATACCATGACAGTCAGCTGCGGTTTCCAGAAAAGTTTCTTCCCTTTCATAGTTGATATTCTGCCAGGAGCCGTCTCGAAGAACCACAAACTGCAAGATGATGCAAGAAAGTAAGTAACAGTGAAGCAGGAAAATGGGCAAGACAATCAAGCCACTCACAGAGGAAATACATACAGAAGAAATACGAAGCAATATTTGACTGCCTGACCTTGCCATAATTATTAGTCTTGTCAGGCAACTCTTGTGATGAATATGTCCCCCAAGAACTCTTTCTGGAGCTTGAGCAGCCTAAATGCATCGAATGGTACAACTCGTTTACAAATGATGCTTCTAAAGAATCAAGATACAAACTGTGCTTCTCATCTGTCCACTCTGCTGACTGGCCCTGCTATGAATACCAACGTGAAGGCTAAACAAATTTTACCAGCAATGGGGAAAGTAAAAAATAATAATAATTGAAGAAAAGAAAAGAAAGCTCATTATTTGGTTGCAAATAAATTTTAGAAGATAAAGAATCAAAAAAGGAAACTTTTTCCCCTTCCAATAAAAATAAGAAAAAAAAATTTCTACTTACAAAATTCCATAGTAACTTTTAGAAGTTAAAGGTCCTAATACAAATATTTAATTACATTTCTCATAGGCAACCAAATGGAAGAGATCTTCAGCACATCAGCAAGAGCAGAAAACCTAGGCTTGTGTAAAGTGGCAGAAAACTAAAGCCTTTACTGAGAATTGGAACAGGCAATCAAACTAATCAAGCAAAGAGCAGAAAACCTAGATTTCTAAAGCAGAGAGACATTTGTTGAAGGGAGTTAACGTCCTCAAGAACCTAATTCCTGAAGAGAGAATTACATAAATCAGGAAATAAGGTGGGAAAAAAGTCAGGAGAAGAAGATAGGGGTTGGAACTTTTCCAGCACATCCTAACTGAAGAGGAGCTCACCTCCAGTGATTAATAGCAAGGGAATGGTTCTACTTCCTGAATAACACACTCAAAATTCTTGATCATACATCATATAACCTCAATACAATTATTAAAATCCATGAAGCAATCAAATCAATAAAAAATCATCAAGATCAAATTTTAACGATTTGATATCAGTTTGACTACATAACAAGTATATCACATTTTTACAGTTTCCAGCCTCTTATTACACAACGAGGAGTTGCATCCACTTTACAGACCTTTAGCAGATTACATATAAAGCATACAGTATAGGCTTTTCCTACATGTTCCTTCCACACCATTTCCTTTCTCCAGAGAAAGGTAAAGTAAGGACTTCTTTTATTTATCAAAAGTTATTAAGCACCTGGAAGGATATTTCTGAGCATGCTAATCAGTAAATACAATAGTAACACCTATTAAAAGTGAAAAGCAAGTCAATTAGAATGATTCTAATATTCTCAGAATCACAACAACCACCACAGAAAAAACATGGAAACAAGGCAGCTGATTTTCAGAGACAATCATTTTGATGATATAAAATATAACTCCTTCAGACAGCTTGTTCCAAATTTTGAGGATCATAAAATTGATATTTGTCAAAAAAGAAAGAAATGCACAGGGGCTCAAAATATTATAGACTCCACTGATACAACCAACAAAAAAATTAAAACAAAGCTACTCCTTAAAATTGCAGATAATAAATTGAAAAATATTTAAAAATAGAAGCTTCATTAATCTAATTGAACTTTTAGATTCCACATATCAAGTAACACGGTCACATAACCAAAATTTCCATAAACATTATAAAGAACTGCCTATTAAGGCTATTTACCATAAAAAAAATGAGATGCTTTTCTTCCCTATTGCATTTTTTCTTTTCTCAATTCTAATTTCTTTTCACTCTTCACTAACACACTAATTTCTTGCAAATGTATGCAAAATTACCAGTAAAAACTAGAGAAAATAGAATTGAATAGAATTAATGTTAGACAACAAACTTCTATAACAAAATAATGGCAAGCAAAAACATCATACTATGATTAAATAACAAAACCAAAAAAAAAAAAAGCGAATATGAAGAGTTAAACAAAGCTCAAAGTTTTAACAATGAAACAAGTACGCCTCCCAACCAAAAGCCTTACGAGTCACTACTAAAAAATGAAAATCAGGGCCTAAGAATTTTACCACAAAATAAAAAATTTGAAAAAAATCCATTTTTTCAAAGATATACAGGTACGTGAAGAACAAATATAGAAAAATAAATAAATAAAGAGTTAAAAAAAATTACCAGTCTCGCATCAGCGCAGTGAGACGAAAAATCCTTGGAAGTATCAAGGGAAATGGCGGAAGAGTCAGAGTTCGTCCGAGTCAACTCACTCTCGCAACCTTCCGTTGCCTCTTCGTGATCTAAAGACGACGACGTCGTCGGAATATTCTCCTGCAGATTCTCTCCCATGTCCTCGACTTTCTTCACGATCAGACAGAGCAGAATGCGAAACGGTGCTCTGGCTTCAGAGTAATCGTTCCCTAAAATTTAGCAGAGAAACCCTCCACACCCACGAGGTCTTGCAGAGAGAGAGAGACAGATGGGGAGCGATGGTGGTGTTGCTGTTGGGGCCAATAAAGGCTCCACATGGCGTCGCTTTTACACGTGTCAGTTCCATTAGCTGGGAGCCACGTCAGCAGGTCGATAATATCTTCGGCCAATGTCAGCCAGATATTTTTCTCCCCGTGGTAGGGTTGGTGCGTGAGCACCCGCTTCGAAAGGAGCGTTTGGCTAGTGTTGGGGATTTGGATAGGGTCTTGGAGATCCCTTGCGGCCGTGATTGGGTGACACGTAACGTGATGGGCTGTAGAGAGGTTATACTACAGTGCTGGAGTACCGTGGTCGTGCTTGAAAAATATCAGGGGATCGTCCACGTCATCTTTCCAAGTTCCGACATCAGGGTGTGTGGACGGTTGGTGGATTGTCAAAATCAGACCTAAACTATGCCACATTTCATGATCAAGTCAAATTAATATCTGAATTCTGATATACCTTGGAATTTAATCATTGTGATAAAGAATGAATGCTTCGAGTTTCATTACGATTTTACAAAAGCATCCACATTTTTAATTTGCTAGATAATTCTTAGTAATTTAATTCCACAATTTAAAACTTTTATTTTCTAAACACTTATGTTATAGGTGGAAATATTAGACCTTCAGTTGTTTGAATATTAAAGTCATCAAGAGGTGCTGCGGTTGAAGTAGTCTTTTACATTGCAAGCTTGCCTAGCTGGTTCAAAGGCAAAGTGAAATGCATATCTATTTTTCACCTTTAGACAAAGTATTTAATATCTTCACCTATTATTTCATAGTAGTATTAAATGTAAGAGCAGTCTTGATCAGAGAAAGAGGAGGAATATTCCCCAAATAAAAGGAAGCAAGCGGTCTGAGATCCCCTCTCTACACCAAAGGCACCGAATAAGTTGAAAAATCCCACCAAACTCACTACACGATTAATAGTCCAGCTTGTACGGTCAACAGTGCCAATCATCATGTTTAAAAAAATTTAAAGTGCCCATATGATATTCCATCATAAGTTAATAGCGATATTAAAATCGGCTCAAATTTTATCTCAATTAAAATATAGGTAGTAACATTCTCACCATTAAATTTTATACACATGTCGCTCATCTAAAAGCTCCCAAATAACATATATTAAGGTATAAGATGAGATGTAGAAGGGACTTTTTTTGCCACTAACCCATTGACTCTCCATTGTTTCTCCTCCTAAACTCAAGGCTTCTTAACAAGTAACATCCCTGAGATTTGAGTGGAAAGACTCTTTCCTATGAGGAGATTTTAGTGGAGGAAAGACTCTTTCCTACGAGGAAAATGTTCATGCATGCACAAAAAACACTTCCTGTGGCCTTAAGTCTTGCCTTCCCTATATCCCTTCCATTAAAACTTATATTTTTAATTTATTTACACAACAATATAAGTAATTTGATGATTTGGGCATTTAAGAGGATGCACCGGCACCAATACTAGCACCCTACTGACGTCGTTTGCTCATTTGAAAATTTTTTTCAGCATACGAGGGCTCAGGCTACTGGTTGATGCGTTTCACTTACATGTAGCTATCATCATCGGCAACTCGAGAAATGTATTTTTTCATAAGAGAGGAAGGACGGAAATCTCCAACCAAAACTTCATTACGATTTTCATTTTCAATTTATTTATATATAACGAGATGTTTATAATTTATTGAAATTTATATTTTTATAAGACCAAAAAAATAGTTTACGTAGTAGTTCACCCATTTTGGAAATGTTTAGGATTAGGATCACTATTAAAATAAATAAATAAATAAAAGAATGGGATCCACTCTAAACTATGGTATGCGCCACACTCCAATTTGTTATCACATTATTAATAAAAAAATTAAATAAAAATAAAATAGAAAACTGTTTTGTTGGACTCAGATCAAAATACAGAGCAGCCAGCACATGCATAGGCCAGTCCAAGTCAATGCGGACTGCAATTTCTGCCACATTTTCCTTTTCTTAAAGAATAATTTAAAATTTACAATATATTAAATATTGTAATATAATCAATAAAAGTTGTCACCCAAGAATGGAATGGACAAAATAAATAATAATGTTTTTGACACATCACAATCATTGGTGCTTTCTTATTGTGTTTGCTTTTTTTTTGGTTGGTAGCGAATATATATAGATATTTTTAGAGATCATCCGTACATTTTAGTTTTGAATTTTATATTTTGTTTCAAAACCATAAAGCAAAAGGCCCATTTGAATTTGAATTATGGTCCCAATTCTTAAAAGCCAGATTTGACAAAACTAATTATAAAGTGTTAGGCGTATTTCTTGTAATTGTCTTTAAAAAAATGCAAATATTGCGAGTCCGTATCATTTGAGAGATTGTATTATCTGAGTTGCTATTTTATCCATCAAAAGTTAGCAATTGCCTTCTGTTTTTGTGTTTTTTATTAAACACTTCTTGGTTGGATTTAATATGAATTAGCCTCATCAATGTTCCATGTGTATAAGTTTGTTTCTTATAAGTTATAATTGACAAAAATAAAATAAAGTCTCATCTCATATATTGAGGACCAGCTCAAGAGATAATGTTGTGTTTATGTCTATCACTTCACTTTAAATTTTGGTAAAAAAAAAATCTAAAATTAACACATCTAATATACTACAAACACTTAAAAAAGAAAGAAAGAATATATATATATATATATATATATATATATATATAAATTAAAAATAACTTAAAAGGCACTCAGGGTTTAAAGTTCGATTGAATCAAATCTACATTTTAGCTGTTTTCTCCTATAAATTTTAAAACTCTATCACTATTTTGTTGCATACATCAATATTTACTAATTTTGTAGCTTTATCATACACACTCATATTCTATAGCATATTCAATAGTAAATATTATAACAATATTATTATTGTCAAATTTTAATATTGGTATGTCATCTTCACTATTAGAATTTAAAATATCAATACTAAATTATAGCATAGCATTTTAGTAAATCAAGCTAAAAAAATAATAATTTAAAACTAACTATATATATTTACTTTAAATGGAAGTTTAAATGATGAGCTTAAAATGTGGGTCTTCTATCTTATAGAGATTTTTAAAATGACAATACTATTTTTTCGACATCAATATATTATTTATACTAGAGTGTAAAAATGAATATTAATGTTAAAATTTAACATTATCATGCACTTTTAGCATGCCTTTATATATTGTATATTATCTTTAGATTTACTGTTACGAACTCAAACGAGAAGGGTATTTGAATTTATTTTTTATTTTAAACAGAGTCTCAATATATCTTATGGTACATAAATTAAGATAATTTTTATTTATTTTCAAATTTTAATAATTAAACTTAACCTAAAAATCAAATTATAGCTTTTGGTTTAATTTAGTTGTCACATGTTTTTGGTAATTTAAACAAAGATTTTTTCTCTCAACAATATAAGAAATGCAATTTGCAAGGATAATTATATAAAACTCATTTATTTTTATAAGAAATCTTTATTATGTTGGACAAAAATATATATAGGTTTAAAAATCTATTTAAATTTCAAGAGATGAAACTAATTAACCATGATTGGATTTACCATTTATGCTCGTCGATACATTAAAAAAAAAAAAAATCATTTCAAATTCATTCCAATACACATCTCATAATCTTCAGCTTATCGGATCACTTCAAAAACATGGAAGTGAAACAATTTTTTTTTTTTACATCACTTCGGAAACATGAAAATGAAACAACTTCTTTTATTATTATTATTATTACATCTCCCTCAAATGTTGTTATTTTTTTAAGGTGAAAAAAATTATTCAAAACGCCCCTATTTAATTTTAGGCGTTCATGTTAATATAAAGAGTCAAATTTATAGAAATTAACCATCAAATAAAACATTAATTACGGAAACAATTATTTTTTGTTCATTACGGAAACATTAATCACTGCTCATTTCAGGCTCAAAATAAAATAATCTTGAAATTCAACCAATATTATATATAGCTAAAATAATAAGAAAAAAGGGAAATAAAAAAAAATGAATATCAATAGGATTTTATTCGTCCATTACAAATATTATATAAAAAAAATGAATTTAAAGTGAGAAATAAAATTAATGCACTAATTACCTGGTTCATTCAATTTTCTAGCTAATGTATTTATTTTATTTTATTGGCAGTTTTTTTGGGTCAGCTTGAGATCAAATTGACGTTTGCCAAGTTTTTGGGTCAGCGAGGAGAAGAAGATTGACGTACTTTACAAGCAACTACCTGTGCCCATTGCCTCAACTTCGTCTTCACCATCTTCGAGTCCTCACCTTTTTTTCAAAATATTTCATTCGTACACGTTAATTAACCAAATCAGTAGACGATTCTCAGCCGTAGGATAAAAGCAAAATCAACGGTCATTGAAAATTAAAAGGTTTATTTATTTATTTACCTGGACCGAATAATCTGTTAGGGCTTTCAGTATCGACATCAGAAACCATTGAAGAAGACGAAGACGACCTCGATAAGCTACTGTACTGCTTATTAACGGCGTAGTAAAGCCCCAAAGCCGGAAGAGTATCCGATAGCCTCGGATCCACGTCCGGTGATTCGTCATCGAACCCGAATCCGAGCTCAATACAAGCCTTCAATTCCTCCAGATCGTCGTCGGAAACGCTCTTGCTGCGGCGGAGACCGTCGGAACCGTGACTGTCCTTCCGTCGAAGCCAAGCCTCGTCGCGGAGTGCGTCGGGAGACCATGTCTGTTGCTTGACGAGACGCCTCGACGCCGGCACCGGCGCTCGGGGTTTCGACATTCGGCTCTGTCTCTCTCTCTCTCTCTCTCTCTGGGTTTCGTTTGGTTTCTGGGCGTGACGGCGGGGAAGGAGGTTGGGTGTTTTTTAAAAGTTTTATATTAAGGAGGAGTCGCTTGGCTGCCACCTGTTAGCCGAATAGGAATAGTGTAGTTGGTGGACCCGCTAGCCTTGAAGGTGGGCCACTATTGGCGGCTTTTTTAGTCAGGTGGACCCACTGCATAATTTGTATTTTAAAATTGTACCACGTCAATGTTGCATATTCCATCACTAAGATTTTTATTCCCCACCAACATTAAAATATTTCATTAAAATTGAGAGTCGTTTCAGGTAAATTATCAATTATTATGCTGTCATTTTATTTGGTTTCACAAAATATATTTATACACATATATTTGAAACCCAACCTAACTAAATTAGATTATTATTACTATATTTTTTCTTTGGGTTTGATGGCCTAGACTGGTAAGTCAGGCACCCAATTATTTTTCTAGCAAGAAAGAAGCAATGGCCAAGTGGAGGGAGATGAGTGGGACAAGCTGGCTGTTAAAAAGAGGTGGATTAAAGAATTTGAAACCAACGCAAAAATATTGGTTTGCTTTGCTGGCTTTTGGCATTGACATAATACTTGCAGGGCAAGGACTTGGTGCGCTGACATTTCCTCCAGATAAGCAATTCTTGGCCACTCATATATATTCTGAGCTGGCACATAGTTGGCAAAAATTAAAAAAGCCAGAAAAAAAAAAAGAAAAGGAAAAGAATCTGTGAATACTTTATTGAAAAAGCAATGTCACCAATAGTCCCCACAAGAGCAAGTTCCATCTTTGAAGTGATGGAAGCGGTTTGCATCTCTCACAATGATTTCCCTCTCAGTGATTTTGGAAATGTATTTGGTTGCATTGTGGCAATCACCACAGACCCTCAGGTTTTTGAAGATCCTAATGGGGGTTTTAGGAGGAGTGCTTATGATCCCAAATGCAATGGCTAGTCTCTCACTGTGACTTGTGAGTATATGCTCCTTCTCATCCTCCTCAACATCCTGCAACACAAAGGTATAGTCGGGAATATAGCCGAGGCTCTTCATTTTCGCAGTCAGGACCCTTAACTCTGCGTAGATCTCATTACATTTCGGATGGGTTTGGTTCCCAGTATAAAAGACTTCGACTTTGCTGTTGAATTCTATGGAGCTCCATCCAGGAGTCTTCCTCAATCCCCTGTCTCTGGCCAATGACCTCACTTCATCTACACCCTCCCATTTCCCGAAATTAGCATAAATGTTCGATAGCAGGACATAGTAGCCGACGTTCTCTGATTCGACTTCGAACAAGCTCTCTGAGGCAAATTTACCCAACTCAACATTTCCATGTATTCTACAAGCACCAAGTAGAGCACCCCATATAGAAGCATCAGACTGCACAGGCATATTCTTTATGAAATTATAGGCTGTTTCTAAATGCCCAGCTCTACCAAATAAATCCACCATGCATCCATAGTGCTTTAAACTAGGCTTGATCCCGTACTCTTTCTGCATTGCATGGAAGTAGTGTTTACCTTCATCCACCAAACCTGAATGGCTACAAGCTGATAATAAGGATACAAATGTTACATGATCTGGCTTCACCTCCTCAACTAGCATGTTTTTTAATATCTCCAGAGCTTTATCACCATGCCCATGAATGCCATGGCTGGATATTATGGCGTTCCACGGGACTGAGCTCTTCCGAGGAACTTCGTAGAACAATGACATTGCATCATCTAATCTCCCGCATTTTCCGTACATGTCAATTAGGCATGTTCCCACAAAGACATCCCTATAGAGACAGTTCTTTATCACCTGCCCATGAATTCTCATCCCCTGCTGCAAGGCTCCTAAATGTGAATATGCTGGTAGAATGCTCACCCAAGTACCTTGGTTTGGAACTATCTCCTTGAATTCTTTCATCATGTCATATACTTCAACTGCCTCACTTGCAAGACCATTTTGAGCATAGCCTGTGATCAAAGTGTTCCATGAAATCACGTCTCTGACTGGAAGGCCTTCAAAAACAGTCCGAGCAGAATCTATAACACCTAATTTTGCATACATGTCCACAACTGCATTTCCAACGACAACATCTTCCATAAGCCAGCCCCTTCTCAAAATAAATCCATGTACAGACCTACTTTTTTGACCATCTGCTAATTCAGCTATGATGGAAGCCAAGCTTAATAGCGTTAATGAATCAGGCAGAATTCCAATTTGTTTCATCTTCTTGTAGAATCCAAATGCAGTTACTGGATCATCGTTCTGCTCATATGCAGCAATTATTGAGTTCCATGAAACTAAATCCCTGATCTTCATGTGATCAAAAACCTTCCGAGCATGATCCAAGAGACAAAATTTGGCATACATGTTAATCAAGGCATTAGATACAAACACATCAAATTCCAACCCATGCTTTATGCAATATAAATGGATTAGAATTCCGCTTAACAAGTCATTTGATTGAGCACAAACAGTGAGTAGACTTGAGACAGTTACAGGATCCATATTTTCCCCTTCCAACCTCATTTCAGTCAAGACATCTAATGCCTCTGCAGCATTCCCATTTTGACAACACCCAGAAATCATTGCATTCCAAGAACCCTTATCTCGAATAGGCATATCATTAAATAGTTTACGTGCAATATTAACAAAACCAAACCGTGAGTACATATGGATCAAAGAAGCAGCCACAAAAACATCCCACTCAAAACCCAGCTTCAGAACCCAACAATGTATCTTCTTCCCATCAACTAGATTCCCACAAGCTTTCAAGACAGGAGGAAAAGTGTAGAAATCAGGTTGAAGATCCGAGGTCAGCATCAAGTGATAGAAACAACCTACAGCTTCACGGAATCGGCCACTGCGTACATAAGCAGAAACCATTGAGTTCCAGGTATAAATGTCCTTCTTTGGTATCTGATCAAAGCTGCGGCGAGAGAATGACACATCACCAAGATATGCATAAAGATTAACAAGCTTTGCAGAAAGAAAGATGTTTTCAACTCTTCCCGAAACCACAAGAAGGGAATGGAGGGACTTGGCAAGGTGAACTTTTGTGCAGGATAGGAATAGAAAATCAAAATCAATTTTTTTATTTTCATTTTCAAAGCCATCTGAAGGAAACTCCAAGGTATTAGTCAGTGCCGAAAAGAATGAGCAATGGGCTCGAACTGAGGGTAGAAATTTGGAAAACTGCAAAATTTTGCAGGCAGGGACCAATCTGAAAACGGAAGCATAATGCATTATCAAGGAACTTTTACAATTGCAGAGCATAGAGTGGGCAGTTTTCAGATAACATCTACCAGAACAATCCAAAACTCACCACCCCACAGAAGAAATATGTATGTATACACACACATACACACAAAATGAAAAAAAGGTAATAATCTTTTAAATATCAAAATTAGGTCCAGGTCAAAAGAAAATGGAATAGTAAATCTATAAAAGTATACGTCATATTGAGGTTGCAACTCCTGCTTGAATTATGGTCTTTTATGCACAGGCCAGGAAACCCAAAAAAAATCCTGAGGACGAAGCCAAATTGCAAGCAACCTGATTACCATCAAAGAAAGATCCAAAATATTCAACACTTTAAAAAGAAAAAAGTAACATAGAGCATAAACTTTGAAACGTTAAGAGGCTTGTGGGTTTGGGGTACTGATCTAAGAACGGTCAACTTCTTTTTAGGTTTTCCAAAGGGAAGTGACAGAGAGATTTTTACTGCTTAGTGGTTAAAAAGAAGTAGAAGCTTCAGAGCTCATTGGTGTATGTTGCAGGTAACGTTAATGTGTTACTCATGCCTCTGAGTGACATTCACAGACAACACTTTCTACATTTCTGCTAAGCCTGAGAATTGAAATTTTGGTGCACTCAATTGATGGCCTATTATCCCTTCTCATCTACTTTCACTGGAAAAAAAGTCATAGTCACTTCATGACTATCTTTCAATGGCATAAATCATTTACCCTCCACTCCTCCTTGGCTCTAGAAAATAGATCAACTTCATACCTCATGAGAAGAAATTTGCATTAGTTTTCATGTTCAATTACCAAAAATGGGTTTCTATAAAAAATACCAAAATTTGGGAGCTTTTGAGTACTCATTCACGAAGTGATCTTTTTGATTTATTTTCTCCCAGAAAGCTTAAATAATAGTTATAATTTTGTTTCCTTGGGTGACATAAATTAGGTTCGAAAACAATAGTAGTTCTTGCGAGACAAAAATATTCCGTTTCTCACATTTGGTTTGTCTAATATGAATTTCTTTACCAATATGAATTCCCAAATAAACTATATATCATCATTATGCTATTAGCCTACGTAGGTTGGAGATGGCAGGAGGAAAAAAAAAAAAAAGGCAGACTTCAATAGCCACAGAAATTAAACAAAAAAACCAGATACAATAGTTTAATATGCTTATGGGCAAGCCAAACCGTTTCAAAATGATCCCAGAAAGCCAAAATCTCAGAGTTACGATACGAGAGAGAGTACCTGTGAATTCACGGATGCAGAGAACCTTCAGGCTTCTGAGGGTAGCATTTGGAACAGTAAGTCCGTCTATGGACGGTGAACATATGGAAAATGAGCCGACTGGCGTAGGGTTTAGCTGGGAGTGAAAGGTATACTAAGAGAAGACAAGACCTTGAAGGACGCGTCAATGGGCACGTTGTAAGTAATTGAACATGATGGTAATAGGCAGAGACCGCCATAGACACGGAGAGAGACGTACTGAAGGAAGTAGAAGGAAGAACATAAATTAAAAGCTAAATTCTCCGCACAAAAAAATATTCAAAGGTGACGCACGCTCGGTGGGACTCGAACCCACAATCGTCTGATTAGAAGTCAGACGCCTTATCCATTAGGCCACGAGCGCTTTTGATGTTATTATTTAACCAAAATATAATATAATAATGTTTAAACCCATATACACAGAGTATGACAATCCATAGATTTTCATCAATATTACTATTACTGATTGGTTACTTTAATTTTAGATTTCGGTTTCATGGATTTGATTTATTTGATGCCAACCAATAATTACAAAACTAATGGTGTGCTTCTCTGTTCTTGCTCATGGAACAAAGACCTGATAAAAAGTGTGCATCATCAGTGAACCAGTCAAATTTTAATATTACTTTGATAAAATCCAAGCAAATAAAGGAACATGAATACCTAACATGATGTTGGACTACAGCTTTGAACTTCGAAGTTCAATTTATTTATTTACTTATTTATTTCATTTTTGCTAAACCAAAGCTGTCTTTCTTCAAAAGAGCATGGGATTCATCATCAGTCAGTTGAAACAACTTTGTTCTGATCTGGACCAATGTAAGGCAAGGTGGACACAACATTTCAAGGAAATACATTTGAATAAAATGAGCAGAAAGCTTTTTTTGCAATATTATTATTGGACATGTTTTATGTCATTGAGAGAGTAATTCTAATATTACATCCTAAATACACCAAACTTGGTTTCTTCAGGGGCACGGTTCATGGAAGCAGAGATGCAAAGACCAACAACCTTTCTGGTATCAGATGGATCAATAATTCCATCATCCCAAAGCCTTGCTGTTGAGTAGTATGAATTTCCTTCTTTCTCGTATGCCTCCACTACCTTTGCCTTAAAGATTTCCTCTTCTTCCTTGTTCCACTGCCAAATGCACACAAATATACACAGCATCAACAAGACCAGTATGACTTATCATCCTCGTTACTGTCTGCAAAAAATTTCTATATCATCGTTCCTTGAGTATGAAGACAAATTCTACCTGAATTCCTTGCTTTTTCTTGTTGACCTTTTCTATTTGAGCTAGAACGCCAGCAGCCTGAATGTCCCAGTAAATAACATGTCAAACTAACAGAAAATGATAGATTTATGGAACATACATTGTGTATTGAGAATGATTTGGATTGATGATAGATCAGGAGGATACAATGATATGCAAAATAGGAAACAAACAGTCTGACATTACCATAATTTACAGGGGGAAAAAAAAAATGCAAAGAGGCTAAGTTTGAGAACAGATAAAGTCGTTGGGAAGAGGAAGGAGAGCAGTTGTAGTCAATGTAACAATGGAAAAAAAAAAAATTACAAATGCAACACTTTCCGCAGAATTAGCAGATCCAGTTTTTAATATTATTCTCAACACTCCCTCTCACTTGCAGGTCACCATCTTTGTGGGGTTCATTTTGGTCCTTACACGTGTATTTCTTTCAATGAGTGGTAGTGTGACTTGAACCTAGGTGTCTAGATTTTGAGCTCTGATACCATGTTGAATTGCTACTATTCCCAAAAGCTTAAGCTTTCAGGAAGTGGGTTCAATTGGTCACATGTATTATTATCAACAAGAAAAGACTAATGTTTAGGTTCTAATATACCCATGTCCTCGCAACACAAAGGTAAGAGATGATATATTATTGACATCTTGATTATATGCATGCAGTGGATAAAAAGGTTACCTGAGCACCACCCATCACAGAAATTCTGGCATTTGGCCATAGGAACATGAAATTGGGACTATATGCACGACCACACATTGCATAATTTCCCGCACCAAAGCTTCCACCAACAATTATGGTCACTTTAGGAACCTGCACGATGTTTATTGGAAAGTTACATACAGAAACCATAATTCTTTCACGTGTCGTTCTTTTTTGAGATTCTAAACGGATGGTCGTAACTTGCAATCTGGACTCATAATGTGTCAGATAATTAAATAACTGCAACATTATGTATCATAGTTTGGTATTAGTAAGTATACAGATTGTAGTATGAAGTCAACATTAGACAATCCAAAACTCTGCAACACTTCAGTCTTTCATTCTATATGTTTAACCTTGGACCTCCCCATCCACATTGCCAACACATGAGGTGCCCATGAAACTGTAAAATCTGGTAGTCAGCACGAGAAGATCAAACTTGAATATTAAGAATTTTGTGGTCCCAAGTGGAAAGAAGTAATCCACTCATAAATATTCAAGCACCACAAAGATTCATAATTGGATACGTCATAAAGGAAAAAGGAAAAATTAAGATAGATATCCGCATTTCAATCACTGTGGTGGAATGATTCTGAAAGTTCAAGCAAAATGTCTAAAAAAAAGATTGTATAACCACCGTGGCCAAACTTCTTGAAGCTATTTGTAATAATAACCTGCAACGTTTTTCTCCTTGTAGTTAGAGCAACTAAATTCTGAAATGATTGTGCAACAGAATAGTTCGCTCCTTTCTTCCATCAGTTATTACTCAAATTGATATTAATGAAGCACACTTAACGCATGGTAACTTTAAGAAATTTTCTCTGGAAACAATACTGAATCACTTAAAATGCATTATAATTCATATAAGAGGAAGAAACTATTATAAGCCTATGGGCTGATGGTAATGGCAGTTTACAGGCTCACTTTCAATAGACTCTCTGACAATATAGTTTCATACCACATTATTAACACATAAGATTAGTATTTTGACATACTATGACAAGAAATGAAATTAACATCAAATTTGGTAGAACTAACCTTGGCACAAGAAACAGCCATTACCATTTTTGCTCCAGATTTTGCTATACCATTTGCCTCAGATCTTGAGCCGACCTACCAAAGAAGAAGAATTAAATTTATGGTGCTTCCAAGCATTTACCAACTTGAAAGTTTCTACATTTAATAACTTCTCTAACTCAAAGTGCATCAACAAGAAAAAGTATAGTCAACCAAACCAGGTAAGCGAATTTAAAAGGATGTAAAGTCTGTATAAACGTGCAGTAAAATATCAGACTAATTACTAGCAAATAATGAACGAATTATGTCCCCAAAAATACAAATGATGGATGAAATAAAATAGCATGTCCAATCATTCTAATAAACCCCGTTTACAAAACTTAGTCTATTCAGGTGTCAGATGGCTTCAGAGTACAAGGGAAAAAGATCATTCCCTCTATTTCAAATTAAATTTTGGCCTATAAAATATCTAGTAAGTTAACTTATTTTTTCACAAAATTCTGCATCTAAGGAAAGAAATGCAAACTATTAAAAGAAGTTCTTTAAACAAAAGCAAAGGTCGCATCATGAATATATTGTATTTCAGAAGAAGAAGCCATTAGTGAGACCTTGTTGAACTGTGCCTCCATCTATCTTATTCCTTTTTTGCTAGATTTCTCCTCTTATAATATCCTTGCATTCTTACCTTTAAATTCAGATATTTTAGCAGCTACCAAACATGAGTTCCCATACTGTTAAATGATTTACAAATAAGTATAATCCCCCTGCTCTTAATCAGCAAAACTTGGTCCAGCATTCTTGCTCATTCTAGAATGGGCTTAATAATCAGGCATATAAGCGTCATAATACATGAGTTTGACAATGTGTTGACTTTAAAAAGTGTGTAAAATCAGAGAATTTGGAGCATAATCTAATACGATTCTGTGTTTTTCACATTAACTCTAAAAACACAATACATCAGTTTATATAGATTACAGTAGTAACTGAAAAAAGGAAACTACTACAAAATATTCCTAATCACATAATTACATAAAACTTTCCTATTTACAATTAGTTAACTAAAGGCACAATTACTATTCTACCATACACGCAAGCTTTCCAACACTCCCCCTCAAGCTGGTTTGAAGATATCTTCCATAGCCAGCTTGCAAATGAAGCTTTCAAATTGTTTTTTAGGCAACCCTTTGGTAAGTACATCTGCAACTTGCTCCGATGTAGGTACATATGTCATACAAACAGTTCCGTCTACAATCTTTTCCTTAATGAAGTGCTTATCCACTTCAATATGCTTCGTTCTATCATGAAGCACAGGATTATGAGCGATTGAGATAGCAGCCTTGTTATCACAGTAGACACGAATTGGTAACCCACATGGAATTCTTAAGTCTTCCAAAAATTTCTTTATCCATAAAACTTCACAAATTCCATGTGCAACAGATCTAAACTCCGCTTCAGCACTACTCCTCGCAACTACACTCTGCTTCTTACTACGCCAAGTTACCAAGTTGCCTCCAATAAATGTACAGTAGCCAGATGTAGATCTTCTATCAGTAAAACTACCAGCCCAATCTGCATCGGTAAACACCTCTATGCGCAAATGGCCCCTATTCTCAAATAATAGACCTCTACCAGGTGTTCCCTTTAAGTACCGTAAAATTCGGTATACCACATCAAAATGTTCATGACCAGGGGAATGCATAAATTGACTCACCACACTAACTGCAAATGCTATATCAGGACGAGTGTGGGATAAGTAAATCAGTCTTCCAACCAATCTCTGAAACCGATCCTTATCTACAATATTTTCAGATCTGGCTGGTTCTAACTTCAAGTTAGCCTCAATTGGCGTTTCAGCTATCTTGCAACCAAGCATACCAGTCTCACTCAACAAGTCTAGCACGTACTTTCTCTATGTCACAAACACACCTTTCTTGGATCTAGCAAACTCCATTCCAAGAAAATACTTCAAAGGTCCTAGGTCCTTAATTTCAAATTCATTAGCAAGGACCTTTTTTAACCTTTCTAGCTCAAGATTATCATCACCTATCAAAATTATATCATCCACATAAACAATTAATATAGCAACTTTATTCTCTTTAGAATGTTTATAAAACATAGTATCATCCGCTTGGCTCTGACAATAACCCTGACTTAACACAACCTTACCAAAGCGCCCAAACCATGCTCTAGGCGATTGCTTAAGTCCATACAAAGACTTCCGTAGCCTACAAACTTCATTCTTTCCATGATTACCTTCAAAACCCAGCGGTAAAGACATATAGATCTCCTCATCAATATCCCCATTCAAGAAAGCATTCTTCACATCCAACTGATGTAGAGACCAACTTAGATTAGCAGCCAAAGAGAGGAGAACCCGAATTGAATTTATCTTGGCTACTGGTGCAAAGGTCTCTTGATAGTCAATTCCATAAGTTTGTGTGAATCCCTTTGCCACAAGCCTTGCTTTATATCTTTCTACACTCCCATCAGCTTTGCATTTAACAGTAAATACCCACTTACAACCCACAGGTTTCTTGTCTCTAGGAAGTTCAACAACCTCCCAAGTACCATTTGTCTTGAGAGCATTCATTTCATCAAACACTGCTGATCTCCAATCCGGATTGTCTAGTGCTTCCTGTATGTTACTTGGCACAAACAAGTGAGTGATCTTAGAGGTAAAAGCTTTATGGCTAGCAGAAAGGTTTTGATAGGAAACATATTTTGAAATAGGATGTTGTGTACACGTTCTAACACCTTTCCTAAAGGCAATGGGTAAATCAATATCACAAACAGTATTCTCAGATGACACCAAAGGAGGAGAAGTGGAAGGAAAAAAGCCTGGAGCATTGGACTCAACCTAAGGAGACAATTGATGATGCATAGGAATAGTGGATGAGTCTTTATTATTATGCTGTAGATTTCGTCTAGTGTACACACGAAATTCAGATGGCTATTTAGGATTATCCTCAGTACTCCCAATCGGCACTCCCCCTGGATGTGAGGGTTGGAGATCAACAGAAGGGTGCAGGTGACTCGGCTATGGTAAATGTAAAGGTGGTAAAGATGATGGTAAGGGTGATGACCCTGAGAGTTCCCAAAACTGATACTGGTTATCTTCATAACTCACTTTCTCCCCCTGAAGATGAACAGTAGGAAAGAAAGGCTAAGACTCAGAAAGGACACATCCATACTCACATGGAACCGTTTGGTTTGAGGATTAAAACACTTATATCCTTTTTTATTAGGAGCATACCCTAGGAAAACACACTTTTCAGCTCGAGGATCCAACTTGGATCGAAGATGAGTGGGAAGATGGACAAAAACAATACAGCCGAACACCCAAATAGGTAAGTTTGAGAACACTCTAGAGTGTGGAAACAAGGTTTTAAAACACTCTAAAGGAGTACTAAATTTTAAAACACGTGTAGGAAGTCGATTGATTAAATAAGAAGCCGTTAAAAGTGCATCACCCCAAAGATATTTAGGTACATTCATAGAAAACATTAAAGTTCAGCCAACCTCAAGTAAATGGCGATTTTTCCTTTCGGCAATGCCATTTTGTTGAGGTGTATCCCGACAAGTGGATTGATGTTGGATTCCTTTGGCTTGTAAAAACCTTCCAAGACAAGTATTAAAGTATTCTGTGCCATTATCTGTGCGGAGAATACTGATCCTTGTTTGAAATTGGTTTTCAACCATGTTAGAAAAATTTTTAAAAAATTATTCAACTTCATTTTTATCCTGCATCAGATAAAGCCAACAGAGACGGGTGTGATCATCAATAAAAGTCACAAACCATCGTTTTCCAGATAAAGTGGTAACTTTAGAGGGACCCCAAACATCACTATGAATCAAATAAAAGGGTTTTGAAGCAATGTAAGGCTTTGATAAATAAGGAATTCGGTGACTCTTTGATAAATAACAAGTATCACAAGTAAATGAAAAACAGTCCAGACTCTCTTAAATAACTCAGGAAACAAGTGTTTTATATAAGGGAAACTAGGGTGGCCTAATCTAAGATGCCACAACATTATTTGATCTTTGATTGAAAGGGAAGGAACACTACTTGGACCTTGAGCTCGATTGCCACTAGAGAACCCTTCATCCAAATAATAAAAACCATCAACCATCCTAGCACTGCCAATCATCTTCTTCGAACTTAAGTCCTGAAATTCACAGAAAGAATCAAAGAAAGGCACACGACAGTTAGAGTCTTTAGAAAACTTACTAACAGACAAAAGATTACAGGCTAAATTGGGAACATGAAGGACTGACTGAAGTTCAATAGTATCGGAGAGTACAATAGATCCTTTCCCAGCGATGGGAGAGAATGTACCATCGGCAATCCTAATTTTCTGGTTACCCGAACATGGTGAGTAGGATTTAAATAAATATGAAAAAGAAGTCATATGATCAGACGCACCAGAATCAATGATCCAAGGTGCAGAAATCGATGAACTAAAACCACTACCTGTAGGAATACCAGAAACCGATTGAGCTGTTAGCAATTTTTGTAGATGTGCTAACTGTTCCTTTGTAAAAGGATTGCTGTTTGGCTGGCTGTTTGCCTCGTGTGCTGCAGGTGCTCTTGAAGGATTACGGTCAGCTTTACTCTTCCAATTAGCAGGTTTGCCATGCAGTTTCCAACAAGTCTCTCGTGTGTGGTGTGGTCGATTACAATAGTCACACCATACCCGAGGTCTATCCTCTGTCCTAGGCTGATTAGGAACCCACTTTCCGGCGTTAGCATCAGCTGTTACCAAGGCTGAGACTTCCACAGCTCTTGAGGACCCTTTTTCCCCAAGCATTACACTTCTACGGCTTTCCTCTCGACGCACTTCAGCAAAGACCTCTCCAAGAGAAGGTAAAGGTACACGACTAGTAATTCTACCTCTCACCTCATCAAATTCGACATTAAGACCAGCAAGAAATTTGTAAATTCGATCATTCTCCACCAGTTTTTTGTAGTGTTGACCATCAGCAGAACACTTCCATTCATAATCATTATACATGTCCAAATCTTGCCATAAGCATTTTAGCAAATTGAAATACTTAGTTATAGAATTATCTCCTTGCTTAAGATCACCAAGTTTCAACTGCAACTCATAAATATGGGATTGATTTCCTAGGTCTGAATACATCTGACAAACGCTATCCCAAAGGTGTTTAGCAGTCGAAAAACATAGGTAATTAGGCCCTATATCATCATCCATAGAATTAACCAGCCAAGTCATGATTGTATTGTTCTCTGCGTCCCATATAGCGTATTGGGGATCCTTGATGTTTGGTGCTTTTGTATCTCCTGTTAAATAACCAATCTTTCCTCTTCCGCGGATATACATGCGAACTGATTGAGACCAGCGCACAAAATTATTCCCATTCAATCGAACATTGGTGATTTGAACAGAAGAATTATTTTGTGAGAGTTGAGTGTTAAAATTGGTTGAGTTTCCAGAAACAACCTCAGATGAAGAAGTGACGTCTGTCATGGTGAAGGCTAGGTAACGAAATCTGGAATAAGTCCAGTACAAAGGGATGATTAGGTTAGGGTTAGGGAAGGACGGCTGGAATAAGTCCAGTACAAGAGGATGCGGCTAGGGTAAGGGCAAAGGAATACGGCTAGAAAAGGCCCTGCTCTGATACCATGTGTAAAATCAGAGAATTTGGAGCATAATCTAATACGATTATGTGTTTTTCACATTAACTCTAAAAACACAATACATCAGTTTATATAGATTACAGTAGTAACTGAAAAAAGGAAACTACTACAAAATATTCCTAATCACATAATTACATAAAACTTTCCTATTTACAATTAGTTAACTAAAGGCACAATTACTATTCTACCCTACACGCAAGCTTTCCAACAAAAGGCTTATTCAACAAAGTTGGGAAAAGAAGTTAAAAAGCTTCTTTAACAAAGTTATGACAATATGTACCATGAATCCAGTGATGTTCTGAAGGAAGACCAAGGGAATGTTTCGTTGAGTACATAGTTCAATGAAATGGGCTCCTTTCAGAGCAGACTCATTGAATAATATCCCATTGTTTCCAATAATTCCCACAGGCTGTCCAAAAATTCTAGCAAAACCTGTTACAAGAGTCTGCATGGACATATTGGAATTACAAACTCCATAAACAACAAGAACAAAAAATTAAAATTAAAACTAAAAAGTTTAAGTGGTTCAAATGCTCTCACAGTGCCATATAATTTCTTGAACTCATCAAATTCACTTCCATCAACAATGCGAGCAATAACCGATCGGATATCAAAATGTTGCTTGTGATCTGTTGGTGCAATAGAACGAAGTTCCTTTATATCATACAATGGTTCTCTGAATTCAGGGTTTATCTTTTGCAAGCCACTCAGCTGCCCACCTTTTCCAGCCATGTGCAAGTTTTTAACGATGTTCCTTCCGAGGGAAAGTCCATGCAGTTCATCTATTGTAACACATAAGATCATTATAGAAGAACTCTCTCTCTCTCTCACACACACACACACACACAAAATACACACATATGCACACAAACACATCAGGAGGGTAGATTGAAAGAGATAATGATTCCAATGGAAAAGAAAAAAATTGACATAAATACAACATACAACTCTACACTCAAAGCACAGGACATAGTTTCAGTGTGAAGAGAGTCTGAAGTAAGAAGATAGCAAGGAGATCATAGTAATTTCAGCAGCAATGCTGAGTACATTATGCATAATTCACAAAGATACCTTGAGCAAAATAATCCGAAACTCCTGATGTTTTGCAATGGACGCTAGCACCCCCCAAATCCTCTGCAGATACTTCTTCTCCGGTAGCAGCCTATGTAAATATTTCCTTCACATAAAAGTTCAGGTTTCATAGACAGATATACAAGCACAAACACATACACACATTTTTCTGCAAGCATGCATTCCCCAGGACATACACAAGAAACATAAATTGAAAAAATATATAAGAACTGCAAAAGAATTCTGCAAATCTGAAGGTCAGGAACGAACCTTCACAAGTGGGGGTCCTGCCAGAAATATGGTACCATTTCCTTTGACCATCACACTTTCATCAGCCATTGCCGGTATATATGCACCCCCAGCAGTGCAAGAGCCTAATACCAGTGCAATTTGAGGAATGCCCTCGGCAGACATTACAGCTTGATTGTAGAAAATTCTACCAAAATTATCCTTGTCAGGAAAGACCTCAGCCTGCTTGGGTAGAAAAGCACCTCCACTATCAACAAGATATATGCAGGGCAATTTGCATTGAGCAGCAATCTCCTGTGCCCTAAGATGTTTCTTAACAGTGATGGGATAGTAAGTTCCTCCCTTAACAGTAGGGTCATTTGCCACAAACATACAAAGTTTTCCATGAACCGGACCAATTCCAGTAATTATCCCACCAGCTGGTAAGTTTTCTTCATATAGTTCATGGCCTGCAAGCTTCATCCATAAAACATACAGTAATAAGTTTCATCCATAGATAATGTATTCAAGCAAGAATGCAGAAATGGTGGCAACTATTTCCCGAATGATCTAAACTAAAAAACAAAATCATGTATTTCATATTTCTTAATGTTCCACAACGAAGTACTACATCTTGGAGTTAAAGAAGACAATAGGTGATCAACTCTTGCACCTCTCTCTTTGGTTTTTGAAGTAGATAGACAAAAAATCATAAATAATCAACAACAATTCAAGAATTAAAACAAATTAAAAATGTTTGGAACTTAATGCTATTAAATTGCCAAGAAAGAAATATATATCTTTTCCCATTTTGTAATTCGGCGAGCTTATGGAAAATCCCATTCAAGGTTTCACGTATGGAATGAAAACCTGAGAAAGTTCAAGGAATGAAGCACCAGGGTCCAGCAGGCGATCAATACGTTCTCTAGGTAGGAATTTATTCCTACTCCTATTTCTCTTCACAGCTTCTGGTCCTCCTCCAGCAAGAATCTTTCACACACACACACACACAAAATTAGATATTTAACCCAACACAAACGATCATGCATAGCGAGAGAGAAAAAGGGAGAGAGAGATAGACCTTATTGATATGGGATTGGAGGTCGGAGATTAAGGAGCCCATGGCCTTGGAATTGCGAGAGAAAGCCTCTGAACTCCGATCAATGTCATCTGGTAGGACTCCCATGGAGCAGTGCTTCCTCTGAAGGATTTGAATTGGGTTGACTTTCATTCCCCACAACTTCCATGAGCCTGAAGCCGAAGCTGCTCTTCTCCCCACTGTCCGAAGCATTTCTATCACTTGCCCTCAAAACACAAATACAAAGAACGCAGGCACACTTACATACATATATATATACCCTTCCAGTCCCAATTCGCTAATCGCCACCCAGCGTACTCTCTATGTGGAATGCCTATCCGTTCCGCTAAAGTACAAAAGTTGCAATTTTTAATGCTCCTTCAGACAAGACGCGCATGCTTTTGGGCGCCGTAAAACGGCACCGTTTATAATGCAATTCACTACACCACGTAATTGTAATCCGAGTTAATACCCCTCTGTCTTGAGGAAGGCGAATTAAAACGCAGATACGGTCCGCTGGGATTTTGCAAGCTGCGAAAATGGACTCTCTTTATTCGATTCTCTCACCCGCCACTGTGAATTTACGTCATCCGAAGCTCTCTCCCATGGCTACCTCTGCTACTACTGTTCCTTCTTTCTCATTTGCGTCCAAGGTCTATGGAGAGCGAAGAACAGCAACTAAGAAACCCTCTGCTAAAACCAGCAAAACCCTCTCTCCCACAACATCGCCACCACCAATCCCAATTACTACAAATGCAAACAGTAACGCCTCTCTTCCCTCTAAGAAGGTTATTGTGGAAGTCCCAGTTGTCTGTTTCGTCAAAAACACCAATCCTACGTGGCTTTCAGTTTGGTTGCTAAGAAAGTGAACGAAAGAGCATGAACTTTACAAAAATCTTTAATGCAAAACTATGAGCAACCAAATGGGGCTAAAGCTTTAACTTTACGGATTTTAAACGCTGTAGTGGATTTAATATTTTTGTGTATGTGTGGGCAGGTTCTTGTTCCAATTGGGTTTGGTACTGAAGAAATGGAAGCTGTTATTGTTGTTGATGTTCTGCGACGAGCTGGTGCGGACGTCACAGTGGCTTCGGTGGAGCCGCAACTCGAGATTGAAGCTTCAAGCGGTACTAAATTGGTTGCTGACACCTTCATTTCGGCCTGTTCCAATCAAACTTTCGACCTTGTGGCTTTGCCGGTTAGTTTTTGAAACTATGGATATATATATATTTCTTCAATGGTTTAATGTGTTACTTCATTACTGAGTCAAGAACAAACAGGCACTGTGATCCTGATGCTTATTCCCGAAGCTGTAAGGAGTAACTCAAATATTAAATATTAAGCTTAGAGAAAGTATTAGCAGGGAAAAAAAATGGTTTACCACTTGCTCTAATAAAATGCATGAAAGGAGACATTGGTATAAGATGTGGTTTTGGCATTTTGATATTGCATTTGTTAACTTTTTTTTTTTTATAATTTTCTTCTTGCTTCTTTACTGACCTGTAGATGCCCATGTAAACGAGTTTTATGAGAATTGTTGTATTTTGGTCCAAAACTTATTTCATGGATTGGTTACCGTCTCTTTTCTAAGGGGGGAATGCCTGGCTCAGCAAGGTTACGAGACTGCGAAATTCTTCAGAAAATTACAAGTAATCAGGCTGAGGAAAAGAGGCTTTATGGAGCTATATGTGCTGCTCCAGCAGTGACACTTCTACCCTGGGGCCTTCTAAGAAGAAAGCAGGTACTTCAACTTAGTCTTGTTCTGTAGTAACTCTGATACATCTATATATGTCGTTGTATTTGGCTATCTAATGGTGGTATAGTCCATAATGCAAGACGACTTGTCACCCTGCATTCATGGACAAGCTTCCAACCTTCTGGGCAGTCAAATCAAAGATTCAAGTTTCAGGAGGGCTTATAACAAGCCGTGGCCCTGGAACTTCGTTTGAGTTTGCCCTATGCCTAGTAGAGCAGCTCTTTGGGGAGTCTGTTGCGAAGGAAGTTGGAGAACTATTGGTAAGCCCTACTTCTGTTGATTTTCAATTTTAAAGTGTCTAATTTGTTGTGGATGGATTCTTAATATTGAGGTACTGTACTTGGATAATATTTCCTTTTATTTAGCCATGTTTGAGAATAAGCATCATGTTTCAATTTTTTTGTTCAGTATACAAAAGGATAGCTATATTAGTTTCCCCCTTGTTTATGTAGTTTCTTTTTTCCATGTTTTTAAAAGCTAATATTCGTTCCTCCTTTGTATTAGATGTTGTCTGGTGCTGATGATGAATGTAGAAAGCAAGAGTTCAACATAGTTGAATGGTCTGTCGACCACAACCCTCATGTAAGTTGTTTTCATTTATGTTTTAATGCAGAATTCTAAACAGTTTTTTAAAATATGCAGCTTTTAACTCAATCAAATTTTTATGCCTAGAAGTTTTATCATTGTTTAAATATTACACAGGTTCTCATTCCAATTGCTAATGGTTCTGAAGAGATTGAAGTAGTAACTATTGCAGATATTCTACGACGAGCAAAGGTGAATGTTGTAGTTGCTTCAGTTGAGAAATCTTTGAAGATTTTGGCATCTCAAGGAACCAAAATAATTGCTGACAAGTTAATTGGTGACGCTGCTGAATCAATATATGATTTAATCATTCTTCCGGTGAGACATAACAAAGATTGTTTTATTAATATGACTAGCTTTAATTGCAGGCAATCACAATTTAATATATTTCTAGAAATACATTAATGTCCGCTTGCTATCTTGGTCAAAAGATCACTATCGTTGTGCTGTCCTAGGGTGAGATGTTTTTGCACTGTTTGTATGACGCTGGCAATTAAGCACATTTGTATGTGATTTAACACCAATCCCTCTTTCCTTTTCAATTCTTCTTTTTAAGAGCTTATCTTGCTTACCGTAACATCATTTTAGTTTTGAAGAAATATACATCCATGCTCAGTAAACTTGTGAAGATTGTTCTTCTGTCACTCTACATTCTTCAAGACTTATGGTTCGTTGACAGGGAGGAAATGCTGGGGTTCAGAAGCTTAATAAATCTAGGATTCTAAAGAAGGTACTAAAAGAACAGGAATTAGCTGGAAGAGTATTTGGGGCAGTTTGTTCCTCGCCAGAAATCCTGTATAGACAGGGTTTACTGAAGGTGATTTCAGATCTAAGTGATCTCTTTCTGATTTCTAATATTTGTATGTTGTTTTTTTAAACTTCCATTTGCCAAATACAGGATAAAAAAGCCACTGCTCACCCATCTATAGTAAGCATGCTCACCAATGAATTCGTGCATGGTGCCAAAGTAGTTATTGATGGTAAACTGGTCACTAGTAGGGGACTTGCTACTGCAACGGAGTTTTCATTGGCTATTGTAAGCAAACTTTTCGGTGATGCTAGGGCAAGAAGTGTTGCTGAAGCCCTTGTTTATAAGTATCCAAGGAATTAAGGTGATCTAGTATCGCTTCCTTGTAGGAAGACAATTTTCCAGTTGCTCTACCTAATTAAAGAGTAGTCTGCAACTCTTATCCACCCATGTAAGGAGAATGAATGCTTAAAATAGTGCTGAGCAGTCACAAGCTGAACATCAAATCTTCCTTTCCATCAAATCAGAATTGTTCTTCTCTACCTGCCTGCAAAGCAATTGCTTACTTGTGCTGATTGGTTGATCCTTTATTCTGAGTCATAGTTATCAACTTCAAGATCTTCTTTGCAGACGTAGAGAGGTTTTTCAGATTATGTAATTTTGTAGATTTGTTTGTGAATTATGTATGTACTATGTTCAAATTCAATGTTGTGTATTGCACCTCTACTTTGTACAATAATATTTTTTTTGTTTTTTTTTTAAAAGAAAAATTATAGAAAACGGTTGTTTGATAGAGAAAAATGATTAGGAAAAGCAAAAGAATTCCGTTGCCGGGACTTGAACCCGGGTCTCTCGGGTGAGAGCCGAGTATCCTAACCAACTAGACTACAACGGATTATATGTGTTCAAGTATCCCTAAAAATAAATTTAAAACATAACACAACGTTTTTTACGACCGGCACGAGAGCCTTCATATATCAGAAAGTTGAGGACCATGCTTTGATGTCATTACACGTGTTCACAGGATCCATGCCAACAATGGTGTATAAAATTCAGCCTAGATTATCAATGAAAGACGTATTGAGTATTTTTCCTACTTATCTGAGAAGAGAAGTCTAGTTATCAACGTGCAATCTGCATGCATTTTTTAATTTCGTTTCTATAATTTCATAATTTTAGTTAGTGGTCTGGTTATTTACTAATATAATGAACTCTTACAAGTGCGTTTAACTCAGTGTTTAATGCTTTCCAAGAAAAGTGCTTGTTAATTGGCCTCTTTACATTAAGATAAAAGCCATAAAACAAAAGTTCCAGCAGTTGTGCCAAAAAAACTATGGTCAACAATATTCAATATTAAAGTTCCTCCAAGTCTTAGATTCGAGTTTCATCTGCATCCACCTTCAACGTACGTAAAGCTGTATATTGTAATCGGAAAATAACGGGGCTAAAATGTACAAACCCATTCAGACATATGCATGAACAATGATAAAAGAAGGCAGAAACTTATTGACAATATACACCATAAGATACACCAATGGCTTAACCATCGTCTCAAGCAAACAGAAGTTGGCGGATACTCAAAAGCTTAATATACAAGATCAAAACAGTAATCTTCGTTTTCATAATTTACAACTCCAGTATACTTTGCTCCTGTACATGCAGCTACCTACTTTCTGTGGGTACAAGATTGAATTTTAGATCATCAATACAAAATTCAATCCCTACCAACTGGCACAAGATATTTTTGACAACTAAATTTATGTTTTTTCTTTTGCCTGCAATCCAATTCATTAAGCTTACCAAGGGCCTGTCAATGTCCTCCTCAGGCACTGTCTTTTATTTCCCCATTGCTGATCCATCGTCTCCAAAATCTGCCAAAAAAACAAATGGGGAAAATGGTTACTTTTGCTGGTTCCTATTGAATATAGATCTGAGATTCCAGAGGTCTCTTTCAATTCAAAACAATTGTTGTTAGAAGAACAATGCAGATTTTGCTTAGTGGTTAAATTATACAGGTTCCAACTGACTCAGAGAGTTAGAGAAAGTAGCAATATGCAAACTATTGTCAGCTCACATGCACTGTTTCCTTAACAGAACATGCACTTGATGAATAGTACTTCGTGTGTAGCTTTTCTTGAAATTTCTTTATTCGTTTTGCACTATCGTAATTAGATGAAAACTACTCGTTGGTGGTACAAGAGACAATGTTTTACTTTTACTGCACACACTCGTTTAGTCACTTTAGCTTTGACCAGCAGCTTGGCTTACACTAATGCAACACTAGGTGAAAAGTTAAGAGCAAAGAATAGTTATTTTATCAGAAAACCTTCTCTATTATACGTTCGCATGACTAATATAATTTGAGTCTCTTTCCCTTCAATTTCAGCTTTTGGCCAAATGAGGTATTGTTTCCTTGAATGTAAGATAAAACTACTAAGCTCTCTAACAAGTCATTTTAGACTGCACAGTAACAATAACAGGTCACAATCTTTTATATTCAACAGATCAACTTATCAGAAGAAAATGAGAACCATCTAAGAATTGTCAATTTATACAGCTTCCATTTTAGTTATTTTGGGGAAAATTTAAGTCTTCTGAAACACAGCTTCGAAGAGCGCTGTATCGAATAAAAGGCTGTTAGTAATACATAGTGGCATGATCTGTTCATTCATCATTCACGGGACTTTCATAAATTAATGACCCCATTATGGATATTTCCTTTTGTATGGAAAGTGGTCAGCTAAAAGACCGAAGAATTTTAAATTATGGATTTGTTGTTTGTTTTAATGAACTAGGCCATACAGAAAATAATATAATGAGACGAACCAGAGGACCATGTACCTGATTTTTCTGAATTTCCATGCATTCTGCCTGCATCAACCAAAATAGAAATCAATGAGAATCTGGAAAAATTTCCAATTGAGTAATAAAGGTTATGACTTCAAAAATATAAACCTGTTTTCTCTGCAATTCTTGGTTCATTTCTTTAAGTTTCGCAACTTCTGCCTCTAGTTCCAAAGTATAGGCCTGCCAAGAACACAAAAGAGAAAGGTAGATGTAAGTGTCAATTTTCTTTCTAAAAGGAAGCTAAGACTGCCAACCACAGTTGCATTAACTTGTTGAGCTGTTTGCAAGACCTGGACAAGGAAATTTCTTGTAGTCCAACAAATTCTAAACTATCACCAGAGATTAGCCTGGCAGAAGTTGATGTCCAACATAAGAAGGAAAGTTTTCATTTTTATTTAATAACTATATGATATACAGGCAGAGCAACAAGTTTACCGAGAATGGCACAAGGAAACTGAAGATTCCCCTTAATCAGCGGATACATAAAAAAGTAAATAGAAAAATTTATAGAAACTGGACCAACACAATCACAGAATGAAGAAGCTAAAATGACAAAATCAATGCAGTCTCACCTGTTTGCGAGCTCGAGACCTTGCAGCTGACTCTCGGTTTTTTATCATTCTTCTCTGCCTTCTCTCAACAACTTTCTCCAAAGCTCCACCACTCTTTCTTCCCCGACTAAACACATAAGGTACTGGTGACAATGAAGATGTATCAACATTACTCTTTCTAATCACATCAGAGGATCTGTGACTTGCAGGAGATACTGCAGCACCCAAACCAGCCATGCCAATTCCTCCAGCTGGTAACCCCCCACCTTGAACCAAAGTTGTATTCATAGCAGGCTCTGCAACCCCAACCACTCCCCTGGTTCCCTGGCTATCAAGCTGAGAATTGCTAACTAAATGCTTAGGAGAAGCAAAAGCAATGGTTGCAGGCTTGGGCAGGAGCGGATGCTGCTGAGTGGAAGGCTGCTGCATATGTTGTTGAGACGATCTGACTCCACCGATATTCAGTGCTAAAGTAGGAGGCTGATTAGGAGCTGAATTATTATTCTTCTGAGTCACTTGATTATCCAAGAACCCATTGTTTCGGTACGGTTGTTGATACCCAAGAGCTGAACCATTACTATTATTTGGTGGCTGTTGATACCCAAGTGCTGAACCATTGGTATTATTTGGTGGTTGTTGATACCCAAGTGCTGAACCATTGGTATTATTTGGTGGTTGTTGATACCCAAGAGCTGAACCATTTGGTCTGTAAAGTTCACTAAAAAATCCACCATTACTAGACCTTGCAATTTGTTGGGCATCCTCTCTAACTACACCTGCTCTCACCAAAAACTCCTCCAAAGTCATCTCACCCAGAGTCTGTTGCCTAGGCAAATTTGTTCCTCCACCACCACTACCTTCATTGCCTCCGCCACCTTCTCTAAGTAAATCTCTCCACACCTCATCAACCGTCTTCTGACTTAGTGTTCTCGGCAACGTTAAGGAGCCTTGTCTCTGCAAATTTCCACCAGGGTTGCTGACTCCTCCTGCTCCAACAGTAGCAGTGATTATTTGAGTCTCTTCAGCAGTCCCTATGTTTTTCAATAGTTCATCCATGTTCATTGACCCAAAATCTTTCCCAAGCCCACCTAAGGTGTTTTGTAACTCATCAAAGGTCAAGGAGTATATGGAAGGTTGTCTGGCCAATGCGAAATTTCCTGCTTGTTTCCCATCATTGCTATCCCCCGGAGGTGCATCCCCAAAGTTCTTAAAGTCCATATGAGACCCCATATATAGAATGCAAGTAGTTCCTTTAAAACTTCTACAAGTTTCAACACCTAACTCATGCAAATTCTCTTAGAAGTCCACCCTATTGAAGTATATTGGAAACTCAGCTTCCTTTTCCTGGGTTTCTTGAATAAAGATAATATAATATATACATATATATATTAGTGATAAGTGAAACATAGAAAAAAGACCAATTTATATAAGGAACTCTCAGTACTATAGTGATTTTACTTCATAATAAACCCAGAATTGAAACACCCTGCTTTGCAATAACTCATAGTGCTATTGTCTCCATTCCCAAAACAGGGTCACCAAATAGCCCCAAAACATTAGGAATTATGCAAAGCAGCATTTTTCAAATAAAAAAATTCCATTTTTTGACTCTGTAGTACAGATTACCAGAAAATAAATACCCAGTTTCAAAAGGAAAGATTAACATTGAGATTTGAAATGTTTAACCATACTTTAAATGTAGCTTTATTCGTTGAAAAAAAAAAAAAGAAGGTAAAACAGAATTTTGTGTAGAGTTTACTTCAATTACATCTCGCCAGAACTGAGACCACTAAATGTCAATATTTCATACAGAAAAATCCCATTTTCTGAAATACTACTGGGTGCAAATTATCACAACTAAACAAATTGTTCTTTACACCTTTCCGATAGATGAAGATCAACTCGTACTAGCTTTTGTCATTTGCATAGTTTGTTTCTTCAGATCCGAAGTTCAACAAAAACAAACAAGTACCAGACAAGCTCAAAAGAACTTCCAAGTTTTTCAGTTCCTTTACTTATCTTGAATTCACAGCCACAATTTAATAACAAAGCCCATAAATTTTGAACTCTAATTCTTATTAAATCAAACCCATCTTCTCCAAATCAAGACCAACCCAGAAAACCACCAAAACAAAAATAAAATAATTCAAATTCAGTCCCATGTTTTTACTTCAAAATTCCACAATAACCCATGATTCATAAATCTTTTCCTACAACAAACAAAATTTTTATTTTATTATTTTTTAATTTTAAAAAAATTTCATATACATCCAAAATCAGTTAAAAAATGTAATATCAGAAAAGACAGATTAAAATGGGAAAAAAAAATGAGACAAATTACATAAACGAGACACATAGCACAGCACATAAAAATAAAAAGAGGGCTCTAATAAATTTTCACCTTTTCTTTTTCTTTTTCCTTTATTTTGGTGTGGAAAATTGGGAGTTACTGGTGGGAGTGTCTGGTTTTTCTCTGAGCTTAGCGTTCCCGCTGGATTTGAGAAGTGGTGGAGGCGACAAGTGTCTTGTGCCGCCTCCACACGAGTTGCCATTTAAGGAGGTGCCTGGTGCTTGGATTTCGGAATTTCCATTATTAAAGAATTCGAAGCAGAGGGCCAAGAGCCATCTAGAACGCCCAACGTGTACCAATAGTTGACGGGCTGAAACCCTGACGTGACTTTCAACCAATGAAGACGAGATATGTGGAACGATCTCAGCCGTTGAGTGATGCTTTCCGACATGAGATTGGATGGTGATCTTTTTTGGTTTTGGTTGGGAATAGTGTGAGAGTGTTGTTGGGGATAATGATAAAAAGTCCCACCCCATTTCTTATTTGTTTCCTCGACGTCCACTTTTATTTATTTTCAAGTCAAATCTCTCAAAATAATAACAATTATTATTTATTTTTATGGTTGTCCTAAATATGAGAGACGCATGGTCAATTGGTCATATCATGTCCTAAATCTTTTTTTCTTTTTTCTTTTAATCAATGGATACTTATTATATGGATATGAAAATTTATAAGCACAATATTTAATTAAAATGACCAATTGAAAAAAATTAAAATTTCTTCTTTTCACACAATCTATGTGACTTCTTATTTTTTTGTTCAGCCATTTTGAAATTAATTTCTTAAAAATCAATCTAATAATATTTTTAAAATATATATATATATATATATATATATGATCATTAGGGAATTACTTTTATTTAAAGTTTTCCAAACTTACACTTAGTATAACTTTTATATGGTGTATTAAATTCTGACCGACAATGTCTTCCCAAAATCAAACATAGCCTAGAAGGCTTCAAACTTACGTTTTAAATAATAATAAACTAATATATATATATATATATATCCCTCTATTTTAGAGACTCAAATTACTTTTTTGATAATTTCAACAAACTCTAAAAAGTTAAAATAATTAGTAAATTATGACTGTTTAAACGTAAAGAGTCAAGCCCGATCCGTACATAAATTTTTTATATATATATATATATATTTTTCCAAATTAAGATGCACCGGTATTGCAGTTGAGGTGAATAAAATCACAAATAAAAAGAGAAAAATCTATATAAAAAAAAAGAAAAATCATAGCTGCTTATGGAAAAATATAAAATAAAGAATAAATACGGAGAGTGTTATTGAAATTTTATAAAGAATCTTACACTTTATATTTAAAATGCTGAAATTATGCTGTTTAAAGTACTTAGCATTTTTGAAGATGCTCTAGCACTTGAATTTGCTCGATTTGGTAATGGTTACCGTGTTAAAGCTATTGAAATAATTGGAAGTTTCTTTTTTTTGACTAATTAATATTTAATGGACAACAAATACAAAACTCCCAAATAAATAAAAATTCCTAATAGCAGATCTAATTTTAATACGAAAAGAGTGTTTGGAAAATGTCTGAGATCTGATTCGTTGTTGTCACGTGGTAGGTTTTTCTAAAAGGATGTGGTTGGTATTACTGTTGCGTATACCATGCCCAAAATTCTAAAAATGTATTCATATATATATATATATATATATTTTTCTTTTTTGTTTTATTATATGAAAAAGACGGAGATGGGTATGGAGCATGTGACTGATTGTGGGGCCTAGCCCTTTTTTTTAACGGCCAAGAAGTGAGAACCAAATCAGAGCCGTACAAAAGAAAAAAAGATGCTATGCTACCCCCGCATTACGAAATACAGGGGAACACAACCAATCAGGATGAACAATGCGAGGGTGGGGTTGGTTCCTTCCGACACGTGTAGAGTCAGGATTCCTTTTCGGCTTGCAACAAAAAAACAAATGTGAAAAGATTAGTAATGGTGGGCCCGCACTCAGGCTAAGCGATGGGAAAACCCTAGGGGAGATTTAGGGTGTACGTCGTCGTTTGTTGGACTGGAGTAGGCTGGAAATTGGGAAACCAGGAAGCGCTGTGTGATAAGAGCATGGGATCGCCATCTGGCAAATGATGAAATCTCAAAACGCTGGGAGGTGGGACCCCCGATACTTTGGAGTCGGCATTATCTGCTGCAAAACAAATGCAAAAAAAAAAAAAAAAAACCAAACCTTTTATTCGTGATTGGTGTGACAGAAACTCCAAACTCCTGTCCCGAGGCATGAGATGGTGCCGTGACATTATTTCAACGAGGTGGGTGTAGATATTTTCAAAATATCTAAATTTGTTGTCATCCAAGTCAAATTGGCGATTTCAAATCAATGTTATTCATCGTAATAATTTGTATTCCATTATGATCTCTTTGTTATGTTTTTATCCATTATATTTAACGGACCAATCAATTTTATTGATTACTTACAACCCCCAGCTAATAAATACATGCCATGTGGATTTGGTATGTTACATAATAAAAATACAATTGATGTCGTGGTTTTTAAAAGCACTTTAAGAATAACAAAGTCAATCGAGTCTTTAAACTGTTTAAAAAAATAAAATTTTAATTTTAATAAGTTTTTATTAAAATATCTGACGTATTTAATTTTATTAAATACAAAATAAATAAGGTAATTAAAATAATAATAAAATTTTATCTCATAATAATTTTTTTTTAATATAAAAAAGCTACTGTTTAATTATTTGTGATCTTAAGTGGGGGAAAAATATTAAAAGATTAAATACAAATAGAGTAATTGAAATCTAATTATAACTATTTAAGTTTAATAAAATAATCGGATTGATTGTACTCAACAAAATATAAAAATTGTTGTGGTTACATATTTTGAAGACCTTTTTTTTTTTTTAGAAAAGTATGTAGTTGTTATCATAATATTATGTGCATCATTTGTCTCTTTTTTTTTTCCCTCTCAAATTAATTCTAATAACGATGAACATAAGCTAAAGATTATAACATCAAAATATAAACCATTAATGGTAGAAAATGAGGATGGCTTTATTATCAATCACTTTCAACATATATATGATAAGATTAGGAATGTAGCTTTCTAGTTAATTCCAAAATATGTAGTGGGAGTAATAATAGTCTTAAAACTATTTCTTTCAAAGCTTTCTCCAATTGAAACATCTTGCTATGTACCAAGGCATAGACTTATCTTCTCCAATTGAAACATCTTGCTTTGTACTAAGGCAAGGACTTATTTTTTCATTCAATGTTGAAGGTGGAAACTAACCAAAAGCAATGCGCCCATTTACTTTATCATACTTTGATAATTTTTATTTTATTTTTAAAATAAAAAATAAAATGCACAGTAAAACCATTTTGATTATATTAATTTATTTTTATTGTATTACACTGCATTTGAATTGATGGAATATAAAGAAAATGAAAGGAAAAGAAAAAAAAATAATTTGATTTTCTTATTTGGATTGTTAAAAAAGAAAATGGTAGGGGACGAAGGAATTGCTTTTGCCTATTTTAATAATTTTGTTTTGTGTCGAAATTGAGAGGAAAAAAAGGGAAAGAAGAATAATTTAATAAAACTTTTGATATTTCAAAATTATCCTTATTAATATTGTATGAGAACATTTATTGACTTTCATATCCCAGCTTTATTGACATTTTATATGTGAGTATTTTTGTAAAGAACATTAACTGTATTAATTGATTTTTTTTTTTTCAACTTTTGTTTCATACTTTTTTTTTTCATTGATAATTATTCAAAAAATTATTATTATACACTTGAGTGTGGTGCTGTGGAAAAAAACCAATAAAACCTTCGCACTAGACTCCCATAGAGGCGTATTTAATAATCAATTTCTAAACTAATAACTTTCATATTAATAATTTTTTTATTCATAAAAAAAAAAATACTCGGCCCTTGTATTCTACATTAAGTTTCAAACTGGGTCTCTAGCTTCAATTTTTCCAAGTAAGGCCTTCAGTTATACCTGTGAATTCAATTCGGGCCGTGCCTTTTAAAATTTAAAGTTTTCAAGTGAGGCACTCAATTGAAAAAATATGAAAGTGCATGGCCGACATCGCAATTAGATCGTAACGACTTCTAAGTCGCAGGATGGTGGCGATCTTAAGAAGATGCAAAACGTATTTTTTTAGTACAAAATTTATTTTATTTTTAGTGAATGGTTAATATTTTTGCAATAATTATTAACGAAAATGCTTAATGGCCCAATATCTTTGTAACCAATCAACTTTTTTCAACCTTCTCCATACTCACTTTGCTTCCTCTTACTATTTTGGTGAACACATATATTTGCTTCCCTTATGCTAGCGTCTATGTGGGGGAGGGAACGGATAAGGTCTTTGTACTATTTTAAATTTTAATAAGATTATAAAGATTACATACAAAGAGGCGCTGAATTAAATTATTTACTTAAAAATAAGTAACAATATTGCTGTCTCTGTCTCCATTTTAAATATAAAATAAAATTTAAATTTAGAATAAAAAATAAAATATCATTAAGATATTTCCTCTAAAAGACACTATACTAGTAAATAGAGAATTTTCAAACTATGAATTCTATGAACACCTTATGAAAATCAAGCAAGTCTCAACGATGCTGAAAAATAAAAATAAACTGACAAAAGGTGACGAACAATTAAAGTAATGAATAGTAAAAAATTAAGAAACTTGACTAAAATGCTATGGAAGTTGTCTCGGACAATATCATAAAGGTATGTTAACATTGAACCTCCGTCTCCTCATATAGTTGCTAGAATTTGTGAAGTCAGTTCATGCTTCATATTCTACACATTTAGAATTGGTGTGTGATACGTGATAAAGGTTGAGATTAGCTATATTATCTATAAATATCATATATGATTAATTTATTTCCATCTTTGAATTATATCTTTTAAAATCTTAATTATCATAAATAATCTGATACGACGATCTCTTAAAATTTTATAAAATTATTAAAATACCTTGATGGGTAATTCAAAATATTTCATTTAAATTTAAAAAATTATAATTTTACTTTTAAATAATCGTGCATTTGAATCACATTATATGGTCAAATTCCATTCATATATCCGCTTTGTCAGCCATATCCATCTTTGGCCAAAGAAATTGATTATTTTATTTTTCAAAAAATAATGAGCTCAAACATAAATCTCTCAAAATAGGTTACTTAAGTGTATTAAATCAATTTGATTATATTTATTTTTCTATTGTGAGTTTCATAATAATAGCAATAAAAGGGGAAAAAAAGGAAAAGGAAAAGAATACGTAGGGACTTGAACCAATATATAATTTAAAATTAGTATTCGATATTTTTTTATTTATAATATAGTTGTTTTTTATTTTAAATTATATGTAATCTGATTATTTTAAATGTTATAATTTATTAAATATTAATTAGACTACTTAATTGAATAAAAATATGAAAAAAATAAAAACATTTTCAAAATATTTTCATTTTCTATTTATATTTTTTTTATATTTTTATTCAATTAAATAGTTTAATTAATATTTAATATATTTTAATTAACTATTAAACTAACATAATTCAAAAAAAAAAAACTATACCATCAAACATACCCTTAAAAAATCAGGCTCTTGTTTAGTCGAAATGTTAGTATTCACCTGTTATTATGCAAATCATTAGAAACGCATCGTCGTTTTATTGACCAATTCATAAATAAATATAAAAAAGCAATTTCACGAACGCCGTCGTTCTGATCACAAAACAAGCAAAACGTGCCTTATTAATTTTTTATTTTTTGGTTTCATTTTCTGTTCCTTCTCTATCAGATCGTTTGCTTCGCTCGCTCCTTTCTCTGTTACTATGGCAGCCTCTTCTTATTCCCAATATGCCCCTTTCTCTTTGCCACGCGCACGCTCACGCGTCCTTCAAGGTCCCGCCTTCTATCCGCATCAATCTTACTCCCGTCTAAACCCTACGCCGGTTGTCTCGTTCCCCCTCCATTCGCAGTCCGTGGATGGCCTTATGGTCGCAAATGCCAAGCTTCGAAGCCTCCAGGTTCTTTGCACGCGTGAATCCAGAGGTATTTTTTGGCTTTCTTTTCTATGTCTCTGAGGTTTTAACATTTTGGAATCTTTGTGAATTGAGCTGGGTTCTGCGTGTGAATAATTTCGGATTGTTTGTTTCTTGAGAAAACGCGGGGAAGTAAGAAGAGTGTGAGAGAGAGAGAGAGATCATACGGATCCCTTTTTCTGTATTTTGGGTTTTCGGTACAAATCACAAAGTTGCAAATTTCCACTTAAACAATGTATTGACATCAATATCTAAACTTTAGAAACAATTGCAAATTCCTCTTACAAACACTGTATATTTTTAGCTGTTCGGATGTATGTTTTTCTATGTAAAAAGGCTGATATAAGTGGCAATATGTGAAAAAATAAATTAGTTTGAACGTTCACACAAAAACAATGTTCCTGAACAGTTAAAAAATGTTGTGTTTAAGGTGAAAATACACTATGTTTATTAGTCAAGAGCAATTTGAAATTGTTTCTAAAATTCATAGGTATTGGTGCTAATTTCATACATGGGGTGCAATTTACAACTTTATGCATAGTTCATGGGGCATTGGTGCAAAAAACCCTTGTATTTTTTGTTCTTTTGCACTTGTGACTTGTATGTTATTGTAGGATCAGATTCTAGCTCCTTAATTAAGAGTGATAAAATTCTTTAGATGCAATAGGGGTTTGAAGTCTAATCTTAATTTAGGGTTTAGGAAATGAGTGGTAGCAATATCAGTCAAGATAATTCATGCTAGTTCCATACCTGATTCTTTACTAGAGTCCTAAGAGTAATCACAAATCAACTCGGCAGTTAATGGATTAAGCTCACTATCTTACTATGATTTCTTTATAGTTTCTTGTTTGGTGATTCAATGAATCGCATTATTGTTTATGTAACATTCAAGCAGGAGCTTCATTCTCAAAGTTTATGGCATTTGCAATGGGTTTATGCTTAAGAGATGCCCCAATCCTATTTATTTTTATTTTTTTAAGACATATTGGAAATGATACAGAAGCAGCTCCTCCATCCAGGGTATTAGTTTGGACCTTATGGAAGGGTTTACCTAATGTAACAGTTTGATTGGACAGGAGGATTAATCTATGTAGAAATGGTTATAGCATATCATTGTTGAATTATTTTATCTCTTATGGATTTTATTATTCCTAATGGAGTCATACTCTTTGATCTAAGCTTATGTCAATATTTGGTTGAATGTCTAATAAAGATAGAGGTATATCTTGTGATATAGCTAAGTTACAGCTAAGCTACACATGAACTTTTTATTCAATGCATTGTTGAGTATTAGTGTCTCTTTTTTGAGATTTGCATATAGATATGTATAGAAACATCATGAATTACATTTTAAAGCTCCATCAAAGTTATAGTAGGTAAAGAATGTGGTCACGAAGTGTAGGTGTAGGTTAGAGTAATTGAAGATTGGTTTCCTGTAAATTTGTGTATACTCCCCCAAATGACCTGCAAGACGTACAAGGCATAAGGTGATTTCACTATTCCAATGTGATGCTTTTCAAATTTTGAATCTAATGCCTATAAAGCAGAATGGTGAATTATATCCCGTTACCACTTCTCTAATTTGGTTCATGTTGTAAGCATACTGTACCATTTCTGCCTATTGAAAGACTACCTTTATCCGGTTTGGCATTGCTAGTTGGTTGTGAAATTTTGTCTTAAGTATGTGGAGAGTACAATCTCATTTAAGATGGAATTACAAATTTTTGATGACCTCACTCTTATGGATGCTTGTAGGAATTAGAGTAGTGGTAATATGGTTATGGAATCTATGGAAAGTTTGCCACCTGTTTCTACTTAAAATTCTATGAGTGGGAAAGATAGTTTGTGACAAACTTCTGGTCTCTAAAGAATAAGGGTAGATTATACATATATGAGCTTTCTAATTTAAAAAGTTTAAAGGAACGTCTTGTAGTTACAACTTAGATTTAATAAAGAATAATTGGTAATGGAATTTGATAGAACTGAAAGAAAAAACCATATGCAATTGTTAAAATAACGAAATTGTTTCTAAAAGTTATTTGTTATCAATTGAATGTTACTGCTGGTGAGATTTTTATTTTTATCACATTATTGAGCTTTCTTAATTACCTTTATTGAATTTAATTTGTAGATGTTAGGTTTCATTTACTTCAAAACTAGAGGAAAATTTTAAAGGCTTATTTTATGATCATTGTTAATACAATATATATAAGTATATGGCTTTTTAAGTATGAGATTTAGTGGAAGGTAATAGGTGCGTGTCTTAGGGCATCATAGACATCTACTTGCCACTGGTATAATAGTAAGTTTACTTGTGTCCTAGGGTGAAAACTAGGGCAATATTTGTTTCAGATATTTCTCTCAAATCCTTTACCAAGTTTTGAAAGATGTAGATGTATGACTATCAGACTAAACTCTGGATAGCCCTATTAACTTGATTATATTGGATATATATTTGTAGCTCCAGCAGTTACCAAAGATTCATGGGAAAAATCAGTTCTGAACTGTGAAACCCCTGTCCTAGTTGAATTTTATGCAAGCTGGTGTGGACCGTGCAGGATGGTACACCGAGTGATTGATGAAATTGCAGTAGAGTATGCTGGGAGGCTTAAATGCTTTGTGCTGAATACAGACAAAGATTTGCAGATTGCTGAGAACTATGAAATCAAGGCTGTTCCAGTGGTTTTGCTGTTTAAGAACGGAGAGAAATGCGAGTCTGTTGTTGGTACAATGCCAAAAGAGTTCTATGTGGCTGCTATTGAGAGGGTCCTCAAATAATTAGCCTCTAGTTCAGTTCATGAGGACCTATACAGGTTGAATCTTGAATTGGAACTATAACCTTTTGAGTAGTAAGCTTGTGAGAATTTTAATTTGCTTGAATTGTTCAATTGGAGCATGTTTTTGTACATACTTTTAGGGTTGTTCCTAGCTTTGTTACCATCACAGGTAACTGGTTACCATATAGGTGTCTGGATTCGACTAGTCATTTCCAATGATGACTAAAGTTATTTAAAAATCTGTAAGGTTCACCATTCCCTTTACCCAATGACTCTGGCCCTGTTTTAGTCCCACTTGTTCTTTTTATAGCACCAAATCTGTGTACCTCTCTATATCTAATAAATTCGTATAGTTAACTAGCTTAGCGTTCAAGGAGATCAAGAAGTTGGAAAATGCAAAATTCTCCTTCAGTGCAAAACTCAATAATGGTGACGACCCAAAAAAAAAGAAAGAGAGAAATAAGAAAAAACACCAATGCTTGCAAAGCGCTATTTGGAAGGAACTTCTTTTTCGAACCTTATTTATGTTATCCAACATAATTATTGAGAGTATTACCCAACCAAATAATCTATTTGATTTTTTAAAAAATTATATAATTAAAAATATAAATAAAAGTCACCAAAGAAAACAAGTAAGAATAAATACAAATAATTCATTAATTCGATTTGGCAGAGCAATTGAACCGTTGTTATCCATAATAAGAAAAAATAAAATGAAATAGGGTAACAGGGTTACAGCTATCGAAGTGAAGTGGTAGTTAATGCGTGGGCAAATAATTATTTGACAACTATTATACCTAGAGATAAAAATAGTGAATTTTTAAAGGACAAAAAAAAAAAGTTTAATGAATTTTACGTCACTTGATAAATAAAATTAGTAATACTGAAAGAAAAAAGAGGTTGACCTTTTTGGCAATTTCATTGGAAAGCTTTATAAATAGTACAGCTTCGGCGCCACGGGGTCGGCGAAATTGCGGAGTTAAGAGCGTGAGAAACACATTGACAAATGATCAACCGCACGCACATGCACACAACGCCAATTGGGCTCTGAAGCCCAGGAGTCGGATCCTACTAGTAATAATAAGTTGTAAAATATCTTTCTTGCTTTCTTTCACTTTCCTTCCCGAAACCTAAATCCGTGCTTTGCTTTTTATGTGTAAAATCAGTAAAAGCCATACCTACAAAAACTTTGCTTCGTCTTTAGGTTTCTGTCTCTCTCTCTCTCTTATTCTTTCCTATTTTTCTTTCTTTTCTTTTGAATATTTCTGTTTTGGGTAATTGTTAGTTTGGATCTCTCTTCGATCGTTTACGGTTTTGGGTTGGTCTTCTGGATTTTTTCAAGTTCATTGGCTTCTGGGTAGAGGATTGTAATCGGACCAGGAGCTGCAGCTTCAATATGAGGTACCCTCTTTTGGATTAGTTTTTTGATTGTATATTTTGGTGTAATTTAATTCATTGACTAAATTATCATTTCCAATTTGTTTTGAGATTGCGAGTGTTTACACATTTGGGGGGGTGGGTTTGAAGCTTTTATTCGATAAGCCTCGTTGATTTTGGGATCTGAGTAATTAAATTTTCCCAGAAAAGCACAAAATTTGCATAAACGATTGGATTTTCTTTATCAGTGATATTATTGGGATTGTTCGTACTTTTGTTTGATTCAATTTACGATGAGCATCTTATAAGTCAAGCTGAAATTTAACCTATAGATTACTAATTTTCTATACGTTAGCGATGATTTTTTTCCTTCTTTTTTTTGCCTGATCCTTCCCCTGCGCTTGGCAATGCATAAAACAAATTCCTGCCATTTCCTTTAAACAGCTTGTTTAAGAGATTTTTCAAGGAAATATTAATTCAATCTAAGTTTAGAATTGATTAAATCCCTTAGGCATTGCAGCATATGACTGGTGCTACCAAGCAAATTTAGCATTGATTTAGAGTTTCAAGAGAAATACAATTGTAACTTCAATTACTAATTTGGTTTGCTTGAACATGTTCATTCAATGTGACTAAGTTCTATGCGAGCCATCAACCTACCACTGCTGTGTGCTTAAGCCTAAAAAGGTGCCTAATACAATTAATAAGTAACAGTTGTTCTTTTGCCCATTACCTCTAGACATGTCCTACATCTACTTTCTATATTACAAATGATTGTGCCATTGTTTATTTATGATGCTTAGTTATGATCAGTAAATCTACATGGTGCAGTTGAGTATACAGAACGGCTGATGTTATGTTCAGCTACATATGTGCTTAGCTCTTCTTCTGTCTTCTTCTTCTCTATCTTCTTGTTTCACAATTCTCAACTTCATATCCAATATTTGTTGCATATGTATAGTCACTTCATTTTATCCAGTGCAACTACTGATTACATATGATCTTAAGTTTCATTGAGCAACTAGTTCAGCTATTATTTTATAATATTTTAATATAGCCAGGTTTATCTAGAGCTTAACATAATTATTGTTACAGTTAGTTTTCAAAATTATTGTGAGATACACTAATGCTAATTTGAGTTTTCTTCTCTGTTCCCTATACAGGAACCTTTAAAGTTTGTACAGTGATGGCTAGTCTGAACACATCAACATCAATTGTCACTTCAGAATCCTTGGGGCAAGGAGAACATATGGCACAGTCTAACACAAACGTGAATCAGCCACCACTGAATCAGCCAAGCCGGAGCTCCGCCGATGGTCCTGTAGCTATTCTTTGGGACATTGAAAACTGCCCTGTTCCTAGTGACGTTCGCCCTGAAGATGTAGCTGGTAATATCAGAATGGCTTTGCGGGTGCATCCTGTAATCAATGGAGCTGTCATGATGTTCTCTGCCTATGGAGACTTTAATGCCTTCCCTAGGCGACTCCGGGAGGGTTGCCAGAGAACTGGTGTTAAACTCATTGATGTTCCAAATGGAAGAAAGGATGCTGCTGACAAGGCTATCTTGGTTGATATGTTTCTGTTTGCCCTTGACAACCCTCCCCCTTCTTCCATCATGTTGATTTCTGGGGATGTTGATTTTTCTCCAGCACTTCATATACTTGGTCAACGTGGATATACAGTGATTCTTGTTATCCCTTCTGGGGTGGGTGTTTCATCTGCCCTCTGCAATGCAGGTAAGTTTGTCTGGGACTGGCCTAGTGTAGCTCGCGGCGAAGGCTTTGTGCCACCCGCTAGAACTTTAGTGCCTCCTCGTGGAGGGCCAGGTGAGGTTGCTGGGTATCTCATGGGGTGCCATATCAATGACAACCTAGATGGTCAAAATGAAGAAGAAGCTATTGTATATAGGGGAATCTCGCAAAGCTATTACAACTCAAGAGACTTTTCAATAGTGTCACAATCTCTATCAGAATACAACAGTAATTCAGTAATGATGCCTTGTTATCCTGGAACTCTAAGGTCTCATAGTCTTCCATCTGGCTTGAATGAAGTTTCAGCAGGACCTGTCATGACTGGTGATGTCAATGATTCTATTTTATGGGTACAGCCTGGAGACTTAAATGGTCTAAAGGCACAGCTTGTAAAGTTACTTGAACTTTCAGGAGGTTGCCTACCTCTTACCAGAGTTCCTGCCGAGTACCAGAAATTTTTTGGGAGGCCTCTTTATGTATCACAGTATGGTGTATGCAAGCTTGTGCATCTTTTCAAGAAGTTGGGCGACACAATGGCTGTAGAGGGTAAAGGCCAAAGGAAATTCGTGTACCTTCGAAACTGGAAGGCAGGCCCAAGTGCACCACCGTTGATTCTGTCAAGGAAGGATAATAGGAAGGGGAAGGGTACTCAAGAAGATTGCGTGGATATTGTCACAGGTAATGGCTCATCAGATGAGTTCTCAGACGAGGAAAAAGTCGTCACTGAAGAACCTGACGAGAAGAGGAGTCAAGGAAGGACTAATCCGGGAACAGCAGGTCAATTTGAAATTGATGATTGTATGCTTGAGCAGTTCAAACATGAGCTACAAGAGATCCTAGTCAGCTATTCTTGCCGGATTTTCTTGGATAGTTTCGAAGCGATATACCATCAAAGGTACAAGAAATCCTTGGACTACCAAAAATTTGGCGTGAATCATCTAGAAGAGCTGGTTGAGAAAGTTAGAGATGTGGTGATATTGCGTGAAGAGCCGGTTAGCAAGAAGAAGTTCCTTGCTGCAGTTGGTGACTGAGAATCCATAGTTTGCTGCTATTTCTTGTAACCTTCTGATGGTTTTAGCTTCATATGCAGCCCAAAAGGATTTGAGTATGCTTGAAGTCGTGTAGTCTCTATGTCCGTCTCCATCTCCGTTTTGTTTAGATGTGTCTCTCTCTTTGTTGGTCTTTTATGTTCCATAAAACTATAATAGAAGAGGCTGGGAACACGCTTTTTTTTGTGAAGCCCAGTCACTGTATCTGATCGACTGCTAAAGGAAAATCTATGTGTATATTAAACTTTAATTTATCTCACAATAAGTTGTTTACAACTACTCTAATATTCATAGCTGATAATAGCTTTGTTAGAACTGTCAACTGTGAATTCACGACGCCTGAGCCGGGATGGTGCGACAGAAGGACGATGATGATTCTAACGCATTGCATGTCCAGGGTTGTAGGTTTGACCTGTGCGGTGCAAATTCTGACAGCAGTTAAGTGGCCCTTTTTTTATCCATGGAAAAAACTTTTGTATTGCAAAAGTAAAATCTACAGCATATAGTTTAATACTGTAAAACTGCGGTGGATTAGACTGTAAATTAAATTAAGCTGAGAATGCAGAGACTATTGGACTCGTCACCACATGCTTACCATTAACCTCGCACCATAACAAAAACCCATAATTACCAAAATAATCACTATCTAGGCTGATTTCACTACCTCCCAAATCAACTTCCACAGTGAGATTGAACTCAACTCTGCTATATTTGTTCCCAAACGAGATGGTTTGTGGTTGCACAGCAACCTTCATACCCTTAGGAGCATTCACAACCGCACGATAAACCGAAGGATAATCACCCACGTTCGTTAACACCCTCTTGAAACTGTGACTCGTACTATTAGTGTTATTCAAGATAACAATAAACGAGGGATAATTTAAATCCCGATTAGCATACTCGCAAGTGTAATTCCAAGTCTTAGAGATAACCCTGATTTGTTGTCTTGTGTAGTTCAAACTACACAAGTAATTTAAATAGTCTTTCACCTCCATGTCATAGACAAGTCCAGGGTCCATAGCCTTGTTCGGATCCACATGTCCTGCTCCAAAATCCAGAGGTGTCCCTGCAACGTTGCTAGTCATGTCTATGATTGGATTACCAGTGTTGTCAACCACGTTGGCGGTGGTCATCATTGCCGACCGAATAGCCGCCGGACTCCAGTCCCGGTGGGTGGCTTTGAGCAACGTGGCTATGCCGATCACATGTGGGGTGGACATGGACGTCCCAGATTCAAACGCGTAGTCTGTGAGCAAGAAATTATTTTCTCTGATGGGCTGCTTGCCTCTGTTCGGTACCCAAGCAGCTAAAACGTCAACTCCGGGAGCCAATATGTCAGGCTTCAGAATCCACGGCGATTGCCGATCTGGTCCACGGGACGAAAAATAAGCCACTTGTGGGGCCGGTTTAGTTCCGATCACCGTGAATTGAAACTTGATGCTGACTGTTGCATTCTGTGATTGGATTATATATTTCTTCGCCAGCTCTCCGTCGTGTGGTTTTAGAGTAACGAATGGGAGATAGAAGTCCTCGGGCTTGAGAAACTGGCCGGAATCCGAACTGAAGATTCCTCCGCCAGCTCCGGTTCTCTGCAGCTCTAGGAGCTGCGTAAATACTGACACATCGTCGCTGAAGTCGCAGAAGATGTATTTTCCAGCAACGTCTTTTGGGTTCAAAAATTCGTAGTCGCATATTTCTTTGCTTCTGTTTCCATGGCCGAAGTATACAGGAGTCCTCGAGACCAACAAGTTCTCCGGGTAAATTGATTTTCCGGTCAAGGCTAATTCACCGTCACCAAATGTGACGTGAGCTGTGAAATCACGATCAACGGTTCCGGCACCAACGGTGGTGATCCAAGGAGCTCCATTTAAAATGGTGTATGCATGAGGACCTCCATTCCCAGCAGAACAAGCAACGAAGATGTTTTTCTCCATTGCAGAGAAAGCTCCGATTGCTATAGGGTTCTCATGAAACGGGGTCTCCGGGAACCCCAACGACAGGGACATGAGGTCTACGCCGTCGGCGATGGCTTGGTCCATTCCGGCCAAGACGTCGCTCGCCGAGGTCTCGTAAGTGTCGTTGAAGAACAACACCTTGTACATGGCCACTCGGGCCATCGGAGCAATTCCTATCGCCATTCCCTTGGCGTACCCAAAAGACTCAACGCTGTCCACGTGCCTTCCTGTCGCCGTCGACGAGGTGTGGGTCCCGTGACCCTTAAAGTCCCTCGGCGAATCATAGTCGTCAGTTTTCGAAATGTTAAATCCCAGCTGTTTGATTCCTTTACTGAAAGAACGAGCTCCGATCAACTTCCTGTTGCAATTCGAGGAGTTGAACTCTGTTCCGGATTCACACCCTCCCCGCCATCTTTCGGGCACCGGAGACATGCCCTCGTCGTCGAAGCTCTTGCTCTCCGGCCAAATTCCGGAGTCGAGAATCCCAATGATCATGTCGCCTCCAAAACCGCTGGCTGGCCACAGTCCTGAGTGGTTCTTCAGGCCAAGGAATTGTGGGGTATGGGTGGTGTGGAGGTGGCCGAAAGTTTCAGGGTACGCAGCGAGATGGCCAGGCAATTGGACAAGCTGATGGAGGTGGTCAGGGGACAAGACGGCACTGAAGCCATTGATTACATGGTTGTAAGTATAGAGATGTATCGGAGGGACGCCATTTGAAGAAGAGAGAGAAGAAAGGGTTGCAGTGTACCAATGGTGGTGAGTCGAGAAGGCAGATGGCTTGGCTGACTTGTCCATGTAGATTATATACGTCCTGTACTGGGTGCTTCCTGAAGTAGAGAATGACATAAAAAGGAAGATGAAAATGATGATCAGAAAGCAGGAGAAGAACTCCAAGGGATTGAACTTCTTCATTGCTGAATTTTTCTTGCTAGATAGGTTATGGATATGTGATATTCGTATCTATATATATATATATACACATATATATAATATGTGTGTGTGTCCATATATATATATATATATATTAATATATATGAAAACATTGTTTGCCTAGCTAGGTAGAAGAAGAAGAAGATAAAGACAGCGTTATTACTTATTTGTGTAGCTGAGATGACGATGAAATCTAAGAAAAGGAATTGGAAGACAGAAATATATATTCTAGTTTTGTGTTGGCTTGCATGGGAATAGAATTAAGAAAGCGAAATGGACGATGAAATTATAGTGAATCAGTTCTTAAGAATATGATTGCGAACTGAAAGCCACTTTGTTTCCAATTGGACTCTATATATGGCTTTTCATGCATGTTCCGTACGACACATCATTATATGTGGGCCCCATTTTATCATGTAGTAACTCGTGCGGTTCTTCTTCCTTACTATAGATAGATACGTGTTAGAGCATCTCTAACATTACTTTTTATAGTAAATAATATTTTTTAAAAAGTAAAGAGCATCTTTAGAAATAAAAAGATAAATTTATTAGATAAATTCAATAAACTCTCTATCATAATCTTTATTTTATTATTTTCAATGCATAATTATGATCTATTTATTTTATTTTTTAATTTATAATTAAGCAAAATATAAATATTATATGAAATGTGCAAAATTAAATGCAAATAGTAGTTGGAAGTTGTGCAATATTAATTGAAAAATATATTTATTATGAAAAAGAGAGTGGTTTGGCTCTCTACATTTAAAGAGTCAAACTTTACTATTTATTTTAAATATATAATATAAAAGTCATTTCTTTTAATCATTTACTCTCTAAAATAAAGAATATAAATAATTTAAAGAGTCCTTTGGAGATGCTTTTATTTGTTTATTTTTTACTTTTTCGCTAATATATATTATATATATTGTTATCTATTTATTTATTTTTATATTTATGTAGTGTGAATTTAATTCTGTACTTACATAATAATAATTTATTACCCAAAAAAAATGAATACTTACATAATAATAATTGGCCGTTATAAGTGTTCAATCTTATAAGATCTATTAATTAATTACTTAATTTTCTTATTGTTTCCTCGTAAACATATAATGTAGGGGAAATAACATAAATGTTATTATGAGCGACGTCGCTCATAATATTTTACGCGACACACGAAAAAATTTACGTTGCGTTAACTTTTTTAAAGATCTGACAAATTTTTTTGAATGCCCTTTACCAATAGCAAGAAGGTAAAATTGGTTCTTATAAAAACATATTTGCCTTCTCGCTAGTAGTAGCGAGATCTCTCTAATATTATATTTTCCTTCTCGCTAGTATTAGCGAGATTTTACTACTACTACTATATACTAGTGAGATCTCGCTATTATTAGCGAGAATACAAGATTGGTTCTTATAAAAATATATTTGGTAGTAGTGAGATCTCTTTATTACTAGCGATAAAGATATAATGAACCAATCTTACATTTTCGCTAATAGTAGCGAGATTTTATTATTACTAGCGAGAAGATATATCGATTTATTATATGTCTTTTTACTAATAGTAGAGAGATTCAAGAAGACATTTAAAAAAAAACTATTAGGTCATCAAAAAAATAAATTATCGCGTAAAAAAACTAATATGGCGTAAATTTTTTTTATATATCACACAGAATATTATGAGCGACGTCGCTCATAATAATATTTATATATATATATATATATATTTGGTTGGTCAAGTATATATTTTGATGATAAATATGTTTTATCAATCATTTTTAATCATAGAATATATTAGTATACTTCAATATTCTCATATTAAAAATAGTGTCAATAATTTCAACATGAACAATTATATTTATCCATACATAATCCTTTTCTCTTTTTTTTTAATCCTAATCCATATATATGTCAGATAAAAAAATTAAAAACTAATCCTCTAATTTATTTTTCGTTGTCAAAAAAAAAGTTTGATCCTCTAACTTTTAGACTATGTCAAAAACTAAAGAAAACAAAAATTATGCTTTTTTCCCTTTGAAATTTATATAAATACAATTTTAATTTTTAATTTTTTTTAATTGTTGGGACAAATGTTTTGCGGAAAAAATTATGATTTAATAAAACTAGAAAAAAGCAAATAAATAAAGGCGAAGAAATAACAAGGACACCAAGGTTTTTCATTTCGCAACTTCAAGCGCGCATTACCTCCAAACCCTAACCATGGCCGCAGCGGCGGCGCCAATCGAGTCCGTACAATGTTTTGGTCGCAAGAAGACAGCGGTGGCTGTCACCTACTGCAAGCGAGGCCGAGGCCTGATCAAGATCAACGGCTGCCCAATCGAGCTGGTGGAGCCTGAGATCCTCCGATTCAAGGCCTACGAGCCCATTCTCCTTCTGGGACGACAGCGTTTCGCCGGGGTCGACATGAGGATTCGCGTCAAGGGCGGTGGTCACACATCTCAGATATACGCCATTAGGCAGAGCATAGCAAAGGCCTTGGTTGCTTTTACCAGAAGTACGTGGACGAGCAGAGCAAGAAGGAGATCAAGGACATCCTCGTCAGGTACGACAGGACACTGCTCGTCGCCGATCCCAGACGCTGCGAGCCCAAGAAGTGGTCGTGGTGCTCGTGCCAGGTTCCAGAAATCTTACCGTTAAATATTGCAGCAATCCAATAGCGAAGGTGGAGAGAGTTTGTTGCTGGCTTTATTTAAGTTTTAGTTTGTGCTTTTGTTATCAAAAGACATGAATATTAATGGGTTTTCATAATTTCCCAGAATTTTTGGAACCAAGTAGTTTGCAAATTATTACTTTTGTTGTCCAAAGTATGAACTTGTTAGATGATTTACACTGGTTTATGGTGTAGAATGCTATGTTGATGTTTTGGTATGATTATATTTTGAGCTTTATACTATTAGAACCCTAATAGAGTTATAGTTATAGTTGTCTTGTAATTACATGTGTTGTTTTCTTGATTTAGTTCGTATAATTGAATTCTATATAATTTTTGTTGGAATTTTCACATACTGCGTTGTAAAAGGTGTATTGATTGTGGTTATATTCTAAAAACTTTGCTGTTGAAGATCGGGATGGTGGCTAATTTGGTTTGGTTTCCTTTAATTAGTTTCAGTTTTTGCTTTTGGGGACCTGAATGTTGTTCGGTTTTTGTAATTGATTAGAATTTTGAATCAATTTGTCAGAAGTATGAATCTCTCTTTACTTTTCTTATGTAGAGGTAGTGTCTTGGGTATGGTAACTTTTAGCATTTTTCACCTACTGTTCTTGAATCTTGAGTGTGGTTATATTCTAGACCTTTGGTAACTTGTTTGCATAATACTTTAAACTACTTCAGTAGTAGCGTCTACATATCACTCTCAAACACTTAAAAGTAGAAAGAGTAGGATTTTCGAAAATTTTAAGTCCCATATATATACGAATTGCATCCCCAGCTTGACAAGCCCATACCCTTTAATCAAATAAAGGATAGGGATCAAGATCAATATCGAGCTTTAGTGGTAATGGGGTAACCCAAAAGCGGAGAATCTGGGTTTTGGTAGAGGGGTATAAACTCTTTGGATTCTTCACCAGGTAAGCAATAATTCATTTAGCTACTTAGTTTAGAATATACAATGGCAATGCTGTATTGATTTTCTTGATATGGTTATCATTGTTACTTGTGTGTGTGATACTTTGATGTCGTTCAGTAGCTGCATCTAATGCTAGATATAGCAGCTGTCCTATATCATGCTCTCAGATACTTACAGTAGGATTCTTCGATTGGAAGCCTATTTCCAATAATGCAATAAGCTACATAGTTTAGAATATACAATGGCAATGAGCTAGTTGATTCCTTAATGTGGTTGTTTCCTTGATTTGGTTGGCATTGGCAATTAGCTACTTAGTTTGTCTTTATTGTCGCTGTAAATCTAAAACTTGTGCTGTTGAAGATCAGGATAATTTCTGTATAATACCCGGTATCGTTTACTAGAATTATGCTTCAGTTGTGGTTGCCGCTGCCAACGTGTGTGACCAGATATAACACTATGGGCATGTTTGGTACGTTGTGTTGTATTGTATTGGTTAGTATAGTATTGTATTGGTTATTTATTATACATATATAAAAATAATTTAGTTGTATGTTATAATATTATAATATTGAACAACTGTATAATACAAATCCATTAGGAGGTGCTGTATAATTGAATCCATATTTTTCACATAAAAATATATTCATGTATTATATAATATACTCTTATTAATTTTGTGAAATATGGAATAGTATTATATAATACTATCAAATATTATTTCACTCCCACAATACACCTAACCAAACATTACCTATGTGTCAAACCCTCAACTCTATCGGTTGAAAGAATAAAATTTTTCAAAATTTGAAGGCCCATCTCAAATTGCATCTCCAGCTTGGCAAGCCCATCCCCCCCATCTCAAATTGCATCTCCAGCTCCCCAGCATATCTGTATTGTCTATATGTTTGGGGTAGCAATTCCATTCTTTAGCCAAGAGCATTGACATATGGAAATTAGATTTAAGAGAGATTGATATTCACTTGACTTTCTTCTTCTTTTTATTATTATTATTATTATGAATAAAGGATACAACTTGAGAAGAACTAGGTACTAACCTATTCCAATGACATCCTTTTCTAGCTTTTTCAGGCCTTAGAAGAGACCCACCACAGTTTTAGCAAGCTAAAACATCTCCTTCTTACCATTCCACTTGCTATTCTAATTCTGGATACACTAGAATGAACTTCCACACGCATCAAGGATAAGAAGACCACGCTAAGCACTGTTTGAGAACAGAGAAAATTACCATCCTTGGTCCTACTAACAGTATCCTACTTCTTACTATTTAACATAAGCTATGAAAGTCTGTCATGAAGCAGCCAAAGATCCATGTCAAAGATTGTCTTCTTTTGCCCAATTCCTAAAATGTAGTGTATTGAGCAAATGTTTTGGTTTGATAGAGAGATTTGAGGTCCAAATCAGCCTACATTCGGATAAAGATAAAAGAGTTGTTGGAAGGGTTTTCTTTGACTTAATGGTCATATCCAATGGTCATTTGAATTTTTTTTATTTATTTTTTTTTAAAATAATTATTTTATTCTAAAATTATGAAAATATTTTTTAGACGATGAATTATTTTTTTAACTTTTTTATTTTTTTTTATTTTTTTATAGTATGTTCTAAATTATTTTTTAGTCATATATTTGAAATTTTTTAGATAAAGTTATAAGAAAAACAAAAGAAAAAAAAATATTAGGATTATTGATGATTTTTTTTTTTAACATTGTTACAAATTTTAATTTTTATGGACTCTTCAATATCTATCAAATCTTATCATGATTTTTCTAATCCTATAAAATTAAAATTTGTAACAATGTTAAAAAAAAAAAAATTCATCATCGATGAAATGAGCTTTAACAACGGTTAAATATTTGCCTGTCGTTAAAAGCCCACTTTGTCACTGACGAATTTTTTTTTAACATTGTTACAAAATTTTAAAATATGTGCCCGTCATTAAAAGCGCACTTCGTCACTGACAATTTTTTTTTTTAACATTGTTACAAAATTTTAATTTTTATGGACTCTTCAATATCCATCAAAACTTTGTTAAAATTTGTTACTAACAAATTAATTACATAGATGTGAAAAAAAAAATTTGTCAGTGACGAAGTGGGCTTTAACGACGATTAAATATTTGCCCGTCGTTAAAAGCCCACTTTGTCACTGACGAATTTTTTTTTAACATTGTTACAAAATTTTAAAATATTTGTTCGTCGTTAAAAGCGCACTTCGTCACTGAGAAATTTTTTTTTAACATTGTTATAAAATTTTAATTTTTATGAACTCTTCAATATCCATTAAAGTTTTGTTAAAATTTGTACTAACAAATTAATTCGTCACAAATTAATTGCATAGATGTGAAAAAAAAAAGACATGATAAGAAAAAGATTCAAATTAAAAACACCTCGAAGAAAATGAAGAATACGTAGAAGATGAAGAATAGGAAAAAATAAAAAAAAAATGATGTAGAAGAAGAAGAAAAATTGCAGAAGAAAAAGATGTTGCAGAAGAAGATGACGACAAAGAGATGGTAAAGTTAACAAAGAAAAGAATAAGAATAAGACAAAGAGACAACAATTAAAAATACCTGAGATTATATTTAACTTTTTATTAAACAAATTAGATAAAATAATAAGTATAAATAAAATTAGTAAAAAAAAAAAAAATTCAATTTGGGTGCTAGCGGTGACATAACATCAAATAACCCTGTTAGAATGCTTGCGAACTATTAATGGTGTCGTAAAAATGATTACTTTTACAATTTCCTATCACCCAGATCATGGCCCATATAACTCTCCAAAACACATTTGGTGTAGAGGATTAAATTGTATTATTAATTAGTATTTGAACTAAAATTACATGATCTGAATTGAATATAATAAATTAATATTATCCTATATTTAAAACAGTTTTAAATTAATAACTTAAATAGTTATGTTGTATTTAATGCATGTTGAAATGAATTATCTTTTTATTTAATATATATATATACTGTTATAACATCATTCAAAATTTATATTATTTTAGGTAAAAAATTTAATTTTAATATCTTTCTCTAAAATAAAATTTTAATACTTTATTTTAAAAAAAATTATATAATATTTACAAATAAAAAAATTTAAATTTCAACAATTATTTATATTAATAATTTAAATTGTTATAGTAAAATTCAATATATATATATATATATAAATATTATATTTATTATTCTAACTCATATTTAAATGGATCAGAATAATAAATAAATATTTATATTAAAATAAATTTTAAATAATTCTAACCTAGTACAGAATAATAAGTAAATATTTATATTAAAATAAATTTTAAATAATTCTAACCTAGTACAAAATGCTACACCGTACCAGGCTTGTATATTATATAGTTCAATACAATATAGTGTACCAAATAAGGCCTGCTATTTGAAAGTAGAACTATGAAGACCCAAAAAAAGGGTGACCTAACTTCATGCTTGAAAATCAATTATTTTTCTTTTTTTGGAATATATATTTTTTTCCTACTAGTTCTGGAGCCTAGAGCTAACAAAGGATTTTGAGTTTAAACAGACAAAACATTGGGTGGGGAATGGGGAGAAGAACCAGTTTCAAGTAAAAAGCTTCTGCTACAATATGATCTGGATGTACTTGAAGAAGAAGCAAAATATCTCCCATCCCCACTGTGGAAAAGTGTCTCATTTCTATGCATTTTCCCTTTGCTTGTTCTCGGTCTCCCTTCAATTCCTTCGTATTCTTCATCTTCCACAGCTTCTACAAACCCACTATGCATGGGGTCTGAACTTTCATACAAAATCCTGAGAACCTGTTTGATTGAAGGCCTAGACCTGCCCTCCTTTTGGGTGCACCATCTCACTATAGACACTATCGTTTGAAGCTGCTCCATGTCACATGAATTTCTTATACTGGGATCTACTAACTCAGAGAGCCTTGATTCTGATGCCATGTATGCTTGTGACCATTCGACCAAGTTCTTGCCATCTTGTATTGCTCGTCTTGATGTCACTATCTCCAGCAGGAGAACACCGTAGCTGTACACATCGCTTTTCTCGGTCAGCTCTTGGGTGATCACATACTCAGGATCCATATAACCTGGAACCATTCCGTTTATATTTTATCACTCATTAGTACGAAAATGCATGCATTCATATTCAAGATGAAAAATATATTTATCACCAACCTGGAGTTCCTCGGACATCTGTGTTTACTGGCTCAAAACAAATAGAACCGTCCTTTGAGGCATGTGCAAGGCCAAAATCTGCAACCTGGGAAACAAAGATACAGTGAGAACTATAAAAAAGAACCAGGTTCATTTCTGAAATTCAGCAGGGCATTTGGCTAGCATGCTCCTGTTTGAATTCATTAAAGAAAAAAAGAGCTTAAGATTACTAAGTTCGTATTCCTTGCTGGATGTCCTTTCAGTTAAAGATGAAAACTCGAGGGCACCCTAAAGGAATGAAAATGTCTACGTTCTGCCCAGAGGAACCATCTTTTTCCTATAATCTTGTTATGAAAAACCATTCACAGTAAGTTATTACATCAAATGCACATGTATGCATCCAATAAAAAAGCTACCTTAGCAACAAAATTCTCATCCAGTAAAATGTTGCTGGATTTTATGTCTCTGTGGCATAAAGGAGGATCACAATAGAAGTGGAGGTACTCCTGCAGGTCATAAAGGAAAATTAGAAGGGTAAAGCAATTCCTATATGTACGTATATAGTTCCACATATAGTGGTCTTGACTGAGAACAAAATCCTTTAATTGATGTAAATCAATCAAGCAATCCAGAGACAAGCACACTTCGAAAAATTACCAGAGCATTGGCCACATCGATGGCAATTTGGATTCTCCTCCGCCAGCTTAGAGGAGTTCTATTTGGCACTGAAAAAAATCAAATCAAGCATATTAAAAATACATAAACGTCAATGGTGTTTTGAGAGAGGAGAGAGAACAATAGATAAATCTATTTAACTTTTTTCAATATGAGCACGATGTCACCAAAGATTCTGAGATAATTCTTTGTGAAGCATTAGCATAAAACTTTGATGCGTGTGTGTGTATGTGCAACAGGAGTGTGAGTCAAAGACAGCAATTTCCTTTATGACCAATGTCATTAATTAGAAACACAATGACAACCATATAATAATATTTTCCTTCCATAAAGCAATTTTCAGATTGTTTCCCCAGAACAAGTAGATTCTGTAGTTGGAGAAATATACTATGAAGATGATCCTTCAAGCTTCCATTTGCCATGTACTCGTACATGAGAAACCTGTGATAAAAAACAGTAACCATTTGATACCGTTGGTACGCCAATGTCCACAAACAAGAAATCTTAAGAATAAATTATCAACCTCTCATGTTTTCAATGCAAAACCTCTTAGAGAAACGAGATGGCGATGATGCAACCTGGCAAGTAGCTCTATTTCCCTACAGAATTCTTCCTCACCCTGTTCTGATACTTTGTTCATCCGCTTTACTGCTGCCACTAATCCATCACTAAACTGGGCTTGGTACACAGTTCCAAATCCCCTCGTCCAACGATGGTATTGAAATTGTCAGTTGCCTTCTTTATCTCCTTGTAGCTGAATTTTTGAAACATAGATGACCCACCTGCATATATAACCCATTATTCCAGAAATGACCATCAGAACAGTTTTCTTTTTACTTTTTTAAATGGCATATTAGAAGCAAGAAAGCACATGTCAGGATAAAAACTAGAACCATACCTTCCTGAAATTTTAAATCGGACGAGGAGGCGGGAAAGTTTTTGAAGATGTCTTGTCTATATTTTCACAATCCTCAAGCTCTCTGCTTTTCCTACGAATAAGAACTACCAACACAAGCAACATGATAACAGCCACAACTGTTACTGCAATGCCAACACCTGGAATTAATGTAAGGTGGTAGGAATGATGGGTATGATTTAAAGGTACAGCCGATAGGTTATGGCTTGGGCTAGCAGCAATAAAAGGACTCGGAGAAGCCTCAGGCGTGATCAAAGACGGGCTGGCTCTGAAACTAACAACAAATAATATTCAGAAAACAACCACAATTCAGATAATTTTCCATCACATTATGCATTCAATATGATTTATTTGTCTCCAGTGAATGTAATATCAGAAACAAAAGTCTTTTGCTTATCTGAGTTATCTCTCCAAAAAAAGACTGTAGATCCCATATCTAGCGATGCGGATTCCATATGCTATATGTTACCAATGTACTAAATGGTTATACTAACAATTGACTACCACAATGGAAAGGTATTAAACAAACCTAAGATAGTGAATGATTTGTAAATTATTACTAGGAATTTAGGAATATTATATTATCTCACAAACACATTTGATTAGTAACTGAAGACTACCAACAGGTTTACACCATGGAAATGAACTAGCACAGATATTTGAAGAATTGTACTGAATTTAAATTAAGCAAAACTATCCTTACCTAGAGGAATGGTAAGCCCCTGAACTCCAAAGAAACAGCTTGCAATGTCAACAGCAGAAGTGGCTTCAACTTGGCTTGCAAGTGCAGCAAAAGTTGCATCACGGCAAGTACTCAGTGTCATATTATCTTCTGTTCCTACCAGATGATGAAGGTATATAATGCCAGCATTTAAACACTTCCGGCAATTACTTTCCTCAGAAAGTGGTACTCTGCAATTTTTTGTGACATCAACAAATTTTGGGGACTGCAGCATCTGTGTGACAGTTGTCCGTCCCTTACATTCATAGTTTACTGGAATCTTTGTCCCAAACCCACAAAAAATTGTTGCATTTTGTGGAACTCCATATAGCTCCAAGGTTTGTGATATGGAATGGAGGCAGATGTCAGATAAATTAGAAGAAACCCCTAAGTGGCTTGTTGTATTTGCATAGCGAGCAATAGAAACTGCAATTAAAGCATTGACATAGCGGCAACACTTTCCCCTTTCATCTTTTTTAGAGCATAAAGAAGCCGCCAGAGTAAAGTTTGACCCACTCAAATCTAAAGGGCAAGCTGAAAAGGGGATAAAAGGTAGATAACAAATTAGCTATTTCTTTTTTCAAGCAATTCATTTATTTCAAATTCAGCACCTTCAACATGTATCATCACACCACACACTTGGCTGCAGAAAATTATACTAACAATAACAGACGCTAATTTGACTTTACTGAATGTTTAACAGTGTCAACAAATAAATTCCTTGAAAATGAGAGGAAAGACCATGTAGCAAGGAAAACCTATCTTACGTTAACTTCCCGTTTACCAGTGTACTAACATAAAATTTGAGAACTACGACACAGCTCAATTAACTCTTCTTTCACTTCATCTAGGAAACTTGCAAATGATGCAATGCGCTATGATGCTCGTAATATTGGCAAACCCAAGCAAGGTGAAAAAATGAGACTACATGACAGAGCAGTCAAGTGATTATAGCCCAAGGCAAGGCACTAATAGAGTACTTTGTCAAACTAAGCATACAACTGACTCTAAGTTTAAGATGAATGGTCTGAGCAGGTATTCCAACACGTTCATCAACCAAGCGCCCGAGCCCAAGATTTTGTTTTTGACTGAGCAAGTGCCGAAGATTTAAGAGGAAAGAATTAGTATTTACCAAACGACAGCGTAATGGTCCAAACCACAAATGCCCAGTTGCGGAATTCCAACTTTGTCTACAAATTCGTTACACAATCCAAAATTGGGAATCAAAGTCCAATTCCAAAATGCCCATTGCACTTCTAAAATTAGAACGAAAGAAAAATTTGGACACTCAGAGAGATAGAATCCCAGTTCCACATAAACTTCCTAAACCCAGTAATGGCATAAAACCCCATAAGCCAGTCAACGACACACATTCTTCTGCTTGCTTAATCTCACAAACAATATGCAACGAAGTAAAACCTTTTAAGCAGCTTACAATTAATAATGAGGAAAAAAAGGAAGAAAAAACAGAATGGAACTCGCGTACATTAAATTAGCAATAAAACCCATTTCCACACTAGCTATATGAAACCCAAAATGAGGCGGCGCTGAAAGCGCAGACGACAATGAGTAAGAATAGAAAGCAATATTGAATAAAAGCAGCAGCTTCAGTCAGTCACTCAAAACCAAAAGCATTAAGCAGGAGAGCTCATAACTCATAAGACCCAGTCCGTGAGAATAAAGCAATACCTGCCATTATTACAGGAAGCAGCTGCATTCCGAGAAATAGCATAATACCCAGCAGAGAAAGAAGGCGGTACACAACCATGGCGGAAACGAAAGACGGAAAAAGTTCAACTTACAGTGTGTGAGAAAAAGAGAGAACCCGTGGGAGGCAAAGTGAGTATGTTAGGACATCTGGGGACCAAAAAATAAATGCTTTTATTTTTTATTTTTCCCTGAATCCTGAGAGAAGAGAGACTTGGGGGTTTCTGCGAGTGAGTGAGTGAGAGAGAATGAGACAGAGAGAGAGAGGGCAATCAAGGGTGGATTTTGACTGTGAAGCTGTTGAAATTTCTGAGAAATGGCCCACCTTTCTCTCCCTCGACTTCTCAAAACTCTTGAACATTTCCCTACTTAATGGCGCTTCACTACAACAACACTGTGGACCCTTTTGCTTCTCTTCACTACTCATTTCATTGTCAGTTTCTTTCTTTCAAGTGGGATTTATAATCACTGTTCTCCAGCGACTCATTCACATCATCCCAGTTTTTTTTTTTTTTCAGATAAAAAATGATTTCTTTTTCTCTACCAACTCAAAACAAAACAGCTACCAAAATTAGCATAATCTCATTTTTAAGTTATTAAAATTGGTTTTATAAATTTATGTCTCGCATGAAGAAATCAACAAAACTATTTGTAAAATCCTTTTATATGTATTTAGAGAATTTTTGCTACATAACATTGGTACGAGTTAATTACAACCATGCCATAGAGTTTCTAAATAGATATAATGCAATTCAACATGAGAGTCACAACTCCATCTAAATCTACCGTTAATGCACAAGAAATCAAATGGAATCGAATCACCGAGGCAATGACCTGGCAAGATATGATTGGAGGTTGGTAGCACAACCAGACATGGGGCCCCACCTACGACTCTAAAATATATGAACCTCTCCGAAGCATGTCTGTACTCTGTGCAGGCACGGGCTCGTTTTGTCCAAATCACCCGCAATAATTTTATAATACCATCTCTGCCCCATTCATGGAATTTACTCTGTAAATTAGTATGGACTAACTATATTTTAATTTAACCCCTTCTTGAATAATTCCAAGCCCATACCACTCTCCCATTTTAATTTATGATTATGAATTTTGTGGTAAAAGTTGGCATCTCTGTCTTCTACCCATAAGGCTTTCTATGATATTTGCAAATATTGGTCCTTCTAATTACAAAAATTAACGATTTGGGACAATCATATTATGGATATTGAACCAGCTTTACCAAATTTTAGTTCTCAAATGATGTGACACTATTTTATTTATTTATGTTGGATTTAATTAATTTTTCAGAATTTGTGGTTGGAAAACGTGTAATGCATTTTAGAGAAGGGTACGGTATTAATCATGAGAATTTTGTTGCATGGGTTTGACAGAGATTTACTTATTTATTTATTTTAATATATATTTATGAACATTTTTCTTGCTTATTCCATTTTTTTTATTTTTTTGGCGTGCAAGGAAAGTTATGCTAGGTAGCTCATGATTGTGAATTTGTGATTGCTTCTACTGCTACAACCAAAATTATTCTTATCAATGGTCGTGTCATCGCTATTCCTGCCGCCAAACATCATCTTTTCTTTCTTTAATAAAAAAATTCTCAATGGTTCAAGAAAAATATAATTAGACAGAGTACGTTGTAAGCTTTTCTTTCTTTGTTTTTTTAAAAGACCCAGTTTAAAATTTTATTAAAAAATAAAATTTTATTATTGTTTCAATTTTATAATTTTATATGAGTTTAGAGTAATAAATATACTCTTTTAACAGTTTTTTTCTTTATTTAATATTTAACAAAATTGAATATATTTTAAATTTTAATCACAACTCTCGTGAGTAAATCAGCTTCTTTTTCTACCAGAATTACCCTAAGTGCTGCAGGCAAACATCATCAAGTGCCATATATGCTTCTTTCCTTTCTTTCTTATCGTTTAGGTCTTTTAACTCAGCCAAATATACAGAGATGCAACCAAGGTATGCAACAAAGAGATATCATAATTTACCAAACAAAAAAACAAAGAGATATCATAACCTTACATAAACAATAAAACCTCTCTATAATTATACTGTTAGAATTAAATAAATTTTATTACTATGAAGATGTTATAATTCAATATAGGTGTAATTAATTTTTTTTTATTTTTACTTAATTATTTACAAGGCAAATTGCATAAAAGTAAAATTTATAATAATTAATTAATATAGCATTTCAAGTCTCAAAATATATATTAATAAAATATATTGATATAGTTTCAAGAAAATAGTATATATATATTCATGTAATATATGCAAAGTCATATTAAAAATCTAAATTGTATTCTGTTTAATATTTTTTTTAATGTAAACTCAATAAATATATATTGATGAGTTACTATATACTTGTAAATTCAAAAATATAATAACAACTATAAAAATATAAATAATTGTCTTAAATAACTTTAAATAAATATTTTATTTAATCTTAAACTTTTAATGTAGCAAAATATATATTCTTTACAATATATATAATTATTATTATGCAGAGGCAAACTTTTTAAGACGTGACTTAAAAAATTTATAATTTAGTACAATGTAAAATTTATTATTATTTATAACTAATTCAAATTAGAATTAGAATTTTTTATTATTATATAAAGATTATTCTTATATAAACTATTATTATAGAGAGATTTTACTTTATATATATATACACTAAATATTTAATTAATGTACCTGTAGAATATCATTCACGTGGGAGATTTTATATATCTATAATTATATACGAGGTTGGTTATTAACTTAATTATCTCTATAGAATTATACATAAATCTCAATATTAACAACTCAATTTCAGACATAAACTACCAGTCAATATTGTACTATTCAAGAGGGAGCTCACTCTTGAAAGAGAAAAGTCTCGTAGGACCCATAAAGCTTTAAGAAAACATATTTAATCACCATTATTTTTAAAAATTATCAAAAATTCATTAAATTATTTTTATTAATTTTAATGCTTAAAGGGTAATATTATCTTTAAACAGATATTTTTGACAAAATATCATTTAACATCTCAAGTCATCATAGTTACACTCTCTTATTATTATAATTTTTTAAAATTATAAAAAAACTCTCAATTCGTAAATCAACTATCCGTTAATTTATCTATGTTAAAATTTAATAATTAAAGAATAATATTGTCTTTGAGAATATATTTTTATTTACGTAAAATTTTTAGAAAAATATATAAGTCCAAAAGAAAATTAACTGGTTCCATTTTTTATTTTATTGTTTAATTGCCGTCCTTTCTTCTATTTTCTTTTCTCTCTTTTTTTTTTCTCCTTTGCTTTTTTCTTCAAGTGCCGTTTACCTTTCCCTTCCTGTAGCCAATTTCCCTCTTCCTTTCAACACCCTTCTCTGGCTCTCTCACTCATCTTTCATTTTTCAAATGTCATCTCTAATAGCTAGTGCATTATCAGCCTAAACTATTAAATATATATATATATATATAAATATATCTATTACCCATTCACTATTAAATCTAATTGGAAATAATTAATGGACGAACTTTTGATAGGTTTAAAAAATTATGGTAAAAAAATATAATCAAGACAAAGCTAAGGGGATTTTATGATATTAATTTGCTAAAAAATATATGTTTTCAAATATAATATTATTCATTGACTATTAAATATATCATGAACAAGTTCATCGATGATGAATTTTTAATAATTTTAAAAATTTAAGGTATAATTTTATGGTACTTACCCCTCTTTTAAAATCACAAATGTAATTGAAGAAGGGTACGGTGGTAGCTCTTCCATTTTGAATACGAATTAGAGGGGACTAGGTGGCTAATTATTGCTTAATTTATAGAGGAATGGGCCCTTGGTGGTCACGACGGACAACATGACTCATTTTCAAATTTATTCTGAGAAGTGTTCCTGAAACAACCTAATGTTTGTGGCACAGTTCACTAGCATATGGACCCCTTTTCAACACTCATGTATACAATTTTATATTGGGCTTCATCTGCTCCCCTTCCACACTTTACTAATCACTACTGCACTACTCTACATATAAAAACAACAGTAAAAATTATATTAAATCGAAATTAGGCATGCGCGCAGTGCAGTGGATAAATAAATAAAAAAAACTATGATATATTTATTATATATAATTAATAAAAACATGTGACAATGTTAAATTTTAATATTTAATATTCAAGGCAATATGTTTTCTCAATATAAATTTGGTATAAAAATGACATTATTGTTTTGGATGGATTTTTCGTCCCTCGACCTCTCTTGTGTTGTGATGGGAAGTGCTATCCTTGAGCTGCCAATGAAGGTATTGGCCGGTACATCTTGATTTCCAGGCAGGTAGGTGAAGTGCACTAGTCAGGTATCCTCAGTTATCATTTGTTGGAGAAAAACTTTCAAAACAGTAAACATTGTTAATGGGGCACTGGTATTGGTGTCAGCGCACCCTCCAACACCCAAATAAGAAAGTTCCCCATAATATTGTGCAAATGAGGTGAAAATATGGGTTTAGATGGATAGGATGTAGGGGAGGCAAGGCTTAAGATAATGGGGGATGCTTCTAAGCAAAAATGCACATCTCTCTAAAGGAAAGAGCGACTCTTTGCTCTTTGGCCTTAGAGAATGTTACTTGTAGAAAAGGTGACTCCTTGCTCTCTAGTCTTAGAGAATGTTACCTTCTAAGATGCCTTGAGCTTGTAAGAAGGAGAAACAATGAAAACTCAAAGGTTAAGTGGCAAAAAATCCCCTCTACATCCTATCCTTTAACTTAATTATGCACTTGAGAGCTGTTGGATAAGCAACATGTGCATGGAATCCAATGGGAAGGAGGATGCCACTTGTGTCCTAGTTGGTGCAAGGCTTAAGCCGACGTTGCTCTCAATGTCGAATTGGCTAACCTTAGTTGCTAGGGTGGCTGACCGGGCAGACTACTAGCTTATAGTGAGATGCCACGTGGACACTTTGACAGCCTTTTCAGGTTAAGTGGATAACAGAAGATTAAGTGACAAAAAGTCCCCTCTACATTCTATCATTTACCTTAAATATGTCTTTGGGAGCTTTTGGATGAGCGACATGTGCATGAAATCCAATAGCGAGGAGGATGCCACCTGTGCTCTAACTGGGGCAAGGCTTATGCCAACCTTGCTGTCACTGTCGACCTGACTAGCCTCAGTTGATAGGGTGGCTGACTGGGTAGGCTACTAGCTTATGGTGGAATGCCACATGGGCACTTCGACGGCCTTTTCAAGCGTGATAGTTGGTTTTGTTAACCGTGCAGGCTGGACAGCCAAGCATACAAAAGGTTTGGTGAAAATTTGCCATTTTTGGGTGCCTTTGTGTATAGTGAAGCATTCTTTGCTAGTTTGTCTCATTCCATTTGAGGTAAGATTCCTCATCTTTATCTAATTAAGATTGCTATAACTTTTAATGTTACCGTGGAGTGGTAGGTGGAGGTATTAAATACTTTGTCTGAAAGGTAAAGAGTAGTTGTTTTTCTCTATATGTGAGCCGACTAGGTAGACCCATAACAATTATCATTTAAAAACTTTGGGCAAAATAAGATAGAAATCCGTATAAAATATGATGAACCAACTCTTTAAATCTATTCTTTAAAATAAAAGTGTATAATTATGTTTTAATTGTTATATTTTTAACATAAGTTAATAATATACTAAATTCAAACATTAATAATTTAATATTATACTAAAAAATAAATTTTAATATTAAAATTTAAAAATAATAACCTCATTATAATATTTTAAATTGGATCTCCAATTACGAATTATTTTAAATAACTGTTTACTCGAACATGTCCTTAATTATTTAAAAGTCAAAATTGATCTCATATTTCTAAACCCACACGACTTAAGGGCTGGAGCATAGCTTAGCTACTATAAGTAGGAATGGGACAACATGGCAGTCGCATCCGTATGGGGCATGCATGGCGAGCTTATCTTACAAATTAATTAGGTCATCTTTCTAATTGAATTCACTCAAGATGCTAACTATGCATAGAATTAATGACTCGTAAAGCTCAAGGTTTATGTATATATTTTTCATGGTGGCCAATGAAGTTTACGTGACCCAAAATAAGGTAAGAAAACAAAATCATATGGATATTTATATAGTTATATATATAAAGATTTGCTAAGGTGGACGACGTCGCTTATGCTACAAAATGTAACACCGTTAGTTTTTTTACAAATATTAATGTGTAAGTTGTGAAATAAAAATCAAAACCTGTTGTCTTTAGACAATCAGACAAAAAATCAAAGTCCAAATAAATAATAGCAAAATCAGATGATCTTTCTTAGTAGCGAGTTCCTTATTATTGGCGAGCCAAACAAATAATAAAAAATCAGAGGATCTCGCATAGTAGCGAGTTCCTACTTATTGCGGCACAAATAAATAATAGTAAAATCAAAGGATCTCGCTCGTAGTAGCGAGTTCTTACTACTATTGACGAGCAGAGCACAAATAAACAATAGCAAAATTAAAAGATCTTGCTCGTAGTAGCAAAATCTCTCTACTATTGGCGAGTATAGCACAAATAAATAATAGCAAAATTAGAGTATCTCGCTCATAATAACAAGTTTTCGCTACTATTGGCAAGCAGAAATAAATAATAGAAAAATTTTTATTTTACAATTTATGCGTTAACGTCCGTAAAAATTAATGGTGTCGCGTTCTATAGTGTGAGCGACGTCGCCCACTTTAGCAAATCCCTATATATATATATATATAGTTAGCTCACGAAAGCAGATATATTTAGGTGCTCCATATACATGAAGAATATTTAAGGGGATCTATCAGGAGATGGAGTAATTAACAATAAATTGACAATGTGCATCCCATGGTTCTTAGTTTTCCGGATATATAAAAGCAATTGTTTGAGAGGAATATCAGAATTTATATATTAATCATTTTTTTCAAAACGTACAAACAATTGATTAGTTGCAGCCTCAAGCAACACAAGTCAAAAGATTAAAAGGGAAGTTGCTTATTATATTTCTTTTTCTTTTTTTTTTTTTGGGCTGATCATATAAGACTTTAGTTTTCTTGTCTTATCGCTTTCTAGGCAAGGGAAGTTTCTGCGAAAAAGTGAAACGACACATTTAGGTACCGTTTTGTTTTCGCGTCTGCCATCCCTCTGATCGATCGCATGGGGCAGAAAGTAAGTTCGTTTTTTAAACATTCCACTGTACCTTTTTAACTTCAATTCCCTACCTATAAATTAACGTAATTAATGTCTTATTACTAAAAAAAAGAAGTAATTAATGTCTTTTTTTTTTATAAATTAACGTAATTAATGTCTTATTACTAAAAAAAGAAGAAGTAATTAATGTCTTTTTAAAAAAAAAAAAAAAAATTCCTCTAAATAAATAAGATTGCTGGTCTATATGAAATATTCTAGCTAACTTTCTCGTCAACCACACACGTTTTATTTTAGCTATTGTACTGTGTGTCTATTAATTACATTACGTTGTAAATTGATGACTTTTTCAAAGTACTTTTTCTCTTTTCCTTTCGTTTTTATGGTTTTGATATTTCATCAGTTAGTCTTCAATTTTTATTGGCCAGCCATGATAACTCTAATATTTTTTTTTTTAGCAATGCTTTTTTGTCATATTATTACTGAATTTATTATTTTCTTATATGATAATTGGTGATTAATTATTAAATTTTTTTTCTTATAATAAGTAAACCTTAATGTTGATAAATTCTCTCAACATATCATCATTGGTCACTTGACAAATATCATTATTTAGTTTTTTACGATTCATGTTCATGAAGATGCTGCCATAATTTTCCTTTTAAATAAAAGTTTTTGACATAAATATCTAATAAATTATATATAAAATTATAAATTATTCATAAACTATGAAACTGACATAAGTTATTTTTTGAACTTTAAAAATAAAATGCAATATATTTTTAAGTATTCAAATATATATTTTTATTTATTTTAAAGGTTATGTGAAAAAATAAAAAAAAATTAATAGAAATGGTCACATTAATAATTAAAATTTAAAAAATACCCATCATTTTTTTTTCCTAAATATACTTAAACTATCTAAAATATCTCTTAATCAATTCTCACATTTTAGATTAAGGACCTATAGAATAATAGAGATGATTGGGCCAGTAATTTAACCCAGTTATTTCGAGCTCGTTGGGTTCCACCCTGTTTGGGGAGAAAGCTGGTTGGCAGGGTAAGATCGGGGTAAAATACATTTGCCCTGGGGCGGGGCAGAGCTGGAGTACAATATCTCCGCCTCATATATATTATATATTTTAATTTATATATATTATAATTATATTAAGATTTAATACAATTATATATATATATATTAGTTTTACGGAAAAAAATAAATGAGGCACAGGGCGAGGATGTCCCCGGCCTGCCCCACTTCATGGCGGGGAATCCCCAGACCTCCCTGCCTTGCCTCCCCATAACCGGGGATTGGGGAGGGGATGGGGTGAGAAAACTTGGATCCACCCCGCCCCATTGCCACCCTTATTTACAAAACGGCAGATTTAATTTGAGATCTTACAGGAATTTTAAAAATTTTCAGATTTTATATTAAGGACTGATCATTCTGCAAGTCCTAAGTTGCATATATTTTAGGTCTTGGAAAACAACAGATCTGACTAGCAATTTTGCAGAGATTTAATTTTTTTTTTTTTTACATTTTAGATTAAGGACCTACAAAATGGTAGAGAGTGCTAGTCATTATGCAGTATCAACCTGTAATTTCGCAGGGATATTAAAAAAAATTAAACCCCTATTAAATTACAGATCGAACTTGCTATTTTACAAATTTAAATTTACATTATAAATTTTTAGAATCCATATGTGAAAAATGGTTGGACTTATCGTTTTACAGGTGTAAGATAAGAGTAAGGGTAAAGGTATAATAGATAATTTATGTATATTTTGTGAATATTAAGAAGAATAGATATTTTTCAATTTAAATTATACATATAGATATTTTTGTTAATTTTTCTAAAAATAAATTAATTTGAATTATTTATATAAGAAAATATTTTTAAATAATTAAAAATACATTATATGTATGAGTTGTTCAATTTTCGAAAGTTAGTTTAAGGTAAAACGAGAAGCAAAGAGCAACTGGAAAGCGACACATAATAGCAAAACCACCAGCACAAATTAATTGCTTAAATCCCGGACACCATACTTGACACGTCTTCTTCTGTTGCCTGTTGGTCCTCCTGGTGTGTATATATATTAACTTCTACGTACAAATATTAATAATTAACCCAAACCAAAACTAGTGAACCACCACCTAAACGCACTCAATCAGAGTCGCCCTCCATTTCTCTACCCCTCAACCTCCTCTAATAATGAAGGCAGTCACTTCGTCTTCTTCTTCTTCTTCTTGTTCCTTTGGTTCAATTTCTCTGCTAAATAATATGTATATCTGACTCTTTTTTCTTTTTACTCTGCAGAGATTCATTTCCATTTTCGTTGCAACTCTGTTCACTGCTACTTTCCTTGTTGATTTATCTTCGTCTCTCAAGGTCCTCCATCGTCTTCTGTAATTTTATATGTCTTGTCTAAATCTATCATTATTCGCAGTGTATTTTTTTTTTCTTCTTTGGGACTCTTCATTAAAATCAAAAGCATTTTTTTATCTGTTTTTATTTCTGGTTTTTGTCGACAGGAGGGACAGATATGTGTAGCAGACAGCAATTGCTACTCAGGCTTGCACTGCGAGACCTGTATCGCCAATGGAAATGTACGGCCACGATGTACTCGCATCAAACCCATTAATCCCACTTCTCAGGTCTCTTCCACTTCCACAATCTATATTCCATTTTTTTTTTGTTGGTTTTCTATATATATATATTTATGTTTGTGAACATTTGGTTGAATTGGATAATTGAAATGAAAATATAGGTGAAAGGGTTGCCGTTTAATCGGTATTCATGGTTGACCACGCACAACGCCTTTGCGAGGTTGGGTCAGAGGTCGGCCACTGGCTCTATCATTGTTGCTCCTTCAAACCAGCAGGACTCCATTACCGACCAGCTCAATGTATTGTTTTCTTGCTTTTTCTCTCTTTAAAGTTTTATCTTTTTCTGGTTCGGTCCTCACACAATTTCAGAGTAAAAGTAAAGTCTGGTTTTTTCAGGCTGTTGCTGGCGGTGATGTATTGTCGCTGTCCCATTTAAATTTTTAGTCATTAAAGTCGTCTACATATGTTCACACTTGCCCAGAAAGTAACACTGCAAAAAAACTGCAATGTGTGCAAAATACTGGTTGCAAAAACACTATAATATATTACCCATTTTCAGATAAATTAAATTATGACGGGTTTTGGTGAACGTTTTCAAAGAACAACAATTAATGTTTATTAATTTGTTCTACTTTCACATTGAATTATCAAATAAGCCACTTGGGGATTAACTAGATTTGTTAAACTAATTCAACCTTTGTTTTCAATATAAAAAGAGCTTGAGTTAGCTGAATTGTTATTATGAATTATAATATATGCTTGGTTCGAGCTTTGCCTGGTGCTGACATAATAGCTATTCATGTGGTTGTTAACTATAAATTATTTTATTTAAGCTAATTGAGATTTTGGTGAGGTGGTAAAGGAGATAGGTTGGGAATGGGTAGGTTTTTGATTCATGTATTTTTCTGTAAAGCATTCATATAGAAAAATGTAAAGTTAATAATTATTTTTTATTATTTAGGCATGATAATATGTCTTTGTCTTTTGTTTTAATTTATTAATTAGTCGCCATGGAAGAATAGGATTAACACTTACACCTTCAAATCATATTCAACGTGAGATTTATATCTCCCACAAGTTTAGATGCTCTTAGGCCAAAAAGTTAAAGACTTTTACACCTACATTTTCTAAAGGCAAATCAAATGTCATGCATTAGGGGTGTGTGTGTTTTGAGTCTTTATTTTTTTATTTTTGGTAATAGGTGTGTTTTGAGTCTTTTGACTTACATACATGAAGCCCTTTTAATTTCTTTTTATTTTTCTAAAAAATTGAATAAAATGGATATACATTTAGAGGCAGTAGTTTTCTAAATGAATTAAATTAGACCCAGTGGGGACAAATATATGTTGTACTACATTTCATGAACTATTTTTATTTTTACATTTTTAACAAGTGGGTGTATAATTATTTTGCAGAATGGAATTAGGGGGTTAATGCTGGATATGTATGACTTCCAAAATGACATTTGGTTATGTCACTCCTTTGGCGGCCAGTGCTACAACTACACTGCTTTTGTAAGCCTCTGAACAGACACATAGATTTTTGGAAATGATCCAACACACATGGTTCAATAAAATTACTTGACATTTTTTATTTTATTTTTTAATTTCTTTTGGTCAACTACTACTGCAAAAAATATAAAATTGTTCAGATCGAATAAATGTTTTTACTAATTAAAAATAAACATTAATTTGTCTAGACATTAATTATTGACCTTAATTCTGATTTTTATTTCGTAGCAACCTGCCATTAATGTTCTAAAAGAGATTCAATCATTTCTGGTAGCAAATCCAACGGAGATAGTGACCATTATCATAGAAGACTACGTGACATCGCCAAAGGGTCTGACTAAGGTGTTTGATGCAGCCGGGTTGAGAAAATACTGGTTCCCAGTTTCAAGAATGCCCACAAATGGTGGAGATTGGCCAACCGTCGATGACATGGTCCAGAAAAATCAACGTCTGCTGGTTTTTACTTCTAAAGCAAGAAAAGAGGCCTCTGAGGGGATTGCCTACCAGTGGAGATACATGGTAGAAAATCAATGTCAGTCCTACTATACATATAATGTATATCACTAAAATGAAAAAAAAAAAAAAAAAATTTATTAGTAAAAATTGGGGTTAATTAATTAATATTACAGATGGAAATGGCGGTATGAAAGCCGGATCGTGCCCTAACCGATCGGAATCGTCTTCGATGAATACGAAAACAAGGTCATTAGTGCTGGTGAACTATTTCAGAGATGTCCCAGGCTTAGCTCAGTCCTGCAAAGATAATTCAGCTCCATTGCTGGACATGGTGAATACTTGTTATGAAGCTGCTGGTAAACGGTGGCCCAACTTCATAGCCGTAGATTTTTACAAGGTATATTATATGAAAATTTACAGTTTTAGGTTAGTATTATAGCTATTAGTCTCAGTGCATGATTAAGCTGTAATTTACTTTTGTTATTTCAGAGGAGTGACGGTGGGGGAGCACCAGAAGCATCAGATGTGGTAAATGGTCATTTAGTCTGCGGCTGCGGAAATATAGCCTCCTGTAAGGTGTGTAATCAGCATGTTCCAATACCCTTCTATAATTGGCACAAACTTTGGATTCAATGAACACCAAAGGTGATAAAACATGTGGTAATATATATATATATATATATATATATGGAGGTAATTAATTAAAAGGTTGAGTGGGAAAAATTTTAACCATAAAGAGGCTGCAAAGAATTAAATTATTATTATTTTTGAATTAGAGAAAAGAAATTTTAAGAGTTGGGTGTGAAAATTGCAGGCAAATATGAGTAATGGAGTATGTGACATACAAGAGGCAGGGGCAGCCCCAACAACTAAAGCAGTGGCTAATGAAATTGGGTCTGCCCGCTCAGATAGGTCACCTATACCTTTCTTGTGGTTTCTATTTGAGACACTTCTTATCACCCTTTTCTTGTAATTTTAATTTGTATAATAATTTTTATGTGTATTATATGCTTTACAAGCTGTAGTTGATTAATGTGTTTATTATTATTATTATTATCTTTTTTGGAAGAAAGTGAAAAGGGTAAGTAAGGAAAATTACTCTGACCCAGAGAAGACCCATTTGGAAGAGTGTCGAACGGGTGATAAGGGACACATGTGATTGATGATCTGATCAGAAACCAGGGCATGTATTGGGTATGTATTTATATATAGAAATAACTAAGTGGGTGTCTGAGGCAGCTCTTGGTTTGCCGTAAATGTAAGCAAAATACACACATGTACTCAAAAGTTTTTGTCACTTTGATTGGATATCATGTGATTGGAACAAATAATTTAATGATGGATCTTCCTTACCTTTGTTATGTTGTAAGCTTTTTTGAATGGTTCTTTGTCAATTAGTTCATTTCCTTTATATGGATAAGATGGAGTCTACAAATTCAAGTGCTTTTAAAGAACAAGTTATGGATCTAAATTAGAATAAACTAATGAAAACATTTCAGCGTATTACTCAAAAAAAAAAAATCAGTTAGAAAAAAGAAAAAAAAAACCACATAAATATCTAAACTGTTAAATTCCCAAATTGATTCACCACATAAATTTATTCTACCTGATTAAGTGTTAATTTTTCTGTTTTAGTGAATATTTTTGAATTTATTATTAAAAAAGAAAAAAAAACCGCATGATTGGATATTTAAATTTAATAAATGAAATTTACACATATAATATCACTTTTATATTTGTTGTGTATTGTCTTGGACCATTCATGCTTAGGAATGGGCTGAACATTAAGGAAATGGGTTCAGAAATGACCATGGGTCATGCCCAGGTGTAGGAGGCCCATTATTTGTGGGTGCTTTAGAACGCCACAGTTTCTGGAAGTGGCTTAGGATAATTAGTGTATTTCTATATGCACATTGTCTTCTTAATTAATTATTCAATTTCCATGCATTCCCATTTGTCTATTTGTTGAAAGAAAAAAAAAAAAACAATGAGAATAAAATAAACAGCCACAAAATACTACCAACATATATAATTATCAATTCACCAAAAAAAAAAACATACATAATTATCAACTACATTATTTGTCCCTCCTCTTCCAACAATTCCGAAGGTCCCTTGATTAATCAGCTACATGTACACAACTATTAAGTATATTCTATTAGCTTAAAAAACAATGTGTATATATATATATATATATACATATATATATCTTATGCCAAAATTAGACTCAATTTCATTATAAAATTTCAAGGGTATGAGAGGGATCTTTTGAAACAAATAACAAAACAGCTTGATCCAGTAAATTATATATTAAAAAAAAATAATGCTATTAATAATGACATGCACGACTCGCTCAATACCAGTTTTTAATTTGTGTTTGTGTATTTATCCTTGTAATTTCAGACAGCATATACATTAGACCTCATAAATACCATTTAATTGAACATCGTATTTTTCAACTGAATTGTAGTGGTAGACATTCATTACACTACTATATATTCTCTCAAAAATATAAATAGAAATTAATTAAACCTATATCTGCATGCAAATGGAGGTATATTTTGTTTTTCATGCTCTTCATGCTGATGCTAATTTTTTTGGTAATTAAGCTAACCCTGTCGTTTTTACTTAATTATTATAGAGATTAATTATGGTTGTGATCATTATGATTTTGGTGGAGGCATCTTTTCTCTTTATTTGTTCCTCCGCTGTCAATAATATTTGAATCAAAATAAACAGTTATTTAATTGCATTTGAATATATAACTAATTAATCAATAAACACTTACAAAAGCTATAAAGTTGTTGCATTGGCCATGACATAACCAGATCTCGTTGTTGAACTCATGCATGTCCATTATTAACCCTATAACTCCATTCTAAAAGGCACAAAATATTAATATATATTAGTCCTTAATTCTTAATTGTTTTTAACTTGTTAATTAATTTCTTTTAAGTGAGTATTGGAATATGTATTTATAGGAGTAAATTAATTAAGACTTCATTATTCAAGAAATATATATATATATATATATATATATATACACACACGTACGTACAATAAGCTGACTGGTGATGGGATCCTGCTGGTTTGTGCCCAGCCAAATGAGAGAGCCCGAAATTGATCTTGTTCCCATCATGGCAAAAGAATTGTGGGTTGTTAGCCACGTGTATCGGTTAAACGGCAGTTATTTCACCTTTTTGTAATTCTCCACACATGCATACATATTCACGTACGTAAGTATAATTATCAAACACAAAAGGCAAAAAATTAGAGAAATTAAATAAGAGCTTATTACCTGAGAAGTGGGATTCAGAGGCTTAATGCTTCAGTTATATATTTGTGTTTGCAGAATGGTGTTAGAGGCTTAATGCTTGATATGTACGACTTCTACAATGACATTTGGTTATGTCACGGACACTGCTTCAATTACACAGCTTTTGTAAGTGTTCCAGATTATATATGCTACTTAATATCTTACCAATAAACTTGTTGCCCTACTTGATTACGTTTTCTAAACATATATAATAGTACTTGATCTGATAAAATCTGCTTCACCAGCAACCTGCCATTAATGTTCTCAAGGAGATCCAAACTTTTCTTGAAGAACACGCATCGGAGATCATCACCATATTCGTTGAGGACTGTGTTACATCACCTAATGGCCTGACCAATGTGTTTGAAGCAGCTGGCCTCACCGCATTCTGGTTTCCAGTCTCTCAAATGCCAAAGAACGGTAGAGATTGGTCAGCAGTAAACAATATGATCCAGAAAAACCAGCGCTTACTGATAATCACTTCAGTTCCAACCAGGGAGGCCTCTGAAGAAATTGCCTATCAATGGAGCTATGTGGTTGAAAACCAATGTACATATGCATGTCTCACACATAATAATTTGTACAGTAACTATTGTCAATCATTATGATCCAATAGTATCTGAAATTTACTGATGGGAATGGTGGAATGCAAGCTGGGCTGTGCAAAAACAGAGCAGAATCATCTCCCATGAACGCAACTTCAAAGTCATTAGTACTGGTGAACCATTTCAGAAGCACCCCAAATTATTTAGAGACATGCAAGGACAACTCCTCTTCATTACTTAGCATGGTAAGCACCTGTTATGAAGCCGCGGGTCGCCGGTGGCCTAACTTCATTGCTGTAAACTTCTATAAGGTATTTATAACAATTTCTAGCTAGAGAATATTACAAGGTGCATATTCAATATTATGCACATTAAAAAGCACAACTGTGTGTGTGTGTGTTTTAAAGAAGAGTGATGGTGATGGATCACCAGAAGCAGTAGATCTTGCAAATGGTCATTTAGTCTGCGGGTGTCCAGATATTGCCTACTGTAAGGTCTTGTACAATAGATAAGAATCCTACAAATGCTCAATTTACTATATTTTTTGCTCTTAGTAGTGTATCAATTTACTTTATTCACAGGCAAGTAAGAGTGCTATTGGTGGAGGCTGTGAGCTTAGTGAAAGCCCAGGATTACCCTGCAGCTATATAATGCAGTTGTTCTACAAACTTGTTCAACTGCTGTGGCTTGTTTGGATGGCTCAAGTTCGTACAATTTTAGATTTTTACTTGGGGACTGTGAAGTATGTATAATTTGTTGCCAACTCTTGTATATCATATAAGAATCAAATCAAATTAATGAAGCAACATGTCGTATATAATTACAATCTTTGTTTTTTACATTTGTTACTGTCATTCAATTTCAGCATCGTACACATCTAGCAGAACTAATTTATGTTCAGACTTTCACAACGAATAACTTATTTAGTTTTCTTAAATGGGTTAGGATTTAAAAAAAAAAAAACCTACGATTAGATGACACTTATATTTAATTTTAAGAGACTATAAAAAAAAAAAAAAAAAAAAGAGCAAAACATTGAAACGTTATAGAAGAGTCACTTCTTCTCTAAGAAAGACCAAATTTGTACATGTATGTTTGGTTACGAACAAAAAGGGCTGGCCGATAAATTATGGGCGTAGCTTGAATGTAATTTCGAAGGGAAATACTACTGCCAATCCATTTGAACTTTATACACTACTCCACCCTACCCAATGATTTACGTAGGGAAGAGTGTCTATAAAGACTCTTTTGGGTGTAAAAAGAACTACCCAAGAAGACACAGTGACCCAAGTTGTCTAATCAAAACAAAAAAATAGAGATCCAAGTTGGCAGAACCAATTGATCCACCCTAATCTAGGGGTTTTATGGCCGTACAGCCAACTGTACGTTCAAAATTAGCAAAATAACCATTCACTTTTTTATTTAACTTACGTAACCAAAGTGTACTATTTTCACCTGTATATTTACTTGCCTGCCCTTCATCCTTTTAATTTGAAAAACTATTCACTACCAAACCAACTCGTAATTTATTACAGTAGTTAATTTTATTTCAACCACTCATCCAATACTTAATGCAATCTCTTACTGTAAAATTTTATTCTAAAACTTATCCGAAATTTTCTAAAATTCTCGAACTTCAATGAAATTCTTTGAAATTTCATCGGTTTAAAACTCTCTTGATAAAACTTCTCATCTGAAATTTTTCTATAATTAAGTTGTCCATTTAAATTCATCTCCACCATCGAAAAGGTATGTACATTCCACTTATATAGTTATTTTTTAATTTGTTATCGCCGCGAGGTATAATCAATCGAATCCGCAAAAATTCGTGAAATGAGGTCGGATTAGGCCGGATTGTGCAAGATCCGACCGGATTGTGCAAGATCCGACCGGATTGTGCAATATCCGACCGGATTATGCAATATCCGACCGGATCTAGTCCTAATCCGACCGGATTTTCAAAATTATGTCGGATCTAGACCTAATCCAACTGGATCTGCTAAATCCTGTAGGATACGTGCTAATCCGACCGGATCTGGACATATCCGGTCGGATATGATCCTAATCCGGTCGGATATTATCCTAATCCGATCGGATATGATGTAATCCGGTCGGATATTATCCTAATCCGGTCGGATATGATGTAATCCGGTCGGATGTCACTTGCTTTCACTGATTTTTTTTATATGTTTTGCAGTTAAAATGGAAGGTGCTAATTATATTGGAATTGCAATTGTTCATGATGGATCATTGGTAAGAATGGAAAATGGGACATATTTTTATACAAACTACAAAACTAAAGTGACTTGTGTTCGCTATTGGTGTTCAAAATCAGAATTGGAAGATGAAGTTTACGAGTGTCTTGAAGTAAATCGGAATGCTTATAACATGAAAATGAAATTCTTGTATGATCGGGCTTCGCAACCGGTGGAACCTGTAGAAATAAGGCGTGAAAAGGATGTAAGAACATTTATGTCAGAAGTTAGGCATGCACCGTTGACCTCTACTATATGTTGAGCTCATTCCAATATCTCCTCATTATCAAATGATGAACCGAAAATATAGCATATACAAGCGTGCAGGATTTAAAAGTGAAGGTAATCAAGAGTCTTATGCTTCTCCTTCCAAACCACCAACCACCGATTTTTATGATATTGAAGTTCCGGAAAGTGAAACGATTTTAATGTCAATGAAGCCGTTGATATTAGAGACAACCAATCTAGAGTTTCTTTATCATGATGAACATCAACAATTGCATAGCATGGATAATTCCGAATGACAATACTACAAAGAAGCGTCTGCTGAAGTTATTCGTCATCATCCAACAATAGCTCAAAATCTTCACTAACATTAATATTGATGATTTATCTTCTATTGTCATCAATATTGGAGAAATATTCAACAGAGGGAAGAGTTGAAAACAAGGGTAAGCTTGTTGTGTATTGGTCAAAATAAAGAGTTTAAGACTAAAAGGTCAACGTGGTCGATATGAAATTGTGTGTTTAGATGATACTGTCCATGGTATCTTCGCAACGAAGGCAAAAGGTGGAATATATTTATCGTAAAAGCCTTTTTCATAAGCATAAATGCACTTGAAATTGCACATCGGCATAATCAAGCTACAAGTCGGATTGTTGGCGAATTAATCAAATCTAAATTTGATGGGATTGCGTGTTTACACACCGTAAATCAAGGCTGATTTGCATGCAAAATATGGAGTCATTTAATTTATTGCCTATATATTGTTACCAATTACAATCAATGAATCGGTACATTGGCACGTATCCCACGGATGAGTTTAATTGCTTTGAATACTTATTTGTGTCGTTTGGACCAAGTATTAGAGGATTTGTATCTCATATTCGACCTTTTGGTGTTGATGGCCGTATTGAAAGGAAAGTACAAGTACGATGTATATTAAGTCGACCATGGGCCGATGAGCAGAGATATATATCCGTTGGCTTTGGCATAGGAGATGGGGAAACGAACTAGCATATACATGGTTCTTTCAAAATTTGAAAGATGCCATTGGAGAGCTCCACGATTTGGTATTTGTGGTGATCGCATAAAGCTATTGAGTTAGCAATACGTAAAGTGTTTCCCAATGCACAACATGTTCTTTGCATGTACCACATAAGTAGAAACCTCAAGGCAAATGGTCATGCAAAACAAGAAGGTGTTCTAATGCAATTCTATATGGCGCTAAAGCGTATTTGATTGAAGATTTTGAGGACCATATGCTTGCAGAAGCTTGATATGAATCTTTGCAGGTATGTCCAGATTGTGATCCCGCAAGATGGGCTCGTTCTCACTTTCAAGGTAGGCGGTATAGTATCATGACGACTAATATTGCGGAATGTATGAATGCAATATTACGGGATGGTAGAGATGCCACTAATACCGTTACTTGACTACATTTTAAATAAGATGCAAAAGTGGTTTTGAAAGAAGAATAGCGGGGAGCGTTTGGACAAGCCTCACTAAGTGGATGGAAGACCAACTTAAACTTCGACTTGGAGTCATTCGATTAGCGTGTAAAAGCCATCAATACAAGAGAATATGTTGTGGACGGTGGAATTTTGAGAGGTATTGTGAATCTTGATGCAAAAATGTTCGTTTCGTGTTGAAATGGATCAAGATCCTTGTGACCATCTTATGGCTTGTAAAGAAACGTAATATTACACCTTACAATATGTGTTCACATTATTACACCGCAGATAGTTACCGATTACATGGACTCAATTTATCCTTCGTGATCGGAAACAATGGCATGTTCCGGAAGATGTATGTTCTCGTGATTGTTCTTCCACCAACAAATGCTCGTAGATCAATTTGGAGGCAGAGAGTTACGAATACCATCAGGGGTGAGGATATTGTTACATAGATGTAGCAAATGTCATGGTATTGGGCATAATAGGGCAAGATGTAAGTATCGTATTTATATGATCCAAGTGGCAATGATAAGTAGCATATAGTATTTTTGTATCGTATTTAAATGTTTGATAAATGGATATGTAGTTTTCAATTTTACTTTGCATTATTATCCCGGATTTGTTGAAAGCTTTTTTCCATCATTATCCAATCGGATTTATTGAAATCTCTTTTTCTTCATTATCCAATCGGATTTGTTGAAATATTTATCAATCAATTGTTAAGAACTTTTTTGCATTATTATCCCCGGATTTGTTGAAATCTTTTTTTCTTCATTATCCGACCGGATTTGTTGAAATCATTATCCAATCAATTTGTTAAGAACTTTTTGCATTATTATCCACCGGATTTGAATAAAATAATTTTCTTTTTACATTATTATCCAATGAATTTTTACAAACAGGATAGATAATCCAATCAATTTTATTACTATAGCCATTGAATTTAATTGATTTAAATATGTCATCCAAGACCAAAGTCAATGACCATTAAATTTAATTTATAAATAAATATATTAAAATAAATAAATATATAAATAAATAGTACTATTTAAATATTAAATATTTATCAACTATTTACTTTACGTATTAATTGACAAATAAATATATAAATAATTAATACTATTTATTTATTAAACATTTATCAACTATACCATTTAGAAACTCTAGCATTTCTTCACCAAAATCATAATTTGACTTATTTTTATTGAATAAATCCAATCTTGCTTCCATATATTCTTTGTAAAAAAAAAAACAATTTAGTATTAAAATTAAATAAAGAATCATTTCAAATCATGATTGTATAAGTCAAAATATAATTACTACGGATAATCGATTATCTAACACGAGCATGCGAGAATCAAATACTTCAGGGTATTTATCAGCGCGCTGTCGGATCAAATGAGTCACAGTCTCCATATGCTGCACCAATAAAAAATAATAATAATAATAATAATAATATAATAATACTAATAATAATAATACTATTATTATTATTATTAACTATATATAATAATACTAATGATATTAACCCTAATAATAATTATGATAATAATAAAGATAAAAATGTAACTTACATCATTTGGTTAGCCAATTTGAATTCTCGATATCCCTAAAGTAGTTTTTCCCCGGTGATCCAAAATAACTTCGCCGTCGACTATCGGGCGTCATGAAATGAACGTCTTCGGCGACTTCGTCAGTCTTGGGCGATATGGATCAAATATAACACTACCGAAGAGGCAAGGTCGCGTATCATCTTCCGTCGCGTTGTGATCGTATGGACTCGTATAGTATGTCTTTCTCCTTTTCCCGACCGCTAATTTTCTCGGACATCCGGTGAATACCTTCACGCGTTCGACTCCCAATAGGAGGACGATATGGACATAGGACCTACTATATCGTCACCGCATGGTCATCCTTCGATCGCACGCCCATCGCATCACCTACACCAATATCTTGAACTCCGACTTCATCAAAACCGGTCGGCGTCCCGTCCAACTATCATAAATAACCATAATAATATGTAAATTTTAGTATAACAATTATCACAAAAGTATAATAAAACACTTAAATTAAATATAATACACTGCACCGGTAGTGTTGTATGGAGTAACTTGATCAGCGGTCAAGTTTATTACATAGATGACATCACTACTATCTATAGAAGATTGTCTACTATCTATGGAAGATAGTCTCTCCTCCATCAAGATTTATCTTCCACAATTACCCTACAAAAAATTTAGCATGTAACTAAAATTTAAGAAAAATATTATATATATTATAATAAAATATTTTTTTAAAATAAATATAGAAAGGAAACTTTTAAAATATATTTGCATATTATTAATTTATACAATAATACCTTGGTAGAATGCTGGTGATGAATGCATCGATGCATCGGCATACCGCATTGATTTGGAGAAGCAATAGGTGATGGTGACGTCTTGATGCATGTCGTCTCCCTTTCTGCATCAATCTTTTTGTACTGCTTTATCTTTATCCGTAAAGAATGTACCCTATCGGCATCAAGATCGACACCGACGATCTTCAACAACGGGTGCATCACGGCTTTTGGCCTCGATGATGAGCGATGGCAACCAAAGGCGTTCATGTACTTTTGGTACCATAATACCTACCACCTCATCGTCATTTAAATTAAATTTACATGTTAATATAATAATAATAGTAACCAATTATATTTTACGAACAAATAAAATTTTAAATATATAAAATATACTTACACCCCGTCCGCAAAAATATCCTCCAAAATTTTCTTCTTTGGCATCCCACTAATAGTCCAATTCATTCGGGGACATCTCGGTAGCGGCGACTTGATCCCAAAGCCTCGCTAGCTCGGGATCGTCTTGTATCCCCACACCTAAAAATGTCGTAAACCAAAATCAATTATTATTAATAATAATATATTAATATTATTTTAAATATAAAATTTACTTTAATATAAATTACATACCATAAATGCTATATGGAAGCCGGTAATACTATATGTGTGGGATCGTTACTTCTTTTGCGAACCACGCATCGACTAGGCGGTAGCATTATATGACAAAGTGCCCGAGGATACGTCAAAAATACTTGATGTCATCTAACATGTCGACCGCCAGCGGTATAGGTGTTGGCTTTTCCTTGCTTAATATAACTGTTTCAAAAGTAGAGCAAAGCAAGTTTGACCATATCGTCATCGTTTTCACGCGCATTTACTAAACACCTCGACAATATCATGATTGTGAAGAGAAACTTCCTGAAATATGTATCAAAACGCCCAGTCGTAGGGCGTGGTGGTACTGAGGGCCAAAATAATCTACTAATCAAGCAAAACTCCCGTATAGTAAATCTAGCGCCCGATCCTCCAAAATTGAAGACCATGATGTTTGGATCGCCGCAAATACATTGCTCCAAAGCATATGATTGGACTTGGCCACTAAACTGTAACTCTTGCATATCGAGAAAATGTCCAAACAGGTTTTCAAACATACTTAATGCGTACTTAACTTCTCCTTAATTGTATTGATCGCTGAATTTAAGTATGACTTGATTGTCACCTTTGCCGAATAGATTGCATTGTCAGCGAACATCCGCACATATGAATCCATATTTACTGCAAAATTAAAAAAAACCTGTCATTAGTCACAATAATAGTAAGATTATAATAAAGAATAACAAAACAATAACAATTGATTAGGGTCACAGTTTAGTGTTTAAGGTTTAGTCATAATGAATAATATTTTTTCAACATTAATTTCATAAATTTAAAAGATTATGACTATATTAATAAAATTGAATAAAACAATTTAAATTTATAAGTAATATTCAATTTATATTCAATTTATATTCATATATTATATATAATTAATATACAATGTATAAATATATTATTAATATATATTTTATTTAATAAAATTGAATAAAACAATTTAAATTTATAAGTAATATTCAATTTATATTCATATATTATATATAATTAATATACAATGTATAAATATATTATTAATATATATTTTATAATTAAAATACAATTATATAATTTTACAATACAAATATTCAAATTTCTATTATTTTAATACAATTATATAATTTAAAATACAATTATAAATTATTATAATAATATACAATGTATAAATATATTATTAATATATAATTTATATATTGTATAATTAAAATACAATTATATAATTTAAAATGCAATTATAAATTATTATAATAATATACAATGTATAAATATATTATTAATATATAATTTATATATTGTATAATTAAAATACAATTATATAATTTTACAATACAAATATTCAAATTTGTATTATTTTAATACAATTATATAATTTAAAATACAATTATAAATTATTATAATAATATACAATGTATAAATATATTATTAATATATAATTTATATATTGTATAATTAAAATACAATTATATAATTTTACAATACAAATATTCAAATTTGTATTATTTTAATACAATTATATAATTTAAAATACAATTATAAATTATTATAATATAAAAATAAACAATTTTATAATCCAGTCGGATTTTCAGAAAATCCGGTCGGATTTTCAGAAAATCCGGTCGGATTTTAAGAAATCCGATCAGATTTTCAGAAAATCCGGTCGGATTCCGCTCTTTTCGATTTAAAGGAAATCGGTTGGATTTGAAGGAAATCCGGATCTCACGAAATCGGTCGGATCTCATGAAATCCGTCGGATGTGATGAAATCGGTGATTTCCTCTTCTTCCTACGGATTCTCCGGTAATGGTTTTTTTTTACAGTTTACACAATAAACTACCCAAAACATGAAAAATTTCATTTTTTCGCATAAATACAAACCAAAGCACATAATATCTCCTAAAAATCTAAACTTTACTTCAAAATCATAAAAATCAAAACTTTGCATTTCAAGAAAACCAAAATTTGACTAACCCGACGGATGAAATTTGCTTGGCAAGTCGACCACGATGAAGCAACGACACGCTTCGGATGAAATTGACGACACCTTTGGATTTGACTCGCCGGATCATTTCGGATTACCACACCCTAAACCCAATATAGTTTTAAAAATAAAAGCTTTAGGCTATATTGGTCGGATATACGAGCATAGTTGTTAAAAGGATGAAGGCGGATATGTAATTGCATGTGAAAGCGATACCACTTTGGTTATGTAAGGTAAATAAAAAAGAAATGGTTATTTTGCTAATTTTGAAAGTACAGTTGGCTGTACGGCCATAAAACCCCCAATCTAGAGACCACCTCTGTCCTATTTTTATAGAGGCAAGAAGTGAGAGACTTATAGCTGTGCGACTAAATATACAATTAATATTAATAAAATAATAATTATTATTCTTTAAATTTTCTACTAGTGAAAATGTATTTTTGAATACTGTGTATTTATTTTTATATTCTTCTCCCTTTTAATATTCAAATCTCATCTTTGCATTTATTTATTTTTGTCATTATTCACTATCAAACCATCTAATTTAATTTATTACTATAATTAACTTCATTTATTTCAACTTCTCTTTTATAACTTGTACAATCTCTCACAGTTATAAAATTTTAAACTGTAATAGTCAAAATATCCTATGAAATTCTTGTCTTCTAAATTTAAAGTTCTATCAAAATTTAAATTTATCACCATGTTCGACTAGATCCGACCATTTGATGGTAAGATCTGACCATCTGACCGTCAGATCTTATGAATCCTCAAGATCGGACTATTTGATGGTCATATCTGACCATTTGACAGTCGGATTCGACCATTTGACAGTTGGATCCAACCAACAGATGGTCGGATCTGGTCGGATCCCAAGATCGACCATTTGAGGGTCGAATCTAATCGGATCCCCAAAATCGACAATTGAGGGTCGAATCTTGTCAGATCCCCAAGATCGACCATTTGAGGGTCTGATCCCCAATATCGGACCATCTGATGGTTGGATCCGACTATCAAACGGTCGAATTTGGTCAAATCTAGTCGAATCATCTGACCTTCAGACAATTAGATCAGGTTGGATCCCCAAGATCTAACTATTTGATAGTCGAATCTGATCGGATCTTCAAAATCTGGCCATCAGCGAGTCAGATCATGGATACTTTTAAGGACGGTCATGTATGTTTGTCCTTAAAAATTATTTACTTAAGAACCATTAATCAATTGACTGATATTTTTTATTTTTAAGGATGATCATGTATACCTGTCCTTAAAAGTTATTTTAATTAAGAACCATCCGCGAATTGATAATTAATGCTTCCTTTTATTTTTAATTAAAATAATTTTTAAAGACGGTTATATATGACGGTTTTATCATTTTTAAAAGTTATTTTAATTAAAAATAAAAAGAATCACGAATTAATTAATAATTATTTTTCCATATGAATTTTTTATTTAATTAATATTCATATTTTAAGATGAATTTTTTTATTTATTTAATATATTAGACATATTTATTTAAATTTATTAAATAAAAAATATAAAACAAATTCATATATATATATATATATATTAATAATAATTTTTCAAATATAATGTTTCAAATAATAAATTTTTTTATTTTTAAATATTCAGATTTTGAGGTTTTATTTATTTATTTAAAATTCATATTTATTTATAGTAATTAAATAAAAACTTATATTATTTAAATTAAATAATTACTTTAATATATTAAATTAAGTAAAAATATAATTATAATGTGGAAAAATATACAATATATAAATATTTACAATATATAAATATTTACAATATATAAATATTTACAATATAATTACACAATATATTTCATATATAATTAATATACAATATATAAATATATTATATTGTATAATTATTATACAATTTATATTGTCTAATTAATATAATATATAATGAATTTATAGTATAATTATATAATATTTAAATATATAATTATATCTTTATGAATAAAACAATAAAAAAAATATAAAATGAGCAAAAAAAATTGTTCTAGGTTGGAGATGTACAGTGAAATTGATAAAAAAAATAAAATAAATATTAACTGTTATAAGGAAGAAGGGTATAAAAATAAATATATAATATTTAAAAGTACATTTTTACTATAACATAAAATTTAAAAAAAATATTTTTTTAAATATTAATTGTATAATTAATTATACGACCATGAAACTCTAAGGAGTGGTGCATAATTACAAAGGGTAGTTTTTTTTTTTTTTTTTGTTCAAGTTTAAAAAACTTCATTGCATAACAAATTAAGGCAAATATTTACGTTTGTGCACCGCTCAAGAAACCTTAAATCCTTTTAAATTTTAGGGGTTCAAGATTAATGATACATTATTAACATGCAGCAACTAAGCTTTGGTAAAAAAATTCTTCTGACTAAGCACTCTAATCGAAAAACAATTTGTAGGTAGGTAGGTAGGTGGGAATCCTCCCTTCCAATAAGTCTCAAATGCATGCATGGTTTTCTAAGAAGCTATATAGTAATGCCCCATAACATATTCCAATACAATTAACTTTGTCACCAAATAATATATATATATATATATATATAATTATCTTATATTTCTTGAGTCCAATCACTTATTTCCTAGTTAAAATTAAACAAATGCTCGCTATTTAACATATGAAAGAAAAATAAATTAAATTATCTTATCTGAAAAACATGTTTGATTGGTGGTGAATCTAAGCCTTATCTCTTTTGATTTTTTTTAAATAATAAATATTCAGTGCATGTGTAAGGCCTTCCAGAAGTCACAAATACAAGTCCAAAGATCCAATTTCCTGAATAGAAAATTGAAATTGAATAATTGAGTTTGAACAAAGAGATATGGCATCGTTTTCCCCCATGATTGGTGGGTTACACATTTTCCACTGGCCCTAAATGCGCATGATTTATACTAACCATAAAATTAAAATGGGTGCAACTATTAAGTATATAGTTGCCAAGTTTGAAAGCTACGTACCCACCATCGTATATCTTTAATAACAAATTAATATTTATTATTATTATTATTATTATTATTATTATTATTATTATTGTTTTTTGGTATATAATATATACTTTTTATTACAAAGATATATAGACCACACTCTCATTGCACAGTTGCGATGTGCCTGAGGTCTACCTCTTACATCACAAACCAAACTACTTCAATAATATTCCTCAGAAATTAAAAAAAAATGATAGAAATAATAGATTTTGAATTTATGTTTAAGTAGAATGAAGTTGTAATTCATTAAGAAATTAAATTAATTAAAATGAAATAGTATAAAGATGTAAACTTGTAATTCATTAAGGAATTAAATGACATAAAATATGATTATCTTATTGGCCAACCTAATAAATAATTAACGAAATGGTAGTTAGATTTAATCATTTTTAATTATTTTTGTTAAACAGACTTAATCATTTTCTGTCAAAGAAAAGTCTAATATATAACTATTACTATTATTATTATTATTATTATTATTATCATTTTCCCATTTGTTGGAAGCATGGGCACGATGATGTTGATCTCCACTGTAAAATGGCTGTCAAAGAACATCAAATCAAATGGTCTTAGGCTTTGATGAAGAACACAACCACTCCCATTTTTACAAGTCGTCTGTATTGTAGCCTTGGATACAACCAAAGGCCATGCTTGAAATTTCTATACGCATACAAAAATGTAGTTGAGGGACATGGACCCCCTTTGTATTTATGGACCACCTCAGCATCACAATCAAAGTGGACACGTGGTGCGTTTGTGGACCACCCACGTGGAAAGTGGGTTCAATTATTCGATCCCAAATAAAGGACCACATTTACAAAAAAAAATATAAAAAATCCTAGGTCGAATCACAAAACCCAACTAGGCTTTGCCTCCTTTACACACTAGAAATTGAGTGTAAAATGCCTCAATGAATGAATGGCTCGTGGCGTTGCAACCCAATACCTCAGATATTGGAATACAACACCTTATAAAGTTTCTCTATTAATTTAATATACTTTGACAAAAGTAGATATGTAGGGTGGAGGCATATACCAATTAGATCTCTTTGTGCATGAACTTTGAAATTTGGTTTAATATAATAATCCCATCACAAAGTGAAACTTTCAAGCACTTGATTAGTATAATTCATTTTCTTTTTAAATCCGTCTGACATCGAAAGCTATGATTGTAAGTTGGTTCACTTTACTAGCCTCTACTTTGTAACCAAATCCTTGCTTCCATATCATCAACAAGATATGTTTTAGCATGCACCATGTCAATTTTAAGAGAATATTAATATTAAATAAATAATAATAATAATTGCATGGAAAGCTTAATGGGTTTCAACCCTTTTAAATTTTTAATACAAAAGGCTTAATCAATTTTATATTTCAGCCAGTCCTTTTCTTCCCTTTCTATTTTTGCTTATTTAAAGGAGAAAAAAAACTATGAGGGTATATTGTTTTTATTTAACTTTAGTGATTATTAGATTTAGAATCTAAGTGGGGCTTATATAGATTTTTTTTTTTTTTAAATCTCTTGATAGGTCATGTTGGTTTTCATTAACAAATTTTTAGATTATCAATTTGCTTGATAACTATTCAATGAAATTTATATAATAATTAGATGGTGGTGTAGAATGTAGAGGTCGAATAGTTTCCAGCATTATTATTTATTTAATATGAAAAAGTAGACAACCTATAAGACCATTAGGATAATCTTTTTTCTTTTTTTTTTTTTTTTTAGATTTTAGGTTTTGATATGACAACATGGTGGATCGCATTTGATCTTATATACTAGCATAGTGAGGGAATGACAAAACATTTTACATATTTGTTTTGGCGATTGAACATTTAGAATAAAAAGTAAAAGACTTTTAAGATTTTGTTGTTCGGTTAAAGGAAAATTATAAATACATGCATACATATATATATAATAAGTTTAAAATGGTAACAAAATAATATCATATATAAAATATATAATTTTTTAAAAAAATTAATTTCTTAATTATCTAAAAATAATAGCTAGTAGAAGAAAAGAAAAATGTTGGTTGTAATTGATTAATGGAAGGGTGGGAGGAGGAGTTTCCAAATATCTTTCGTGTCATTGTTTTTTATGCTTATAAACTGGCTATGAAAAAATCCCTGGAAAAGTCTCCCTAAGGCAAAGCCTTCTGTTGGCAATGGAGTGACATATCAGATGGGTGACATTGCCTTAAAAGCAGAGTTTTTTTTTTAATATAAATTATTGTTGCTATTAATAACAAAAGGCAACATATCCATCCCACTTCCAACTCCAAAGTCTGCTCAAAAATGGCAAATAACCCATTTCATTCTCAAACCAAAATGTGGTCCATTTCCAATTTCAAATACAACATAGCCTTCAATTATTTTCTGTTTCCTTATTCTCTTTCCTATGAATTTTCTCGAGAATTTTGTAGTTTTTTAGTCCTTTTTTTTTTTACCAAAAAAAGAAGAAGAGAAAAACACAGACACACACGTACACGTAATTGAAAATTGTAGTAATTAAGTTTTGTCAGCACCAAAAATTCCCACCAAAGACAATGTCGACGAAGAAGAAAGAAGAAAGAGGTGGAGGGGCATTGTGGACAAAACAAGGCGGTCAAAATAAGGAAAGAAACGAGGCATTAGCTGGAAACACGTGCGTGGGGGGTGAAAGTACACGTGCATGGGGAAACAGTAAAAAATAAAAAACAAAAATAATAATTTTAAAAAAAGGGGGTAAAATAGGGGAATTGTGAGATGCCGGGTTGACCGGAGACAACAGGGTCGCAAGGAGGCGTGGTTCGTGGGACGCACTGTCCCCGACCCTTCTCAACACCCACGCGTGCGCCCACTAAACGACACCGCCCCAACTCTCTGACTTCCCACTGCCAGCCTTTCTTTGTGTTCTCTGTGCTGTGCTTTGAGACACGTCCACACACTGAGATCACTAGTAAGACTCTGTGTTTGTGTTGAATAAAGCTCAAAAAAAAAAAAAAAAAACTTTTTTCATTCTGATTCATTGTTCAGTCCGAGTAATAGGTTTTTGAGTCTGATTTTTATTTTATAATTTTTTTATAATCACCTGGTTTTCCAATACTTCTCTTTCCCATTTTGCCTATCATCATCAGCCTGCCAAAATGCCAATTTTTACTCTTACATTTCACTGGTGATATTTGACCAGAAAAAAAAAAAGAAAAAAGAAAAGAAAATTCAGTGATGATTGGGTCAATTTGCCTTTTGCCATTGGGTGTCACTTTCCAACTCATGAAATGTCGTTGGGATTGAATTCCACAAAGCCAAAGCCATAAGATCTTTTATACCTCTAATCAATACAAAACAGTTTACCTTATAATTATTAATTACAAGTATTAATTGTACGCCACACATATATATATATATATAGAAATGTTATCAATGAAGTATCTCATATATTATTTTATTATATAGGAATAAAAATATAAATGTATAATATTTATTATTATTTTTATTAAGTTCGGTGAGAATTAATCGATCATATTTTTAATGTAAATCAGCTCTCTCTCTCTCTCTCTCTTTCTCTCTCTGTATTTTAACAATGTTTTTTGAAATTTAAATTTTGGGTTAAATACATTTCACTATCCTCTAACTTTAAAATCTCAATTTATCACCTCTAGTTTACAATGCTTCAATTTGTACCCTTAGTTTCCAAATTGTTACAATTTAGGACCTACTCAACCTTTAAATTTAGCTGACTTTATTTTATTATTATAATTTTTTAAATTTAGCTAATGTTTTTAAGTTTTTTTGTCATTTTTTTTAAAAAAAAATCATTTTCCAAAAATTTGAGATATGGGTTGTCGTTCAATTTTTTTTTTACAATATTTCTTCATAAAATTCTATGAATTGTTGTTTTAATAAAATGATAGACAAGCTAGAAGCTAGAATATGCATATTTTTCATTAATTACGATTAAATACAATCTTATCTCTTGTCCACATAATTTTTTTTGACATTTGTATGTTAAAACTTCATTAACGAATCTTATACCGTTTGGACGTGCTTTTTTGAAAATATTTTAAATCAATGACATTTTTAATACAAAACACTTAAATAAAAAAAACTCTATTTCAACAAAATAGGTCTATAAAAAAGTGCTTTTAAATTAAATGAGATATTTTTAATATTTTAAAAATTATAATAAATTAAACACTAAATGTTATTTAAAAATAAAAATAAAAGAGCACTTTTGTTTAGAAAAAAGCTAAAATACTAGTTGCTCCTCAAAAAAATCACTTTGAAGTGCTTTTTTTAATCAAGAAAGTGTTTTTTAAATTTTTTGCCAAGTAAACTACTTTATTCTTTTTTTTAAAAAAATAACATACACAAATCTAAACAGACGCTTTAATTACATAATTAGTTCAACGTCTATAACAAAATAAAATATTTACACCATAAAAATTTCCTTTTGCAATCTTTCAAGTTTGTATATATTGGATACACTTATATATATAGTTTTTAAAATATCATCATTTGAATTAATCATACTTAGAAATAAGTAATAATTTAAAAATCAGCGTTATAATTATGCTAAAGTTTTGAAAAATAAAAATGCAATATTCTACCTGAAAAATATCATGCTAACGGATTTCAAATTAAATAATATACTAAAAATAGAAAAAGTTTTTCTTATAATAGAGGTGAATGCAACAAAAAAATGTTAACAAAATTGTTCTATTTTAACATTATCTTGAACTGTAAATGAATGACATAAGTGTAATTATTTTTTTCTATAAAAAAAACTATTCCACTAATTCAAATACATGAACCATTAGCAAAAATTTGACTTGGTTTTTCATTTAAGAAAAAATTAAAAGAAAAGAGAGGTAGTTATTATGAATTATGTGGTGAAAGGACTTAATTTGAGCTATTGATTGGAGTATCCAATATTTTTAGGGTTATTGGCTCCGTAGATTTCTAAATTACATATAGATTTACACTTTAGTTCCGAAAATGCTTCTTTTTTTTTAAATTTTTTTTTTTGTGGTTTTCGGTCTTAAATAACATTATAAGTAGCACTTTCAATATGTCAATCTATTGACAATTTTTGCACTTTATTTTGCATGTGCTCTTTTTTTTCATATACAATTAGTGTCATTTTACATGTGTAAAATGTTACTTACAATTAATATTTTTTTTTCTCAAATTCAATTAAGCAATAAACTGATAGTATATTAAAAAATGACTAAAGTTCTATTTATAATATAGTTCAAGGATGAAAATTAAAAAAATATATATTTTAAAGACTAAAGTGTAAAATAAGTATAAATTAAGGATCTTTAAGCCTAATTAACCCATAAAGTTGAAATGACAATTGAGCTGGTGGGGTTGCTGTGCTATGCTCCCACGTCACTCCAAAAGGGGCCACATGTGAGAGATTCCCTGCTTTTCACTCTACGTGTATGTGACTGTGTGTGCGCGCCATAGTAAAAGATGGTAGGACTGTGATGAACTATGTTAACGTACAGGTAGAGGTGGGCTCCACTTAATCAACATCGTTCAGTTTGAGAAGTAGGACCCACCACCAGCCAACGAGCAACCCACTGTTTAACGTTATCCACAGGAGAAATTTTTTTTTTTCGTTTTTTGTTAAATGCTCGGATAAAGAGGTGGAGAGACACCCTGGACCCGCACATTCCTCTCTAATCTGTTCATCTTTGACCTTTGACTGGCCACCACCATCTCACTCACTCGCTCTTATTAATGAATGAATAATAACAGATAATTCCAACCTAATTACTTTCCTCCATCTACTTTATCCTCATGCCCTCTAACTCTTCCTTATTTCTTTATTCCCCTTTTCACATTTCGCTATTCTCATTTGTTGCCCATGTTCTTCTCTTTCACTTCACTTTCACCCCTTGGCTCGCTATTTATACCTAATTCTTTCTTGTTTATGCTTTCTCATTTCAACATTAAATCACATTAGAAGTAGCTTTTGAGTATGTTTAGCAAAATGCCAGAGCAAATTGATTCTGATTGCTTTAATAATTTAGAATTTTTCTTACTTACTTATTTGTAAAGGACAATTATTGCTTTGAAATAAAGTTGTGTAAAAGCTTTGAATTTGACATCTAATATATAGCCTTTAAAGAAACTTTTGTCACTTTAATTTTAACGAGGGGCCTCTATACTTTAGAAAAGGGACGTATTAGGAGGTTGAGACAAGCACTTAGTTGAATTATAATTTCCAATTTCAATGAGTGAGATTAGATTTGACTTTTCCATCATGATGTTTTAGGCTCGTTCCAAAATCAAAGAATAATTAGAAAGTTTGAAGGGCCATGAGTGGGAAGGAATGAAAGAGCAAGGACTGGAATGCAAAAAAGAGCACTCGCAGATTGAATGATGCCCACTCAATCTAGAAACAGTAATAGACAAGGAGTCGCACACACAAACATCAAAAACAATTTGTTTTCGATGTGAACAGGAGTAGGATATTAAGAGAGAGTGGGACCCAAAAGAAACCAGTCGCACATTTCCATTTTGACCAGACCCCACCCCAAAAGACCCAACCAGGGTTAGGTTTCCGAAGCTAAGAATGGAACCACACGTGTGAGGATATGAGTCAGATTGCAGCAGTGTATGTAGCAGAGTCCCTCTTTTGCTAGAGGTTGGTTGGCTGGCTTTGTAGTATGTCTCTCTCTGTGTGTCTGTGTTTTCGTTTCGTATAAGAGAGAAAGCAAAGCGTAACTAAGCCAAAGAGAATTTTGCAGAGCTTGCTCAGATTATTATTTAACTTTGTATTATTAGAGACAAAGATAGAGTAAGAGATAGAGATAGAGAGAGAGAGAGAGAGATATGCCTGGGAGTTTAGAGCCGTTGGATTTGGGCGTACAGATTCCATACCATTTCAGGTGTCCGATCTCGCTGGAGCTCATGCACGACCCCGTCACCGTTAGCACCGGTCAGACCTACGACCGACCCAGTATCGAGTCGTGGGTCGCCACCGGCAATACCACTTGTCCGGTCACTCGGGCCCCACTCACCGATTTCACCCTCATTCCCAACCACACGCTTCGCAGGCTCATCCAAGAATGGTGCGTCGCCAACCAGTCGTTTGGCATCGAACGCATTCCAACTCCGAAACAGCCAGCCGACCCGGCCATGGTTCGCTCGCTCCTCGCTCAGGCCTCGTTCGAGTCGAGCCCTCCTTCTTCTCGCCTAACTGCCCTGCGACGGCTCAGGGGACTCGCACGCGACTCCGACAAGAACCGCTCCGTTATTTCGTCCCACAACGTGAGCGAAATCCTCCTCGAGATCGTCTTCTCCGATACCGGCTCCGATTCCTCCGAGTTGAGCCACGAGGCCCTCGCGCTCGTCGTGATGTTTCCGTTCACCGAGTCCCAGTGCACGACCGTATCGTCGGACCCGGACCGTGTAGCTCACCTGACTCGCCTCCTTTTCATTCCTCAATTGATGTCCGCGTCAACTCGGCCGCACTCATAGAAATCGTGGTGGCCGGGACTCGAATCCCGGCTACGAGCTCAAATCAGCAATGTCGACGAAATCTTCGAAGGCGTTATCGAGATTCTGCGGAATCCAATCGCGTATCCGCGGGCTCTAAAAGTCGGAATCAAGGCGTTGTTCGCTCTGTGCCTGGTGAAGCAGACAAGGCACAAAGCCGTATCGGCGGGAGCGGCCGAGACGCTGATAGACAGATTGGCTGATTTCGAGAAATGCGACGCGGAGAGCTCTGGCCACCGTCGAGCTCCTCTGCCGGATCCCGGCGGGTTGCGCAGCGTTCGCCGGACATGCACTGACGGTGCCTCTGTTGGTGAAGATAATACTGAAGATATCAGACAGGGCGACAGAATACGCGGCCGGAGCACTGATGTCACTGTGCTCGGCGTCGGAGGAGAGTCAGAGGGAGGCGGTGGCGGCGGGGTGCTGACGCAGTTACTGCTGCTGGTGCAGAGTGATTGCACGGACAGAGCCAAGAGGAAGGCGCAGCTGTTGCTCAAGCTTCTTCGGGATTCGTGGCCACAAGATTCTCTCACAAATTCTGACGATTTTGCTTGCAGTGAGGTCGTTGTACCATTTTGATTTCTTTCTTTCTTTTTTCTGTTTAATCTCAATTTTTCTGATTGTTAGTAATAGAAAAGATTAAAAAAAAAAATGAAAGAAAATTGAGGTTGTAGATTGGGTATATAGAGAATTTGTAATTTGTGTATGTAATTTTGTATGTAAGAATTTAATATTAAAAGTTTTAGGCAACTGAAAAAAAAAGAAAAAAAAAAAGGTAGATCTGCGAATGTTGTTGCATTATATTTTTGTTTATGTTATTTTATGATTTAGAAAAATTTATTGTGGCTAACGAATTTAATGTTGTGATTATGGGTTTGAGCTAGAAAAGGAATGTGAAGTGGCAGTTGCATTGGATGATTTATTATTATTATTATTATTATTATTGTTAATTATTTAATTTTGGGACTAAAGAATAGAGAAGCAGATTGGCGAACGGCGAGTGAGACTCAATTATGCGACATAATGGAGGGTGGAAAGTGTTACAATGTGTACTTTTTTATTAACCCCTATAAATTATGGTTTTGAACAAATTTTGGCGACAGATAGCTCATTCTCATTCCCAATATTCATACCTGTCCTGTTTCACTAGAATATATATATATATATATATATATATTAAAGATTTGAATGTTTGTAGTAAGCTTGAGATGCTCAATTAATTTGTGTGTCCCCCTAGTCCAGGACACTCGGACTCTAGGGCTCCATTTTTATACGATTTAGACGGTAATTATTCTGCAAACTCTTAGCTATATATAGTTGAATTCATCTTATACGTATAACGTATGTATGATGATCTTTGTCTAAATTTCCCTGCCATTGAAGAATGATAAAAAGATATTTTATATATGTACATGTTTATGTGCATGTCGTGTTTAATAGGCTCCTGAACCATTGTTTTAATTTTTTTTTTTTTTTAATTTAGTGTTCATTACATAAAGCTCTACGCATGTGAGAGAGGGGTTGCCACGTTATTTATTTTTTATTTTTATTTATTTATTTATTTTTTGGGGAGGAGATTGTAAGTACAATTCTCAACAAATGTAAACTAGAAGCCAAAATAAAAAAGAAGATATTAAAAGCACGTACGTTTGCGGAAAATGGTATATTTAAAGCTTGAAATGCATAATTTCAAGGTCGATTATATAGCACCTTGTTTAAAATTATATCATTTTAATTGGCCTGTTTTGACAGGTTACATGCGCGCATGTACACATATGCTTATTTAGGGAGCTAAGGAGGGTCAATGGGCGTGCATATACATACATACATACATATATATATATATATTTATATATGTATGTATATGCACGCCCATTGACCCTCCTTAGCTAAATATATATATATATATATATATATATATGTTTTAATATGACTCTAGTACTGCTGCCAAAGATAGCATGTCATGGAAATGTACCTAAAACTTATATGGCATATGTTGGCAAACGTGGGGTCCTAAGGTTTCTTCTCCAACCCTAAGTTTGTGATAAAAAAAAAATAAAAAAATGTTAATGTGCGGCTTAGGAATAAAAGAGGATGAGGTAGTCACTGATCACATGTATGTGGAATACATAAGCATGGAATGGAATCACATGGGGGCTTTGGGTTCATATATTCTTTATAGGTGATGGCTACAAGTGCTCACATGCCAAACCCTACTTTGTTCCTTCCAAAACCTCTTTCAGTCCCTGTATCTTATTCATATGGGAATTTCATTTTGTCCTCCCTTCATATTTTCTACCACTTGGGTCCCAATAATTAATGTGTTTGTTTTCTTTTATAATTTTTTTTATAACTTTTTTAATTTGGAGCATTTAAACTTCTAGAAATAGTAGCAATTCAATATTATATCCGAGTCAAAGATCTAAAGTTAAAATTACATTGTCATTCAATAAAAAAAAATAGTACTTATTAGGATATAAAAATCCAAAAAAATATAGCTTACAAATGGGAGAGAGTATTTAAGTATATAATATAAATAACGAATTAAATGATCACTTTATAATAATTTAAACTTTTAAAAATAACGGACATTAATATTGTTACAAACGAGGGCTTTGTTGGTTTTGTCCTTAGGTCAAAACTAGCCAAAGAAAAACTTTTGAATGGTAAAATTTTATCATGAATCATGAATTGAGCTTAAGTAAAATTAGTAGAAGATCAGGAAATGTCACCTTAGTTAGGTGGTTAAGTTTTTTTTTTGTGACAATGGACTGTAGATCTTGTTTTCAGCATTTTTTGTTTCCTTTCATATATATAATGCTTGGTTGTGGAACCTGAAACGAAATGAAGTGATGTCCAGAACTTCTAAATCATCAAAAGAAAATGAAAATGGAAAAAAAAATGATTATAAGGACTATTGGGGGGGGTGGAAGAAAAAAGAAAAAACCAATTCATTTCGAAATGGTAAAATTGTACTGATAAATTGTGTAATTTGATGGAACTCTTTGAATAGACGTATTTTCCAATTTTGTGAATGGTTGTACTTTACGTGATAAATAATGCAAAGATTTTTTCGTAATATTAATTTGTTGAAACGTGTGTATCCAAAAAAAAAAAAAGTGGGTTGTTTTCATTAAGCTTTGAACTTTTAATTCTTTTGGTGCTGTCCAAGGTTAATTTACTGCTTCTGTATTTAAACAAAACAAAAAACAATTTACTATGACTGTATACTATAGTAGTTAGAAAAAAAAAATGCAACTAATTAATTGTCCATGTTAAAAAAAAAAAATTAAGTAATGAAATTACGTTTTGCAAATCATGCATAGACCAAAAAGATGGGCAGGAAATTTAGAACTTTTTCGACTTTAAGAATATGGGAATCTGTAGAAACTAAAAGAACAAGGTTTTGGCATTATTATAATTTATAGTATACGTGAGTACTCGGGCAGATCTTTATCCTTTTTTGTTTATTTTCTTAATTAGAATGAGCAGCCACATTAAGGTTGTCAAGTTTTCATTCAATGCCAATTAATAAAAAACAAAATAAATAATTGATATAAAAATATGCAAACTTTTGTGTACGTAATTCAATCCATATCATTAGTAACGTAGGAACAAGTCAGAATAACATAGGCCAAGTTTGAGGCAGCCCATGTTGTAAGAGCAATTGCACACTACTGGGCATCTCGCATTTAGGTTTGTGAGACAGCTCTTCTTGGTCATCAACAATGAACATTATATTGTAATGTCATAATCTAAAAGCTCAGTGACAAAATCATTGTATCCCCGAGTGATGCTCCCGACTTTAAATCTCTTTGTCCTCAAGTTTTACAAAAATAATGAATATTATTAATACAAATACAAATGATCTCACAATTGTATTTTTCTTTTTAAAATTTTTATTTCTTGGTATTTATGTACTTTGAACTCAACATGACTTGGATCCCCATTTATCAGTATTTCCAATTCGTAATTTCATTGTTAAGGTGACAATGTGATGGAGATTGATCTGATTAGGACTGATATCCCTAATTACAAGAAGGGTACGTTTTTACAGGCAAAAGGAATTGTTGGATTTGGTTCATTAAACCAATTGTTCTTAAAGAATTAGCGACAAGTTAATTTATAATACTTTCATTATTTAATTGTGACTCCAATGTCAATGTATATTAATTCTCTTCATATTTCCATTATTCTTGGTACTTTTTGCTTTGAAATATAATAATTTTTTTCATTATTGTTTTATATATGTATATTATCATGATATTACAATAAAATATCATGACCTTGTCATCCATTTGAAAAGATATCAAATGATGAGAAGGTAAGGAGAAATGATACATAAGTCAAGAGCAAAGCTACTAACTATAAATTACAATATTGTTGAAGTATAATATATATGTAGTGTTATAAACATATACATTCCTGTGAAAGAAATGAACCTTTAATTGTCGCATGACTAGTTTTGATTAATGTTATTTGCTAATACGAGGAAAGAACATTTTGCACAATAAAGGTGGCATATGTGCAGGAAAAAAATCCAAAATGTGAAGAAGCTAATTTCTTAATTTCCGTAACTTATATGTTTTACAAAGGTTGCATAAACAAAAATTGAACAGTTTATTAGAGATCGAGTAGTCTACTACTCTCTAGTACTCCCAAAAGTTTATTAATTATACTACTTAAAAGCCTAATTCATGGGGAGGGACTCTAGAAAATGTATTAATTATTACTGGAGGTTCTAACATTCCCAAGTACACTATAAAGTTGCAAGCAACACTAGTTTTGGGAGCTATAGCAAATATATAGAGGCCACTAAAATAGAAAACATTAATACTTCAAAAAAAATGTGTATACACATTTTGTTGAACGATGTAATCTTAATTATATAAGACAAAAAGGAAACAGAAAACTAAATTCTTCTTCCAAATCACATATGCATGCTTGCTTCCCATGCTTAAATCTCATAGAAACATTACCAAACCTATCACTGATACTTTGGTTGAAGAAATTGAAACCTCTAGGGTTGAGAAGTACATGACCAAAGTGATCATCTTCATCATCAGGAAGAGACCCAGAACATTATTTCCCCTACAGCCAGCTTGAAAGTTTCTTCCACATGAAATGCCTCTGGGAACTGATCAGAAGCTCCACCTGCAGCCTGCTAATTAATTAACAAACTACTTAATCTGTTAATTAATCTATTTAGAAGAATTTTAGAAATTCTTCAATGTTTTTGTGCCTTTAATTAGTCATGTTTATCTTAGAGAATTAATTATAATTAGTACTTCCAAACAAGCACCATATATAATTCGTATAGCAATTACTGAATTTCCAATACAACTATTACTATCATTAATAAATAAGAGATTAGGAAACCTAATTACTACATATAGCTAGTGTCCAAGAATTATACTAGAGCTATATATATTTGCATTTGTAGTAAAATTTTGAGAGTTGGTTGAAAATGAGATCAAATATTGGATTAAGGTTAAGTACGAAAGAAACTTACATAATGTGCTTGAATCATGTACATGTTTCGATTAGAATCCGAGGAAATATGAGCTGAAACTATGGATATCTTGTGCTTCTCAAGATATAGCAAATGGTGGAGAAAATGCCTGGCTTCTTAGGCGAGCAAACACTAATATGTGCTTCTTCACCACAGATATTCAAGACGACATTGGAAGAAGTCCATGTTTGAAATATTACAGGAGAGTGATGTGTGGAGATGAGTGAAGCAGTCGAAGGGACGACGACGACATGATGATCTGTGGTGGTAGTAGTAGTTGTAGTACTGGCCAACTCATGCGTAGTACTGCAAGATCCTTGGTCAGCTAAGAAAGCTTCCCTGGACGACTGAATATCATAGCCTAATAGCCTTTGTGGGGCAATTGTGGATGCCTCGTAGTTGATAGTTGTAGTGGCACTTTGGAGCTTTTCGAGCTTTTGCTTTTGTAGCTTATGGAGAGTCTGCTCTAGGTTTTTTATGTACTTCACTGCTTCATCAACGATAGTAGATTTGTCAACCTGCAAAATTAATACATATTAATTAGTTTTTTTTTTTTTTTTTCAAGTCTTTTACCCAATATTCTTGTTCAATATAAATTCCATCCAAGTCTTATTGACATGTATATCCGTATATACTTTAGAAGCTCTTTAACTTCATGATCAATCACAAAACTATATACGTGTTTTCTAACCCTTTGCTCGAAAATCGCAAGATTTTCATATAAGTGAGCTGGAAAGATTTTAAAACCCTTTGATTCTGATTAAATTGCCGCCTACACAATGAAAAGGAAAAGGTAATAATAAAAAGCCTAATAAAACTACAAAGGAAATTGATTACTACCCAAATGAAAATACAAAAATAAAAGGTAGTTCGCTTTCTGTAAAGATGATGAAAAAGATAGATAGGGGGCTAATTATAACATGCAAAGATATATATAACATTCATATATACATATACATCGATATAACAGTATATTATTATGAACTTCAGCCTTAACGAATTTTTATATATAATGTATAGGTTTTAAATAATTACCTTAGGAGGAAGCTGAGGAAGCAAAGCATGGAGATTAGCGAACATGTTCCTCATCTTCTTCCTCCTTTCTCTCTCTGTCCATATATGTATTTCGTGATCCGATTCACCGCCTACTACTTTTCCTTGTTTAATCACTTCACCACCACCATCACGAGTAGTACCAGTACTACTCCCTTTGCCATTTTTGCCAACACCACCTCGGCCGCGCTTCTTAGCCCCTTGTGTTGTCTGGAGGCTATTAGAGCTCGAACTCCCCTTCTTCTTCTTACCTCCAGACTTTTGTTGATCATCATCACCACCATGTTCATCATCACCACCGCCTGAGTTTTCCGAATTGGAGTGATTAAGCCATGGATGATGTTCCCAAACAAAAGCAGTGCTAATCTTAGTGACTCCAGCTCCTCCTTCAGCCATGGCTGAGAGAGAGAGAGAGAGAGAGAGAGTATTGTACAAGGAGAATCAAGAGGATGAGAAGGCGTTTAAAAGGTGGCAAAGTTGATTCAGCTGGCAATTCAAGGAAGAGACCAAAATACAATCATAAGGCCATGCCGTTACTGAGCTTCAAAACAAAAACGGATGGCCTCAGCATTCGAGGGTCCCACTTTGTGTTTTTTGCTGACCCCACCTTGTTCTTCTTGGTTTCATTAATGAAATTACTCTAATGCCATATAGCTAGAAAATGATTACCTTCTGTTCTGCATCCAGTTTTGCCAAAACCAGACACGTAAACCTAATAGTGTATGTGTTTCTTGACTCACTAATGGTATTATAGATAAACTTGAGCAATTAAATTGAGAAAATTAATAGAGAAGACAAGTATGAAAATATTAGTTAATTATATTCCAAAGTAAATGAAGATAGAAGACTACTTATGTATAAAGTTAAAGAGTGCATATGCAAAAAGCAAGCGCGTTGGTTAAACGAGATATGGTCTGCCATCAGTTTTCTAGGTGAAGACGAAATACATTATATTTATGTGTGTGTGTGTGTGTGTGCGTGTGTATAAATATTGTGTTTAATTAATTATATATAGCATGTTATTATCTTGTCGGTGACGCTAAGCTAAGTGTGTTTAATCAGAAGAAAGATTCGAGCGTTACGTATTGATAAGTAATGATTAAGTGTCAGAGAGCGGTTCTTGTTTATTTTGTGTAGGAAAGAAAACAACAAAAGTGATGTTTAACCTCATTTGAGAACTAGTTTAATGTACAAGTGAATATTAATTAGTTGTTTGCTGCATAGGCATCTAACATTCTAGCTGTAATATTTTATATTTATATGCTTAATTACTGTAAGGAATTAATAAATAATGATCCCTGTTATATTGTTAGAGCTCTTCATGCATGCATGCTATTTGATATATAATCTTAATAATAGAATTATAATTAATATTATCATATTTACGAGATGGTGTTGCGTAATAATTTGAGGTATTTAGAGTTGGGTTTTTAAAGTGGAGCAGAGAAGAATTATTATTAAAGAAAATGGTTTTTGAATGATTAATTATATTTTCATATATATTCGCTCCCAAATTCACATAACTACCGTGATGAAGTTTTCTGATCTTGCATGCTTTTAGGTCAGTTGAGTAGATACAAAAATCTTAATGAATAACCATTTTCGCGAGCCCCTACGCCACCAATAACAAGAATAATATTTGTAGATTTTTTTAACTCAATTAACCCTAATTGAACAAGTTATAATCAATATTAAACTGTCCTCATTTAGAGTTATGAGTTGGCTGATGATTAACAAGCCGAAAAGCACAATAATTAACTTAAGAATCATGCACATTAGTTTTAATTTTGTTTAGCATTAATGTGCGTACCTCTAATTTATGAAGCAAAATATATAATGCATAATTCGAGGAGGGGGGAACACAAACATCAATGTAAGGCATATTACAGATGATTAGGGGTGAGCTAATTGGGTACAGCGTAATATATTTACATTTGAATATGTTATTTTCTTCTGTTTTTGTCATTAAATTGCTTAACTTTGCATTCACTGACACCCCCCCACGTAAGTTATGCTCCTTTTATATGTCATCAGTGGTATATATACTAACTAGCAGCATAGAGAAATACAATTCTAATGAATACACTTAGCTAGTACTACCTCTAATTTCGTAGTTAGTATAAATTATATGTTAGAATTTTTATGGACTTAACATGTCAAATTAACATTTATATTGATTATTTGTAAGGTTTTGTGAAGCTCCAAAATCATTGACTTGGGTTGACTTGAACGATGTCGTTTTGGGGGTTCAGCACTGATCTGGATGGCCAATTAAAATGGCAACCATCAGTGCCGTTTGTCCCTGATTCTACCCGTTTAAGTTTTTCCGTTACTATGTCTTCATTTGGAATGTAATCAGAGCCCTTCATTCAAACTGGAAGCAATCTTCACCATAGCTCCATCAGATTCCTTCATCTTTCTCTTGTCTCGATTGCTGTGTAAGTCTGGGAGCAGCCTCTCTAAAGTTTTCAGGTCTTCTCTCTCGGTTTAGGTTCTCTGTGTTTCCTTTCAGACATTCTTTGTAGTCTGAGAGTGTTACGTGTGAATTTGTAAATGTATGTGTGAGGAAGTGACTTTGTATTAGAGGGTGTAATTTCAAACTTGGTATAGTGCAGAGGGCTCTTTCTTTCCAGAACTCAAGTGGATGTAGCTCAGATTAGCTGGGTGAACCATTATAAATCTCCTGTGTTCTTTTATGCTTTCATTTTTGTTTGTGCTCGTGTATAGTTTTTGGACTCTGTGATTTTCTGTCTGTGTTGATCTGGTTGTTGATTTTGCAAAGTAAAACCTTTACAGTGGTATCAGAGCTCGGTTAGAAAGAGTTCCTAGGGTTAGGTCAAAATCATTCAGAAATTGAGTCTAGAGTTTTAGGGCTTTTATTCTCCTAAGGAAGATGAGTACTTCACCGTTGGAGATGAGTGTGTTCGACAGAAAAAGCGACTCTAGGAGCTGGAAGAAGAGGATATGGGTATATTTGTCATACCACAAGGTGGTGATTGCACTAGAACCAGACAAATCAAAGTGGACAGCAGAGCAGCTGGCCAAGGCATCATAAATCTGGGAGGAGGTTTTCAACCTAATCTTCCTACACCTTACCGATACTATGATTTGCAAGGTGGACGGTATGAATACTCCTATCGATATCTGGAAGAAATTAGATTCATTATTCTCTGTTGATTCTGCTCCAAATTTAGTTTTTCTAAAAGGCATGCTGTTTAATTTTAAAATGGATAGCTCAAAAACCATAGATGAAAATATAGATGAATTTACTAAGTTAACGTTATTGTTAAAAGGGACTGACCAAGCACTAGGTGACTCCAGTGAGGCCATGATACTTTTAAATTCTTTGCCTCTTGAATACCAAGTTGTAAAAAATGCTTTACAGTATATGGGTACTATACCTAGCCTAGAACTGATCATTTTCGGTATTAAATCTAGAGAGCTTGAGCTTAATGCTAGTAAGAAAAATGGTAGCAATTTGTATGCTAGGGGCAGAATTGAAAAGAAAGAAAAAACAAACACTCATGACTATACTGATAATAGTAATATTAAAGGAAAAAACAAAGGAAAAAAGCTAAACCAAAAACTAAATAGAAATGCTTTCACTGTGGTAAAAAGGAACACATTAAAAAATACTGCTATGAATATCTTAGGAAATAGAAACAAGAGGCTAATACTTTAGGAGCTAACAGTAATAATGCTTGTTTGTCTGAAGTTTTAACTGTTTCTTTTAATGCTGTGATGAATGAATGAATATTGAATTCTGGTTGTTCTTTTCATATGAGCCGAATAGAGAGTGGTTTAATGATTTTGATTGCAATGAATCTAGAACTGTATATATGGGTAACAATGATACATGTGATGTGCGTGGTATTGGAAACATTCCTTTGAAACTGCATGATGGAAAAACATGGTTATTAACTAATGTCAAATTTGTTCCTAGTTTAAAAAGAAATTTGATTTCATTAGGAACATTGGATGAAACTGGTTTCTGGTATAAAACACAATCTGGTTGTATGCAAATTATTAAAAATGATTGTGTAATTCTAACTGGAATAAAAAGGAATGGCTTGTATGTTTTAAATGGATCTTATCATTCATCAACTTGCATAGATACTGCACTTATTTCTAACCAAGATATGACAGGTATATGACACTTGAGAATGGGCCATATGAGCCAAAAAGGTATGAATATATTGAGCAAACAAGGTCTGTTTGGTAATGCCCTGATTCGGTTGCTTGATTTCTGTCCAACTTGTGTTCTAGGCAAGCATCACAGGTTGAGTTTCCCTAGGGGAATTCACCTGGCGAAGGCATGCTTAGAATACTTGCATGCAGACCTATGGGGACTTGCAAAGGTCTCAACTCATGGAGGTAATAAGTATTTTTTGTCTATTGTTGATGATTACAGTAGAAAAGTTTGGGTATTCTTGCTTAAGTCCAAAGACCAAACCCTAGATCACTTTAAAAATTGGAAAATTTTGGTTGAAAATCAAACTGAAAAAGAGGCCAAATGCCTTAGGACAGATAATGGATTTGAGTTTTGTAATACTGCTTTTGATGAGTTTTGTAGGGAGCATGGTATACTAAGGCACAAGACAATTCCTAACACACCCCAACAGAATGGGGTGGCTGAAAGGATGAATATGACACTATTGGATAAAGTCAGATGCATGTTGTTCACATCTAGGTTATCTAAATCTTTTTGGGGGGAATTAGTAAATTCTGCTGCATACCTTGTAAATAGGAGTCATTCAAGTGCAATTCAGTTTAAATGCCCTGAGGAAAAGTGGACGGGTAGAAAACCAGATTTGAATCATTTATTAGTTGTAAAGCATTTTCTCATAAGTTAGATAGTAAATTGGATCCTAAGTCATGTAGATGTGTGTTTGTTGGGTACCAAGGTACTAAAGGTTACTGATTATGGGATAAAGCGTGGGGTTAAAATCATTGTTAGTAGGGATGTTGTGTTTAATGAAACTATTTTTCCTTGCAAAGCTACTAACCATGATCAGGTACAAAAAGCGGTGATTCCACATATCTCATATTTACTAGGGTACAGCTTTGGTGGAGTGGATACAAATCAAGATCAGCAACCTCAAGGACAAGTTCAAGATATTGATCAAGAACCTGCGAATGTACCCAATGATATTCAAGAAGATGAAAATGAAGAAGCTCAAGTAGAAGATCAAAACTAAGATGAACACTATGAACAAAATCAGCAGGATGAATTGAGACTATCAACTCACACGTGATGATAAAGCTACTTTCACACGGTACTCATACATTGATTTAGTGTTCAATGTACTGGTGGCTAAAAGTGAGCTGAGAGTTGAGGAACCAGTAGTTTATAAAGAGGCTCTTCACTCAAACAAAAAACAGAGATGGAAAGCAGCCATAGAAAATGAAATGGCATCCCTCAAGGCAAACAGAACTTGGATCTTGGTTCCTAAATATGTGAAACAGAAGCTGATATAATGCAAGTGGATCTACAAGCTAAAGGAAGGTATAACACCCTCTGACCCTATTAGATATAAGGCACGTTTGGTAGCTAAGGGGTACACTCAAATGGAGGGGGTAGATTATACTGAAATATTTTCTCCTGTTGTGAAATTTAAAACTATTTGCATGATGTTAGCTGTAGTTGTGCATTTTAACTTAGAACTTGAACAGCTAGACGTTAAAACTGCTTTATTGCATGGTGAATTGGATGAAAATATTTATATGTCTCAGCCTTCTAGATTTGTTAATGAAAACCATCCTGATTGTATGCTTACTTAAAAAATCTTTGTATGGTTTAAAACAGTCACCTAGGCGATGGTATAAAAGATTTGACATGTATGTTTTAAACATTGGTTTTACTAGGAGTAAATATGATACTTGTTTCTATTTTATGAATTCAGTTGATACTCCAATTTATCTCTTATTATATGTTGATGACGTGCTGTTAATTAGTCAATCTAAGTCTAAAATTGATGAGTTAAAAGAAAAATTAAAATTGGAATTCGATATGAAGGACTTAGGTAGTGCAAAGAAAATTCTTGGCATGACAATTGAAAGAGATAGGATTAGAAACATGTTGAAAATTCATCAATCTCCTTATCTGCTCAAAGCTGTTACAAAATTTAGTTTGTCAAATGCTAAACCTGTCTCGGTTCCTCTTGCTGGTCATTTTATATTGTCTAAAATGCAATGTCCTACTACTGATTTTGATGTTTTACAAATGGAAAATATTCCATATGCTAATGCTATTGGTACTGTGATGTACTCCATGACTAGTACAAGGCTAGATTTGTCTTATGTTATTTCTTTACTGAGTAGATATATGTCTAATCCTGGAAAAGATCACTGAACAGCTCTTAAATTTCTGTTAAAGTATATCAATAGCATTTTAAATGTTGGCTTTTGTTATGAGAAGAGATATGATGCACTTGATCTTGTGGGGTATGTGGATTTAGATTTTGCAGGGGACAGAGATTCAAGGAAGTCAACCACTGCCTTCTATTTCACTTTGGGAGGAAAATGTATAAGCTGGAAATCCCAACTTCAACACCTAGTAGCCCTTTCATCTATTGAGGCCGAATAGGTGGCAATAACTGATGCTTTTAAAGAGGCAATCTGGCTGAAACAAATTTTAAATGAAATTAGAATGATAAGTGGTCACGTGATTATCAACTCAGATAGCCAAAGTGCCATCCACTTGTGCAAGAATCCTATATACCATGAAAGAACAAAGCACATGAATGCCAAGTATCATTTTGTTAGAGATCAGATAGCGAAGGATGTGGTACAAGTTCAAAAAATCTCCACTGAAGACAATCCAGCAGACATGGGAACGAAAATAGTCTCAGTAGCTAAGTTCAAACATTGTAAGAACTTGCTGCATATTGGAGTTGGCAAGTAAGGAAGCTTGCTAGAGCAATGAAGGAAGAAAATTAAAGTTTTCTGCACTGTTGAAGGAGTAATCTGAGATTGAGAAAGGGGGCTGATGTTGAAGCTTCAAGGTAGAGTTTGTAAGGTTTGTGAAGCTCCAACATCATTGACTTGGGTTGACTTGAACGATGTCGTTTTGGAGGTTTCAGCGCTGATCTGGATGGCCAATTAAAACGGCAACCATCAGTGCCGTTTGTCCCTGATTCTACTCGTTTAAGTTTTCTTGTTACTGTGTCTTCATCTAGAATGTAATCAGAGCCCTTCATTCAAACTAGAAGCAATCTTCGCCATAGCTCCATCAGATTCCTTCATCTTAAACCCTCTCTTGTCTCGATTGCTGTGTAAGTCTGGGAGCAGCCTCTCTAGGGTTTTCAGGTTTTCTCTCTCGGTTTAGGTTCTCTATGTTTCTTTTCAGACATTCTTTGTAGTCTGAGAGTGTTACGTGTGAATCTGTAAATGTTTATGTGTGATGGAGTGATTTTGTACTGGAGGGTGTAATTTCAGACTTGATATAGTGCGGAGGGCTCTTTCTTTCCAGAGCTCAAGTGGATGTAGCTCAGATTAGCTGGGTGAACCATTATAAATCTCCTGTGTTCTTTTATGCTTTCATTTTTGTTTGTGCTCGTGTGTGGTTTCTGGACTCTGTGATTTTCTGTCTGTGTTGATCTGGTTATTGGTTTTGCAAAGTAAAACATTTACATTATTGTTTTGAGTTTATTTAATGTATCATAGTAGGTTAGACATAATTTTGTTATTGGTTGAGATTTATGTGTTATACTTATTAAATTTAGTCGACCCATTGATAGATTATTATACTCATAGTAATAATTTATTTATTTATTTTTATTTTTTTTTGATTTTTTGATAGAGACCATGGATTAATAGAGTTAAGTAGAAGATCAAAGTTGGCGAGATGAAGAACGCATACATTACTATAATTTAATTAACATTACTATTGTAATTCATCTAAATCCATATAAATATATGTGACATTAGATTAGCTTCGTCTATGATCATTTTTTTTTTAAAACCATTGATTGTGATTCTTCAAGGAATACCTTTTAAGTATACGTTAGTTACTTGCAGTAAGAAGTAGACGACGCATCTGGAGCTTAATGGTATTTTGCACAGGTCATTGTTTGTCATCTTGGTGTTTCGATGATGAAAAAGTAAAAGCAAAAAAGGTAGAAGACCGACCCTAATCATTTTTAAGCATCTCTATGTCACAACTCCATGCATGACATGGGCTGTTCTTCTTCTACATAAATATCTCTTTTCACATTTATTATTTTTCACTTTGCATATATATATATATATATATATATATATAAAAGCGAGAGATTGCTTATCTGAAACCGCAGGTAGTACGTGATCATTCTTCACTAACAAGCTTATATACAAATATACATAGATCTTTCTGGGTCTTACTGTTTAATAATAAACTATATTAATTATACATCTCTTAATTAGTTTATTTACTTTACGGTAATTGTGCACTACATATATATATAAATTAGGCCATGGTTGTTGACTGGCCAATGGGGGTGCATCAAATTTAACAAAGTAGCTGCGCCTATAAATTTATATGTAAGGAACGTATTCACTAATGTACATGTTTTTGGGTAATTCACTGATATACATGCTTGCACCCCTTGCACCTGGGGGGTGGTTTAGCAGTGAGGAAGTCAAATGAGTTCTCACATTCGCTTGTTAGAGTTGCAGTTTGAGTTTTGACAGATTTATTAGAATTGCGATTTGAGTTTTGACAAGCCTCTGTTAAGGTTATGTGTACTCAATTTTACTAAACGATAGATAGAGGGGAAACTATTAACAGAGTAGACTTGATCATCTAGACTCCTATAAAATTTCAAAACTAGAGTAATAATAAGGTTGATACAATAACAAAGCCTTATTTTCCAATAGAATTTTGAATGATAATTCTCACAATATTTTCTTATTAAAAAAAAAGAGGAAAAAAAGATGTACATGCTGGAAGATACATACCAGTGTCTGTTTGTTATTTACTACTTGATGATTTTTAAGAAATATATGTATTTATATACTTCTTTAAATGGTAGATGACTGATAACTATAGTTTGTCATGTTTTGTACATTCCATAATTCATTAGGACCTTTTTTGCAAGGTTAAGTGAATTAGCTAATAGGTTAAAGGAATTTTATGTATTAAATTCACATTTGATAAACTCATTGATATGACGGTTGTCATTACATTATGACTCGATTTTTTTTTAATGTTAGAAATAGTCATTACACAATAAAAATATTAAAATGTCAAATTGAAAATTACTTAGAGATATATCCAAACTAAAAAAAAAAAAAAAGTAGAATAAAATTAATTTGTTTTATAAAATGAATACAGTTTTTTAAAAAGAAAAAATAAATATAAAAAGTACAGTATATTTTATTTGGATTTATTTTTTTTAGGGACATTGTACTATATAATTAATATGAAATATAATTTTTGGGCACTTCAAGACCTTGGTGATCTTGCCTCTTTAGCCCCTCAACTTGTTTGTCATGTCAGCAAGCCTGTAGTCTTACAGATAGGGCAGAGGTTCTTCTGCATGAGCCATTGTTTGATGCAGTTGGTGTGGAAGTCATGCCCACATTCTAGTCTTCCAAGATCATCTCCACATTCATATTCTTCCTGCCAAATTTTAAGGATTAAAAGCAATTAGCTTAAACGAAAACCAAAAATCAGCCATTGCAGAAGCTTCATACTTGTTCTCTTTCAGGTGAAATGAATATACCTCTTCTCTTTCATTTTCTAGGTTAACATAATAAGCTACACAAAGCTCATACCTGACAGACACAGCATGGTTCCAAATCCGCCACCGGCTCTGTTCTAATGGTTATATACTTTCGCTGCTTAATCAACTTCAGAATGATTTCCTCGCTCAGTCCAGTGCTAACGTCTCCTATGCGTTCCTCCAGTGCCAAAAGTTCCTATTATCCCAACAGCCAAGTTATAGGAACTATACCTCAGCCAGCAAGTTTTCAGGAACAAATCCGCAATAGAGAAAGCTCAATACTAGTTGAAAAGAATTTCCTTCTTTTACTCCTCATGAAGGCATTTCCATTGGAAAACAATGGTGATATAGTAGTACATCCCATCTCAACTTTAATTAAGAAAGAAATTTATATTTTTCTAAAAAATTAGTGTGGAATGCACCCTTGGTATACCATCGTGTATATCAATGGGTTAAGAAGTTTCTCTCAATTAGTATCGAGCTAACTATTATCCAGAGATTATGGGAAACTGTTTGCCCTATTTTACCTCATAAGACATGTTATCAACATCGGTAGCATATCTCTGTGCCTGTCGTGCATTTCAGCCATGCCATAATATATGAATGGATCAAAGAGCATATAATCCTGGCATATCACCATACCCAGGTCAAATGTTGATAACAAAATGATAATCTTGAGTTAAGAAGCAAAGTACATTTTCTCTTCATCAATAAAAGTTCAGTGAGCCTAACTAGATGATCACCCACAAATCCCATAACCTGTATCCAGATATCTGCTTGCAGCTTAATCGTGTTGATCCAAGAATTGAAAATTTGTTTGATGAGATACAGAAGCCAGAAGGTCTAATACGTTGTTCTTGAAATTTCCCCACTCACTTTTCAAATTAAGAGCCCAAGAACAGTAGAATACAACTATTCCTTAATTTTGCTACAATTCTTGCCCAGTCAAATTCTCTAATCTATAGCCAAATATATGCAGCAATAAATAATCATCAGCTATCAAAAATGTATGCTGAAAATTTGTTAAAGCACTGTTTATTGCTGCAATAATCATTTCTGACATATTATCCATGTCTCAGCAATTACAAATACGAGTTAAGAATGTATAGAAGGTGGCATTTTAAAATTTAAACTAATTACTTTAACTCCCTCTTATACATGTGACTACTCTTTAGAGAAGCCCTTGGTCTTTAATTTTTAGATCTATGGTGGTAGTGGACGATTATACTATGGACACCACCTTATTTTTACCCCATTTTACTGTATGTATAAATAAAATGAACAATGAATCTAATAACACACACGTGCACATAAGTAAAGAAATATAATTATATAATAGAAAAAAAGCACTGAAGGCCTGAAAATTGTATATAGGCAATCTAACCTTGAAAATGCAAGAAAACATTGATCAACAACGTATGACAGAGCTATTTTCTATTTACTGTCAATATGACAGGAATAGTTACATTTAAAGTAATGGCTCTACATCATATGCAACTCTTAGTAATATTAAAAGAAGTGTAAGAGTCAAAAAATCAAACCTCAACTCGTAAGTTCTCACCCCTCATAGCATTCAACACTTGTCGAATCTGTTACATGGCACATATTGTTATCAGTTCCAGCATGAATGATTCATTTGTGAATCTGGAAACAATTAGGTTTGCAAGAGATCAACAAAGTATAGAAAAATTGAGTAAGAATCAAGCATGTGTAGGTATGATTCAATAATTTAAAGTTAATTTAGATTTCATAAACATGCTTACAACAGAGTAACAGACAGGAGACACTCCATAAGATTTAGAATATATTATAGTGCTTTACTATTAGCTGGAAATAGGTATAACTTATTTGTTTTGGCAACATTTTTTTGAAGTTGAACCAAACTTCTTGTAAACTAAAACCAATATGGCAACATCCACTAATTTCCATACTGCATCACATTTGTCAACATCAGAGCAAAATATTCCAAACAAAATGTGTCACCGATATTTCATGCCTGTATTACACACACAACATACACATGGAGGGTGACCCTTAATGCCAAATGCTATCATGACCAGGTTCCTATTATGCCCTCAAAGGTAGTTTCACGGAACAAAGGCACATGTTCAATTCTGTGATACACAAACCCAAGGATCTTAGGAGCCAAGTATGCACTATGCATAAATCATCCAAAGGTTCAAAGTGGCTGCTTTACAAAATTTAACAACATAATGAAATCCTTATGCCATTGTTCAGAACAATGGAATTCGTTATTAACTCTACAAAAGAAACCACATGCTTATGCCATTGCTCAGATTTCCTTTAGGCCATTAGTGGGTTAATTTGACTTCCAAGACCATCCATTAAAATTATGCAACAGATATCTATACCACCAGAATAAAGAAAATATTGGAATTAGCTTGCTTTCTATATTACCAAATTAGAGGTTTTACTCTTTACTTTAGCTAACTAGATCACAAATACGACACTTCATAGTATCCAAAGATGTGAATCAGAAAACAAGTGGAAAGACTTTATGATGCAATTACCATTTAAAGTGATAGGTCCCAGGCAGTCAAATATATGATATGACAACAATATTAATTCAATGTATAATGTGCAGAGAGGACAGAAAACTGAAATATTTAGAATTTATTAATTTATAAACTTAAGTAACTCTATCATGGATATGCTTGTCCTGATACTAGAGAAAAGTTGAAGAAGGAGAGTAGATAAGAATAACACAAACCTCAGATATTAGTCTGCGTCTCCCTTCAATATCAGCAGCTAAAGTTCTCAACGAGTGAGGCATATTAAAAACATCGTCACCTTGTCTATCCACCAAGAATGATGACCTAAGAAATGGTTGTTGACGGCCCTGGCTATTAGGTCCAGAAGATATTACAGCATCCTGTGACAGAGAAGAAGGTCCTGGAGGTAATGGATTCAAGTGACCAGAACGACCTTCAGGTTGAGAGTCAATTGATGGAAACAAGGACCAGGGTGCAAACTCTGATATTCTTTGTTGATCATGTGGTGGGGAGTTGTGGTGAGGAAGCCATGCAGGATTAGGCAAAGGATGACTGCTGGAACTGGAGGCAATCCTTGAAGAGGACGGAATACCTATAGAAGTGCTCATGTTTCCAGAGGCCAAACTCCAACTTGTAGGATCCTGAGCTGAATTTTGCATCTCATTTGCAGGTAAAACATGGGGTTCTCTGCATTGTTTCTTGAAACACTTCTTAAGTTTGCTTCTTCTCGCAATTCTGGACCTCTTTCCCCAGATAAAAGGAACTTGAGAAGCTACCCACTCTTGAATTAGAAGCCCGATTCCAAGGAAAAGGATGCATGTTTCCTGAGAGACCAGCGTTATGCATAGCATGGGACTGACTTTGGGAAGCACCTGAATTGGCTGCAATAACTGTGGCTGATCTCAAGTTCAACGAATCTCTAAATGGGGCAGCTCTTGGAGATTGATGAGGTGAACAAAGACTAGAAATCCTGGAGCTCCCTACTGACGATAAATTGAATGGTACAGATTCCTGTTGGGGCCCCACATCAAACTCCATTCCAAAGTTCCTCAGAGGACTTTCCATATTTCCCACAACACTTGAAGAAGGATAGGCATCTGAAGCTACTGCTCTTATTGCAATCCCAGTTCTTAGGTTCCGCTGTTCCGGAGGACTATCACAGGGTGAATTTCGTGAAGGTATAGACAAACGTAAAGTACTTGAAGGATTATTATTAGCAGGACCAGATTGCCATGCACTATTTTCAGCTTGTGGAAAGGAGCTAGAACCTCCTCCAGTATAAGACTGACCAGAAGTACCTTCAAGGGCCTTTCTCTTGCAAGATAAGCCCCAATTGCCAAAAGAACTCGAATCCACATCATGTTCCCCCACTATATAACCAGAGCTTCCAGATGAAGTCCCAACAGTATCAGATGAAACACTAGAACAAGATGTCTGATCTGTTGCTTGTCCACTTGACTTGTAGAGATTTGGGCCAATGCTTGCTGCCATATCCTGCCCGTTATTACCACTATTGCCAACATATCTTGCATTTAGATTCATATTTTGACGTATATGACTAGAGCTAGAACCTTGCGAAAAGGATGACCTAACCAGGTTGTCACTATGACTCGTACAAGCCCTCCCAGGAAAAAGGATATTATTTGGCTCGAACTGCCTTTCTTCTGAGACTGTACCAGCCCCATGATCAGCATTGTATGAAGTTGGCCTACCATGTTCTATTTTTATCCCATCATCAATAATCTGGTTTTGCGGAGCTGATCCTGTAGGTTGACCAGAACTCACAAAGCCCTGCGCATCATGATTTCTAGCATTTACACACATCTCACCAGAAGACATATAATGTGACAACCGGCTCTCTACAGGATTTAGAATGTTATTCAAAGTAGTCTGTTGACTCATGCCACTGCCATTGGAAACAGATCCATGCCCAATATCTATGGTATCTGGAAAAGAACCAATGCTACTCCCTTGCCCTTGCATTATATAGTCAATGCAATTCACCTCAAAGGATGCAAGGCACGATCAATATTCAAAGGTCCAACACAAGCTAGATTAAACACTTCTCAGGAAAACCTGAAATCATCTAAGAAGCAGGGAAAAGGATAAGTATCAGCTTAAACTAAGACGTTAAAAACAAAATAATACACAATTTTAAATAATACGAATCAAAATATACTCATGGTTGTTAGGAGGCTAAGCAGCTTCACACTTCGCAGGGCACATCGTTAGAATGTGTTTCTTCATTTAAATTGTTATACGCGTTCTCAAAAGCTTAAGCTTGTAGGAAGATTGGACTAACAATCACTTTGCCACACCCCATTTGTAGGCCGAACGAGACAAACTATAAATCTCACAACTTTAGCATTTAGCACATAACAACATATCTACCATATAGGTTATATAAATCTGAAAATATTGAACACCGAAAGAAAAATTTTTGTGGAAACATACATTGGCGTTGAAAAAACGCGGTCTAGATCACATGCCAAAACCCAAGAAATCTTCTAAAAAGGATGAAGCAGAACCATAAAGATCAATCCGCACCACAGGAGACATCTGCATTATTGTTTAACAACTGTAATGCATTATACGCCAATAAAACTAATCGATAAGCACATAATAACAAGATTAAAATAAGAAACTTTGGGGACTAGGCGTTGCATTGTTTTCAAATTTAATCCAATTCAGCTTCGAGCAATTCGATAACAACAATGACTGAATCATTAATAAATAAAACCCAGAAAGCATAATAGCGAATTAGCGAGTCAAAATATAATTGATTATTGAAAGCGGAAAAATGATTACATGGGTCGACCCAATCCCAACATGCCTCTCTCAGAATTGCGTAACAGGAGAATTAAACGATTTCAATAGAAAAAAATAAAATAAAAAATTTAGCACCCTTTGGAATTCAAAATTTGTCAAAAATAAGATGAGTAAAAAAAATAAATTTTTTATTAAAAAAAAAAGAAGGGAAATTTACAAGGGTTGGGTTAAGGAAAAGAGGAAGTAGTAGCACCTGAGAAACTGAGGCGAAGGAATGAGATCAAAGATGAAACAGAAGGATCAAAACGCCTCCATTCCAAAACAAAGAGAACCCAGCGCCTATGAGCGAGATTCAGAGGCGCTCCGAACTCTCTCTATCTCCAACTTTTTGATTGATTCTTCTCCTTCAGTTACTTCAATTCTTGCTTTGTGAGGAAAAGATAATCAGAATACGACAAGGCACAGAAATGGATTAGAGAGAGAGAGAGAGAGAGAAGGTGGGAAGAGAGAGAGTTAGATACAGAGAGAGAGAGACACACACAGTAATGTGGAATCTAATCTGTGATGCTTAGCTTAGAGAGAGAAATTGAGGAGAGGGTGGTGGTGTTGTTGTGGTGGGTTTGGCGTCTGAATATCACAGCCATCTCATTGTACACGTAGCTTGCATGCACTCACCTTGGGTCCCACCCCCATCCCCACCTCTTGTCTGATATTTCCTCATAACATTTATTTATTTATTTTTACAAATTTAAACAAAAATGATTAGGTCATTAGATTAGGTGGGCAGTACAATTTCAATAACCACATTAACCATCAAAGAAAATAAACACACAGTTTTGACAAATATTAATCACTAAAATAAAACACCCTAATCATTAAGATTATTATTATTATTATTATTTGTACGTGTTAATACAAGTTTGAAAATGTTAACTCGTTGAGTAAGCTCTGATACCCATTTTCTAAAATAATATTATAAAAATCAATTTAAAATTATAAAATGGAGAAGCATACATTCTTGAAGTAAAAGCAAAAGAACAACATACACATAAATATATATATATATATATATATATGAGCCAATGAGAGTGAGTCGTCTTAACATTTTAATTGAATTTTTGTACATAAATAATTATAAATTTATTTTTTTGGTGAATAAATTAATCATATTTTTATTGAGAGATAGAATGAAGAGAAGTTGGACTACTTTTTTTTTTTACATAAATTTATTAATTGAATCTTTAAATCTATTCAGAGATTACAATTTCTCTTATGATATGTGAAATAACAATATGGTGGTGATCTTCAAATAAAATAAAATAAAACAAAATAACAAGAAGATAAATTTTTTTTATACATAAAGATTTAGGTATTTTTGTTGCATATTATGTATGGTAACATAATTGTGGTTAGCTATATAAAAATAGATTATTCTCATTCATTTGATATTTTAATCCCCAAATCAAAGCTTTTGGGATTAAAAATTTAGGTGAACAGCACAATAGAAAGAAAAATAAAAAAGAGATTGTTAAAATAATGATGGATGATGTATGTGAAAGTTACATGAGCCTTCAATATTGATTTTATTTTATTTATTCATTTTTTGAACGTGAATTTTATGTTTTGAATAATATAATAATTCCAATAATCAAAAGTGTAAAATTGTATAAAAGTCGTACACTAATATTGTTAATTACCCAAATAATAATAATTATTATTATTATTATTTTAATTATTTTTTTACAATATTAGATTGTTACCTCTTAATGAAAATTTAATGTGCATATTACATTGTGATTGAAAACGCCATCTTTGCCTTGAAAAATGCTCTTAGCAGTCGTCCCATCTCTTTGAATCCACGCCCCATGTATATACCTTATCATCCCAAACTCTTTATTATTTATTTTATTTTTTATTTTTTCTGTGTTCTAGTTTGGCTCTGCATTTAGAGTTAATTACTTGATGACAATGTGGTAGTAAACTAATAATAGTTATTTATATTAAATTAGATAGCCCCACAACCACATGACAAACAAACAAACAAATCAAAATATTATTTATTTATTATATGAAATCAATAGATATATTGTGAAATAAAAACTATATTTTTTTCAAAAAAACAAAAACAAAACAAACCAAAAAACATTAAATAATAAACCAACCAGCCATATGTGTATATATATATATATATATATATATATGTATAATCTTTTGCTTCAGTGACTATTTTTGCTTATCCTTTCCTTAATATTCTCATCAGACAGTAAAAACACCAGGATATTTCCAACCTTACAGGAATATACACGAAGGGGTATTTCCGTAATTAAAAATTTAGACTTTAACACTATATGGTGGGGAAGTTATAATGTTTTCCAAACGAAAATTATATTAAATTAGTGTATGCGCGCTACAAATTAATTACATGCATTGCAGACCCCATTAAACAGATAATCTAATTTTTCCCTTTTAATTAATTTTCCGAATCACATTAATCTGTCCAATATTTGTGTCACATGAATCCACCAGAAAATTATGATGATTATGATAATAGTTAATTTCAAAATAACCCCCCCTGTTTTTATATTTTTGCATAATTACCATCATATTTTCGAAAATTGAACTATATCCTTTGTGTATTTCATTTTTATTTCAATTTAACCACCTTTGCCAATAGAATGTTAGTTAACCTATGTACTTTTTACAAATGGGACTCTTAACTCCCTTAATTTTTTATTTTTTTTAAATATAAGACTTTACAATTATTATATTATAGATTTTTTCTTTTTTTTGGTGATGAAACAACATTGCAAACATACCTCTTAGGATGGGATTTCTTTCATATATTTTTTTAGTCAATATGCATTTCATTAAATAAGGGTAAACTAATCAAAGTCTAGCATTGTTAATTATTTTTATATTGATTAGGTTAAATTGAAACAAAAATGAAATTTATAATATGAAATTTCTAAAATCAGGGTAGTAATTTTGCAAAAAGTCAAAATACATATTTTAAAATTTACCCTAGTAATAATAATAAACAATTAAATATTACTTAGGTTGAAAGAAGATGAAAACCAATTGATAATATAGTGGGCTCAACCTTTAATAAGATGGCAAAATATTTTATAAAATGGTATAACATTATTCCCTATATATATATATATATATATAATTTTCTGGCCATACCAACAATATTTATTGTGTCACTTGTTGTTTTCACTTTGGTTAACATATATACTAATGTTGTATATATATTTACAATAATGCTACAATATTCATTACCATTACTATCATTATTGTTGTTCTTAATTTCCATTTATAATTGTTGCCTCAATTGTTACCACAATATTATATAAGCTAAAATCAAATATAGCTATTATAGTTTATTATTTAAACAACCAAAAAAGAAGAAAAAAAAAGGTTTAAAAAGTTGTTTAATTATGATGAGAAAAAGAAAAATCACAAAAATATTGAATTAAAAAACTTATTACAAATCAGTATGAATTAAAAGATTATTTAAAATACTCACATACTATAATTGCAAATGCTAATTAGTAATCCACATGCATGTCATAATCATTGAATTAATTGATAATTACCTTCACGAGACATATTACAAATAAGATGAATAAATTTAATGTGTTTAATACATCGATCCTTTAATTTAAACAGAGCAATCAAAATATAATCATTGTCTTAAACTATATCACAGATGTTAATTAAAAACAACTTAAAAGAAATAATAAATAATTACAATGCTAAAATATGTATATTTTTATTTCACACTCATGTTCCTTTGAATTAATATCATTTACTTTGATATCATTTAGTTTTATAATATTTCCCCGACAAGCCAAGCTTTTTTCACATTAAAGGCATAAAAAAAAGAGTGGATATTTTAATATATATATATATATATATAAATACTGATCTTGATTTTGAAATAGGTTAGAAATTAAGATCCCTTACTATATTATATTTGTAACTTTTCCAAATTTCAAATAATAAACTGACATCTTAATAATTTTTTTTATTTTAAATAATAATTTCATTTTTTTAATTATTTTTTCTTAATTGACAATTAGCAAATTTAATGTACTCAGAAAAAAAATATATATTTAAAAAGGTAAACAATTATAGCGTATTAAATAATAACACAACACTATCCCTAATTTTCTTCATTATTACTATTTTTAAAGAGAGAGAGAAAATACACAAAAATGTCCAAAAAAAAAGGAATTGTCGCACGTGACCAGGAGAGAAAGTTCCAAAAAGAAGACGGCCAAAGCAAACACAGAGCCAGGGCCAGGTGTGCCTATGCATTTCGTCTTCCAGATTCTCTTCGGCTTCCACGCAGACAACCACACCTCGATTCCCGAGAAAACCAAGAAAAAAAAATTTTAAAAGGGGAAAAAAAAAAATGGAATCTCGGAAACTGGCAGCTTTGCTCTCTTCCTTAGTCTCGCAGCTTGTCCTTATTCTTCTCCTGCTGTTTCCATCTTCCACTTCTCTTTCCCTCAATTCCAATCCCAATCCCAATTCCTACGCCACTGTTTTCCCTCTCATCATCCACCATTTCCTTTCTACCCAAGAAATCGTCACCGCGCTTTCCCTCTTCTCTGTTTCCAGGAAAAGGAAGAGAACCCACTTTTCAGAACTTGATTCTGAGCTGGGTGATGGGGACAGCGACGAAGATTTCGATGGCGGTGGAGGAGTTGGAATTCGAGCTCATTTGGGTGTGAGTCGGAGCCCCGACTCGTTTAAGAATTGCTTCAAGATGACCTCCTCGACATTCGAGTGGCTCTCTGGCTCACTTGAACCATTACTGGACTGTCGTGACCCAGTTGGGTTATTACCCTTTGAATTTTCTGCGGAGCTTCGTCTCGGTATAGGTCTGTTTCGGCTAGCCACCGGTTCTGATTACCCCGAAATCTCCAAGCGATTCGGGGTTACCGAATCAGTGGCCAGGTTTTGCGCCAAGCAATTGTGCCGCGTCCTCTGCACCGATTTTCGCTTCTGGGTCAACTTTCTAAACCCGAATGAGCATGAATCGGTTTCTGCCGCTTTCGAAGAACGGACCGGGTTGCCCAACTGCTGTGGTGTGATTGATTGCGCAAGGTTCAAAATTGTTAGAAAAAATGGGTTCAGGAGCTGAAAGAGAGCTTTCAAGAAGAAGATAGCATTGCTGCACAAATCGTCGTCGACTCGTCGTCTCGAATTCTTAGCATTGCCGCTGGGTTTCGTGGCGATAAGGGCGATTCAGAGGTACTGAGGTTGTCTACTTTGTGTAAGGATATTGAAGGAGGGAGGCTATTGAATTCGACTCCGGTTTATGTAAATGGGATGGCCATCGATCAGTATCTGATTGGAGATGGAAGGTACCCTTTGCTTCCGTGGCTGATGGTTCCTTTCGTTGATCCAGTCCTTGGGTCAAGTGAAGAGTGTTTTAATGCAGCACACAGTCAAATGCGCCTCTCGGCGTTTAGAACCATTGTTAGTTTGAAGAATTGGGGTGTTTTGAGTCAACCAATACAAGAGGAGGTTAAAACTGCAGTTGCTTATATCGGTGCGTGCTCCATACTTCACAATGCTTTGATAATGAGGGAGGATTTTTCGGCTCTGTCTGATGAATCCGAAGATTACTCGTTGCATGATCAGAGTTCTCAGTGCAATAGGGATAATAGTTTGGAGGAGAATTCAACTGAGAGGAAGGCTTTCGTTATGCGGAGTGCATTGGCTACAAGAGCTAAAGAGTTTCAGAATTCAAATTATCAGTTGAATCCCGGTGGTTTGGTACAATTGCAATCTACTTAGCAGATTGCTAAGTGGGAATTTCAAAGGAGGTAGTTGTTTCATCTCTGTTCCACATTTTTTAGATAGGTATCAAAGGTCTTTTCTTTCTTTCTCTAGCATCAACTTTCCTCAGATGAGAAATTGTTGTGGCATTTTGCCTTTTCTCTCTTTTTTATAGGGTCACATTTGCGCTTATTCATTGATTTTTACCATTTTATTTTTTACGATGTAGACACTTAAGCATCTTTTGCAATAAGCAAAGTGCAACATTGAGGCTTTTTTGCCTCAAGAATGTATATAATTTCAGTTGGATACAACTATTCCTATCTTGTTGACATGGAAGTTTGTTCTTGCTTTTAATTATAATAGGCGTTCAAGATCTCTATTAGCGTTCTAATGGTGAGAAATAAAATGAAAAGTTCATTTCTTGGTGCTCTAGAGAAAATGGAGTGTTCATTTTTATCTACTTTACAATATAGACTGGTATTTGTCTGGTTGTTGAGAATGCTTTTGTAGTTAGATCCAGATGTTTGCATTGAGTTTTCGTTAAATTAACTTGAACATCATTCAATCTTTTCACATTTGCATTAGTAGGTTGTCTCTGGCCACATATTCAACAAAAGAATGCTCTAATTCTATATGTCGTTGATCTCTTTTAACTTGCATTTCAGTCCTATTCACTCCTGTCGGAGCTTTTTCAAAACAACTAGTTGTATTCTTCGATCCCGTTTAGCTTAGCTTTCTTTTTAGTCACATAGGATAATTGCAGTTTCCGCATGACTTCTGTTTTGGTATGCACCAATTGCATTTTCCGTTCTTTGTTTTGTATGTGAGAAGTGATGCTAGCCCTGTATTTGGTTTGGGATTTAACTAGATACCATGACTAGGAGGATAAAATCAATCGAAGTAAGATTATGTTGTGTGTTTATTGTGCTCTGTTACTTTTGATGTATTCTCACTATTGCATATGGTGGAAAGAATGCTTCACAGGTCGGATAGTACGAATTGCATTAATTTAAACATTTGGTTACAAACTCTGCTAGGTGTTTTTAGAATATGAATTCTTTGAATGATCAGAAAAAGATTTCAATTCTATAAGATCTTCAGGTTTACAAATACAGCCTGTAAAATATTGACTATGATGGAGTGGTGATCTATTATGATGGTGATTCAAGTGAGGGGAAATTTGGAGGGCAGAGCAGAGAATAATTATGTGGTCAAAGAGCTAGCTCTAGACATAGCTGCAATTCCTATCTTAGACGGTATTAGGCCTGGTAGAAAGTGGATGGATTTGAGTGGGTTTTCAACACATAGTAGAGCAATGGCAATTTAGTAGGAGGAAAAAAGATGGGAGGAAATGCCAGCCAATGAGGTGGGGTGTGAAAGAATGGTAAAAATTTGATATTTACCCACCATTACGACTGTTTGAAAACACAACTCAAAAATAAAAAAACTCACCCTGTTTCATCTTGGACTTTTTCCCTGCATAAGAGTTGTGCCTCAATTTGCTAGTCCATCGTGAACAATCTTAGGGGTTTCTTAAAGTGCAAGTTTTGTGGGTATTTTGCGCTTTAAAATTCTTCAGGATGCTCTATAATTGGATATGTTCGGCAGCTAAATGCTTTACTTAGCTTAGGTCAATATTGAATGATTGGTGTTGCAAACCATGGAAATAGAACATTGATGGGATTGACCACTTGTGAATTTCACTTTGTATCGCTAAAAATGAAGTGCGTTGTGATACCTGAGTAGACAAAAAGGCAACATGTATATGGTAGTGGATGGAAACAACAGAATTAGAAATGTGAGAGCCTGAGAGAGGGTTTGAGTGGCAAGACAATGACAGTTGCTATGGATGAGGAACAATTCCCAGGTAGTACTTGAACCATTTGAAGCAACAAAAATGAAAAGAGAACCAACCATTGCCTCAATGGTTGGTTGGTTCATTGCCTGAAGAGATAGGTTTGTGTGTGTGGTGCACAAAGTGCGAAAAACTCTCTCATTCTTTTTCGGCCTTGGATTCGAATACAAGATTTTGAATATCAGTTGCCATTAAATTCAAAAGCTACAGCTATTAAAATGTGGGCCGAAACAATGTATATCAGCATGAATTAGCCACATCTAAATTTTAAGCTGAGGGATGGACAAGGACAACAAAGAGGATAGAAAATCAACCTACGATTTTATTCCATAGATTTGTTTTGTTTGTTTTCAACGTAATAAATTTTATCTAATTCCTAAAGTCATGGGACTTCAATGTGGGCTATTCCAGAGGTACCCTCCAACTCTCACCCACTTTTTTCATAAAAGACTCGAATGAACGTAATATGTGGCCGCATATCTCTGAAGCCTTTAAAACGTGCCCTCTTGCTCTTGAATACCTAACTCAACTCAGTAATCCATCAACAACTTAAAAGCATTGCATATTACTTTTCAACAAAAACCATTCCTGCTATTTACTCCTTTTTATTTTATTTTATTAATTACGTGCTTTTTTAGTAGCCTTTTAAATGGTATTAGAATTCTCTTCTTCTTTTTTAAATGGTATTAGAGTTAGACTGTAAAATCCCGCTTATTTATATATGCCCATGTACTAATTTTTAGTAAGCAACTCAATATATATGCCCATGTACTAATATTTAGTAAGCAATTATTGAGTTGCAGTTTCGAATTATGATAAATATCTGTAAAAAAAATTCAAATATATTTAATTTTATTAAATATTAAGAAAAAATTATTGAAATGGGTTTGCTGTTCAATAATAAAATTTTATTTTCTAACTAGTGGATTTCTATACAATGGCACTTTTTTTTATTATTATAAAAAAAAAAATCCATTGAACTTGGGCTTATATCAAAAGATAATCTTTTTTCCTTTTTTCTTTTTTTCCCTCTTCTGTTTATAGAAAAGTGGGCCAATAGGTGGGTTGGTACATGTTGGAGTTGGACTAGTCCGAGTTAAATGAAGTTCCAAACCAGTTCCCGCCTGTAGAAGAGAAACAAGGGGGTTGTTGGTGTCGTTATGGTTTACTCTTTTGCTGTGGGTCATCGTTTAATGTTTATGGATTCGCCAGCACGCATTCGTTCATCTTGAGTTCAGTCTTCCTACATACACATGGCAAATTAAATATTATTATAATATGACATAAATTGATAAAATAATGATAAAAATAATAATAAAAATAATATATTAAAACTCTATAAAAAATAAATTGTAGATGGTTAATGCATATTAATTCTTTTATACGTTCACAACGATCCCATCTGATATTTAATCTGCCCCGTCAAAAGATTGTAATATTATTATAAAAATATTACAAAAAATGCTAAAATCATGATAAATTCTAATTCATTGTTATATATATATATATATATATATCCCATGTTGCTGCGGAGCTTTGTCTCTTTGACTTGAAGAATTGGACCCACCCCACCAAACTATATTTTTTTTTTACAATAGATTTTGTCTCAGGGTTGGTAAAAATAGAATTAACCAGTTAACCTGAAGAGCTTATTCTTAAAGAACATGTGTTTATAGAACATATTGCATGTGAGTCGGTGATGATTTGGTACGGAATAAATTATAATAAACCTTACAATTAACGAACAAAACCACGACACGTTCAACCCCTGCCCACCAACCCACACCAAAAATAAAATAAAAAAATGGATGTTCCAACTACGTGGCATACCATGAGGGCGCCGACAAGTTTAACATTTTTTTTTTTTAGTATATGCATTGTCTAATGAATCTTAACATCAAAATTTAATTTTGAAAACTTGTAAGTACGTAGCAAAATTCTGTGTCCTTATTTATTGTCCTTCTTGCTAATTATAATATTTATTGAAATTAAAGTCTTAAAAAAACAACATTTAATTAATTAAGATTTCATTATTTGTTTCTTCTTTAAATAAGTTTTAGGTAGATGGGTCATGGGACTTTTTCCTTTGGCTTTGACCAATTCTTTTGAAGAATTTGATGAATTATGGCAAAAAAAGGTGTGTTTAAAATATGAAGGTTATATATATATATATATATTTCACGAAAAATGAATGAAAAGTAAACATGAGGATTTGGTGAAACTCAAAAACAAAATATTAATAATAAAATAGAGAGTGCATGATATAAGATGGCCCCTTATTTATTTATTTTTTTACCATTTTTCAGTTTTATTTATTTTAAAAAAATAGCTATATGTTCATATATTTTAAGGATTTAAAAATTTATGAAATGTTTGTGTAATTATAAAATGAAATTAATTAGGATGAAATTAAGCTTAAACATTAATAACGCCGAATATAAATTATAAAACTTTTAGGAAAAAGAATAACGGGAGGAAAAAGGTGGCCACCAACTTGCCACACGTACGAAGCTAAGCTCCACATAGTTCACCTACTTCTTACCAACTCTATTTCCGACGTGTAATATATACTCTTATTTTATTCATTTTAATTTGCCAAATTAAATACGTAGAAAAAAAAAATAGTAATAAATGTCTGAAAGTTGGAGAGAGGTTACATATTATGACGTCATACGTCGTAAACAAAGACTGCCAAGTCCGCAACCAATAATCACCAGTTGCCCTGAACAGTGGGTCCCGGCTGAAGACCTCACCAACCCCCGGCCGTTTTTGGCGGGCGGTCCAGTCATCCCCACCGGTTCGAACCGGACCCTTCGTTCCCATATAAAAATGCCCTTCTGCTTCTTCGTCTTTCCCAAGTCGGGCTTACTGTCAAACTCCCTTAGAAAACTCTAACCGAAAGGATAAACAAACAAGCTTTTTTAATACAGAAATGGCCAGCACCGGAGAAGATCAGCAAAGCCAAGCTGGGAGGCACCAAGAGGTTGGCCACAAGAGCCTTTTGCAGAGTGATGCTCTTTATCAGGTACTTATCGGTATTAATGTATAATCCATGGCTCTGATGGGAAAAAAGATAAAACTTGAAGCTCTTTTTTCTTGTTAAATCAGTTTAGCAATTTGTTTGATTTTTGAGTTTGATCTGTAGTATATACTCGAGACCAGTGTGTACCCAAGAGAGCCTGAATCCATGAAGGAGCTCAGGGAATTGACAGCAAAGCATCCATGGTGGGTTCTTTCTTACCAGTTTATTTATTTATTTATTTTTCATTGATTCTCTTAGATTCCCATTTGATAATATTCCTATTGAATATTGTTGGTTATCTATATATTTTAATTTGCGTTTTTAAAAAACAGGAACATCATGACGACCTCAGCCGATGAAGGCCAATTCTTGAACATGCTTCTCAAGCTCATCAACGCCAAGAACACAATGGAGATCGGTGTCTACACTGGCTACTCCCTCCTCGCCACAGCTCTAGCAATTCCAGACGATGGAAAGGTACAAATTCATAATCTAATCACAACCCATTAAGACATTCAAACCCAAACAACCAAAGAAATGCCGAATATTGAAGACTTTCTTTGCATTTTTTCTGGTCACAGATTTTGGCTATGGACATAAACAAAGAGAACTACGAACTGGGTTTGCCAGTAATTCAAAAAGCAGGTGTTGCCCACAAGATCGATTTCAGAGAAGGCCCTGCTCTACCAGTCCTGGACCAAATGATCCAAGACGTAAGTACAAATAACTTTTAAATCTCTCCATTCTACCATTAATTTCTTTTTTTCCTTTTGGCTGCTGAATCGAGCCTGAGTTTAATTACTGGGTTTTGTGGAATTTACAGGGAAAATACCACGGGACATTCGACTTCATCTTCGTGGATGCAGACAAGGACAACTACCTGAACTACCACAAGAGGCTCATCGAGTTGGTGAAGGTCGGGGGTGTGATCGGCTACGACAACACTCTCTGGAACGGGTCGGTGGTAGCTCCCCCAGATGCTCCGCTGAGGAAGTACGTCAGGTACTACAGAGACTTCGTGATTGAACTCAACAAGGCTCTCGCCGCCGACCCAAGAATCGAGATCTGCATGCTTCCCGTCGGAGATGGTATCACTATCTGCCGTAGGGTTAACTGACCGCTCCGATTATTATCCATTCACCCAGTGGCTGCAAAAAATATGGAACAATTTCATTTTCTTTCTTCGTTTTTCTTTTTCTCAATTTTTTTCAATTTCAGAGATCAATCACTTTTGTGTGTATTTGGAATATTCGTGTAAAACATTATTATCCACTGCCGTCTATACCCTATAATTCCATTTAATAATAATCTTAATCAAACTTCAAACACCTTCTCTTTATTCTTTGTTAATTGTTAAAAGACAATTTTACTTCCGAACAAAGCAGAGGTCTAAGTGGGTTGCTAATTGCCACTTTACGCTCTTTCTTGGTGGTCGGCTATGTCTCTATCTCAATTCTCTACTCACCAACCCACCAACCACACCACTGTCTTCTGTCTGCTATTATGGATTTGTAACTTATTTTATGTGGATAACTGGTGAACTACTATACCACACTTGCCGGTAGTAATGTGCTCGTTAATTATCACATTTTTTTTCTCCTATAATCCTAACCTATAACTAAATCAAACGAGGGATGAATTGTTTGCTAAATATACATCTCCATTGAATCTATGCTTTCATGAGAAACTGAAAAAACAATTTTCGACCAAAAAAGAAATGATGGCTTTTCATTATTAGCTGCCAGAGTGAGATTTGATCTAGCAAATATAGCAACTCATTAGAAGTAGGTTAGCAAATTTAATTCATCCCTTCCAAGTACCAAGAATACTATTTAATGATATTATCAAAAAAAAGAATACTATTTAATGGCGGGCACTGCTACTTTCACATTTTCATGCGGCTTGTCAAGTTGGAAGAGGGTTAAACACTCGTTTTCACTTAAAACCAACAGATTCTAACAATTTTCATTAACTTCAAATAGTGGTTTCTACACTCATAATTAGTAGAGCAAGCAAAGCCCAACAGCTTGTTTCTACGAGGCATTGACACGTAAGTTCAAGAAATTCACGAAATATTTTTTATCATACATGCAAGGATAAGTATTAACAGCCAGGACTTAATCATAAGCTAGTTAGTAGCTTTCAAAACGAATAGAAAACTTCTTTTTATCATTTGGGATTCTCTGAATGAGTTACCAGACCAGTAAGAGATTTTCTCTAGAGATTTGCTTGAATAATATCTCAGGAGTAGAAGCCCCCGAGCTTTATAAGGCTGATGGATTTTCACCAAAAATAAAAAATAAAACTGACGATAAATGTCTATTTGACAAATTTTAGGATAATCGAGAACAGTAATCGAAACTTCGATCCTTTGAAGAATTTAAAATTTTGATAACTCCCACATGCGCATGCTTTATCTATCATATTTAAAACCATATAAATCATACTACATTAACCATTTCTAATGTCTTAAAACCTAAAAATTATGGAACATGCACAACTAATAAGTAGAATTAACCCAATAACCCTACCAGTAGAATCCAATACATTAACATAACCGAAGGACTTCAACAACATGATCATTTCTTTGATTAAACTTTCTCCATCAAAAAAGTTTCATGCTCTCTTGGACATAATTTCCATTTTTCATATACGCTTGGCAAAGAATTGAATTGCCTCTCAAGCATATTACAAAGAACAAAGAAATACAAACTACTATGTTAGACTGGGGCTGGGGATGGTTATTCCCAAGCTGGGGGATAAAATCTTAAATGAGGCTTCAAATTTTGGAAAATCCAATTCTTTCTACTGGAAATGTTGAGACTAAGAGTATGACATATATAGCTTCTTACCTAGGACTGGGGTAGTTATAAACGTTCGCAATGACAAGCACCACTGAAGCATAATGCTAATAGAAGATACCAAGTATTATACAATCGAGTTATCATCCTGATCCTCGACAGAAAAATTTACATAAATATAACCACAAACAAGGCATAAACCCTACTTGTATAACACGGTGAAAAAAAAAATCCAACGAAAATCATGAAACAGCCTTATTCCAATAAAAACAAGTACAGCTAATTGCAATTCTATATTCTAACCACGCAGCTAATTGCAATTCCATATTCTAACCACGCAGTTAATTGCATTACACAACCATGTTGCGAGTGATTAGGCCTGTCAAGGTGTAGCTACCATCCACAAAGATTTAGAATGTAATTGCAAATAGTTTAGGCTCAAATTATACTCATACACACTACATAAGGAATATTAATAGAAAATCATATTTTTGACGAAATGATTCAAAATTCTGAGAAATTACTTAAAACCCAATAACATTCAGGTCCTTAATACCAAAAAACACAAACTGAAATTTAAATAAAACCAACGACAAAATCTTTCCACCTTCGTTGTTTGATTGCTGCAATATTCAACGGTAAGATTTCTGGAACCTGGCACGAGCACCACGACCACCGAACTTCTTGGGCTCGCAGCGTCTGGGATCAGCGACGAGCAACGTCCTGTCGTACCTGACGAGGATGTCCTTAATCTCCTTCTTGCTCTGCTCGTCCACGTACTTCTGGTAGAAAGCAACCAAGGCCTTTGCTATGCTCTGCCTAATGGCGTAGATCTGAGAAGTGTGGCCACCACCCTTGACGCGAATCCTCATGTCGACCCCAGCGAAACGCTGTCGTCCCAGGAGGAGAATGGGCTCGTAGGCCTTGAATCGGAGGATCTCAGGCTCCACCAGCTCGATTGGGCAACCATTGATCTTGATCAGACCTCGGCCACGCTTGCAGTAGGTGACTGCCACTGCCGTCTTCTTGCGGCCGAAACACTGCACGGACTCGATCGGCGCCGCCGCTGCTGCTGCCATGGTTAGGGATTGGGGAACTTGCTCCTGCTGTAGCAGACTGAAAACCCTAGCCCTAGGCTCAAATGTCTCCAAGTGAAAGGTAAAAGCGTGTATTTATATGATAATACGCGGATTCCTTCATGATTAATTTTAAATGGGCTTGATTTTGGGCCTAATTACACACAAGGTAAAGGCCTTTATTTCATTTTAAAGGCCCATTGGCCCAGCCCATTCATTACAGTCCGAGTTTTAGTAAAAATGGACAAGGGTGGAACTTTCAAAATAAATGGCCTTATTTTAGGCATTTGCATATCAAAGACCTTTCGTTTTTTTGGTTTTTTTTTTTTTAATAAAATAACACTAATAGGTGCTTCTCCAAAAAAAAATTTAAAGTGTTCAATTTTTTTTTTTTGCATTCACTCTGCTTTTTATTTTTTTAATGAAAAAGGCTTTTTTTATTTTAAAAAAAACACGTCCAAACGGCTTTATGTATATTATCTAAATTTATTTTAATTATCAATAAATATTAAAATTCTATTGCTTTTTTTTTGTAATCTTATTATTATTATTATTCAATTTCTTCAAAGTTCAAGATCAAACTGTAGCCCATATAACCTCAATGACCAAGCCCAGTCCAATTTGGCCCAATTAATCTCTTCCATGGGAGATTCTGGTTGCACTACGAAGGAACCGCATAAAGTCTTAACATTAAACTTGCTTGATTAATATGAATATTTTTTGAAAAAACTAATTGAATAACATGAAATTAGAGTGATATCATAAAATAAATAAAAAAAATTAATAAGATTCATCAGCTAAAAAATCTGTTAGGAATTAAAATTTATTGTTACATGCTTTTTCCAATGCTTTTAGTTATTTACAATATTTTTTAAGTTTCAAATAACAAATTCACATTTCTAACAATTTCTTTTGTTAACAGGTTGAGTACACTGTTGGCAAATTAAACACACCTGAGACATAAATAGAATTTGTCAAAATTTAAATTTACAACTTCGAATCCGCAAAATAATAAAAACAATTTATTTTTGCCAAACCACACTTTCAAGTGTAATACTACTCAACCCTAAAGAATCATACTTTGTCATATCAAAATCTGCATTCATGCGTAAAGCAATGTACCTCTTCTTTATCCTTCTAATTTTAATAAGTTGTTGAATGGTTTAAAGAGAGAAAAATGAAAAAATAAAATAAAATTGTTATTAATATTGTTTTTATGAGTTTTGGGTTACTTTCCCTAATTTCCTCCATTGTGGTCAGGTTTGTGGCAAGGCTTGCACGGCATATTGAATAGATATTGATTTTTGTCTACTTTCAATTTTTGACTTGTCAAATTTGGTGTCCTCCAACGGTTTTCAAAAAATTACTCATACATCACATACATGTCCACAGTTGATGTGGACAGTTTCTTATTGAATAATTGAAGTATATTATTTGAGGCTTTCGCAGAAAAAATAAACATCTTTTGGGATAAAATTCAAGTTATGTAACTATAACATCAATGTGCAAAGCAAAAACATGTAATACCTTATATATATATATTATACATTGAATGATAGATAGTTTATATGACATATTTTAAAAAATTATTTAGCATTAATAGACTCTGATGTTGAGAATAACTTTATTGATACAGGTCTATTTTTTTCAAATAATATTTTAGTAAAAAAACTTTTGTCACGTCGGTGGCTATTGAACCACTATATTTATTTAATAATATTCAAAATATAAAATATATCACATAAATAATCTCTTATTTAAATGGAGGAATATATATATATATATATATATATATATATATAAGTATCAAACAAAAATCATACTTTAATTATAACATTCATTTGTTTTGAACATTTTTATGGAATGACACGAGCATGCTATTGTAATATCTTCTATGTATCACTCAATTATTGGCCAATATTTATTTGTTTTTGTTATTCGTCCAAACAATCAATTATTGGCTCTATGTTGCTTGTCAATAATGCTAGGCTAATTGAAAGTGGCCCTTATTGAACACATTTTTTTATTGGCTTTTGAATTATTTGTATACTATTTAATACTATTAAATGCTATTTAATATGATAGTTGATTTATATTAAAACGTTTTATCAAAAAGAAAAAGATTTATATTAAAAAGCAAGAAAGAGCAAAGTAATTAGTAAATATCTAAATCGCTAATTTTATTTACTTAAACTTAATTAATAATTTGTTTCACTTTTAAATAATGTCTCAGAACAGTTAAATTGAAACAATCAGCAATGGAAAAAAAAAAAACAATTAAAGTGGAATTTGATATTTCAGATTATTTAAATACTATTGTCTAAATAATTAAATAGTGGGTTTTTATGGTAAGGTTCGTGCATATTATTATATGTAATTAATTATGGGTTTAATTTATTTCAAGTAGCACCATGACTAGTCAATTATTTGGGTCGGCTTCTACTCTATCTATTTGGCTTCCTACAAAAGTCCAAATTCTCTAACACGTTTGACAATGACACTGTAATTTGCCATGTCTTGGATACTTCAAACCGTAGTTTGTCGTTTAAATCACTTTTTTTTCTTTTTTTGTTTTGATAAATAAGAAAAACGATTTGTGGTGTGGAAGTCATCAATCAATAATTTGGTTGGAAAAAGGGTATGCTATTATCTTATATCATTTATATCATGGGGACTGTAAAATTACAAATCAGAGTGCATGAAAATACAAATAAACACATGTAAAGAATCCAATGCACCACCTACAACCTCGGATCAAAGCCGAGAGTGACGTCTGCATCATCCTTGGCACCCTTAGAGACATATTTAGAGCACTTTTGTGTTCATATAACGACAATATATAACGAAATTATTACATTTGTTTGTGGGTTGAATTAAAGAAAGATGCAATTTTAGGAAGCAGGTGAAATTGAATTGACATTGTTGGCTTCACGTAAATTGAAAAGATCAAAAATACTAATACGTACACAAATTATTGAAATGGTTAAAAAGCTTTAAAAGATATTATAAAACCCTGACTTTGGAGTATTTGAATGGACGCGGGTGCCCAGAAAGTTGGCGTCTCTCGCTCATTACATCACCCATCTCTCTCTCTCTCTCTGGCCGCTCATGGGTCGCCGGGAACTGATTCCGATGAGCCCCTTACTCCGGCAGGGAGACTCTTCCACCAGCCGGAGATGAACCAAGTAATCCACTGCGTGGTCGGCCTAAAAAACTCCCTCGACATCGACTCCATCAAGTCCCAAGTCCGCAACTCCATGTTCATCAAACACCCAAGGTTTACCAGCCTCATGGTCCGCGACCGCCACGGCGTTGAGCACTGGCGCAAAACCTCCATCGATCTAGACCGCCACCTCATTATAATCGACTCCCCCGTCGCCACCGCCGACGACGAGTCGGCCGTCAACGAGTACCTCGCCGATTTATCCACCAGCTCGGGGCTCAGCACGGACAAACCCCTGTGGGAAATCCACCTATTGAAGGCTCACAAGTGCGTGATCTTCCGGATTCATCACTCTCTGGGAGATGGGATTTCGCTCATGTCGATGTTCTTAGCTTGCTGTAGAAAATTCGACGACGAGAACGCACTGCCCACAATCGGGACGGCGAGCAATCGGAGGAAGAATTTGAAAGGGAAAAAGGAGTGGTGGGCTCTGGTTTTGGGGTTTGTGAAGATGGCGTGGTTCAGCTTGGTGTTTGTGTTGGAGTTCGTTTTGAGATGCTTGTGGGTTCGTGACCGCCAAACGGCTATTAGTGGTGGTGCTGGGGTTGAGCTCTGGCCCAGAAAGCTTGTCACTGCTCGGCTTTGGTTGCAGGACATGAAGATCGTCAAGGAAGCTATTCCAAATGCGGTATTCAATGCTATATTTATTTATTTATTTTTGGGTTTTGGAGTTTGGGTGATTGAAACTACAAAGTAGAAATATTTGAGAAAATAGATCGGATTTCATAGAATTACTGATGGTGAAGGAGAGTGGAAGAGGACGAGTAGAAGAAATGGTGAGCCTCTAGTCAGGTCCAACTAACAGCGGCATGGTAAAAAAATATATATATATAAAAGTTAGATTAAAATAAATAAATAAATAAAAAGAGAGTATATAATAATTTCTAATTAAGGAAGGGTAATTTGAGTATATTTGTAATTAAAAGATATTTATATTTTAGGAAATTTCTAATATTGGTTGAGCATGTTTCAAACGTGCTGTTTTTTAGAAAAATTAAAATTTTCGCTTTTGGAAAAATAGGAATCTTTTATAGAAATAATTTTGGGATAGGATTTTCACTTTCTTTATTAAGGAATTTCCTGATTGATGATATCTGTGTGGGTTTTGAAGATTAAAACATTATGTAATTAACCATTTTTTTTTAAAATATAGTAATCCCAGCTTCTTTATGAAAAATAAATACTATGAATTTACCACTTCAATTATTTAACATCTACTTTCGTTTTTCCTTTTACTTTTGTAGCCTTTTTAATATATATATATATATATAGATTTTTTTTTGCCGTTGTTTAATATATAACAACAAATATTTTAATTACATTGTTTTTGGCAAATAATTTTTTTTAATACATAATCTTTTATATTAAACAAAAACTAAAGATAAAAATTGTAAAAAAATAGAAAAGCAAAATTAGGTTTTAATTTTTCATACTGTATTTATTTCCTAAAAAATTAAATTAAATATTTATATTTTAGTTAAACATAAAACAATGGTAAAATGGTTATTAACAAAACTTAAACGGAGTTGACTAACAGAGGGCCTCTTGGTGCAACAAAATTGAAAATAGAGTGGGTGTTAGTGTAATTATCCAAAATACAAAAGTATTTCTGAAAAAAATATCAAAATAGAGGGGGTGTTAGTGTAATTTATCCAAATTAATTAAAATTCACTTTTTTAAAAAATAAATTATTAATTAAACTTTTAATTTAAAGTTATAAACAAGGAAGGTTGTAAACTTGACAAATATGTATTAAATGATTTTACTTCTTGTTGGATTGGGAACATATATTTGATGACTAATACTTGGAATCTGTGTGACCATGCAGACGATTAATGATGTTCTTTTTGGGGTGATATCATCTGGGCTATCAACCTACTTGGATCACCGATCACCAAATGGTAGAAAAAAATTAGTCCTTTCATAATGATAATATCAAATTTGGTTAAATATAATTAAATTAAGCTCAACTTTTTCTTTTCTGGTTAAGTTTTGCAGGAGGGGCTTCAAATAACAGGTGTAGCAATGGTAAATTTAAGAGAACAATCGAGTCTCCAGGTATATATGTGTGTGTGTGTATATCACAATATTCATTTTAGGAAGCTGCTATTGAAGATTATATAATGGGGGTGGCTTGGAAATTGATGGAAATTAGTGTTGCTGCTCATGATCAGGACCTATCCAATATGATGGAGAGAAGCAATTCAGGATCAAGTTGGGGCAATAAATTTGGGATGCTTCTCTTACCTATTGAATACCATAAAAAGGGTGGCACTGATCCTCTACAGTATCTCAGGAGAGCCAAGGTTATGATTGACAGGAAGAAACAATCAATTGAGGCTCATTTCTCTTACAGAATTGGATATTTTGTGATGTCTTGGTTGGGATCAAAGGTGAGAAGTACTAGTCCATTGAAATTTGGTGAAAAGTAAATAAGTAAATTGAAATTTGAATCTCAAACTTTTGAAGGTGTCTAACATGGTATTCATACATGTTATTGTAGATTGCAAGCTTGCTTAATTACAGGATAGTTTGCAATACCACCTTCACTATCTCCAATGTAGTTGGCCCACAAGAGGAAATTGCAATTGGTGGCAACCCTGTAACTTACTTCAGAGCAAATTCATCCAGCTTGCCCCATGTACAGCTTCTATATATGATATAAGTTCACCTTATGATGTCCCTTTGTTTTGAATTTTCTACTTATGAATGTTGTTGATGGCGGTTGCAAAATTCCAGGCACTGACAATGCATATGGTGAGCTATGCTGGAAGAGCTGACATTCAGATTTTAGTGGCCAAAGATATCATCCCTGACCCTGAGTTTCTTGCAAAGTGCTTTGAGGAGGCCTTGCTTGAAATGAAAGAAGCAGCTGAAGCCATTGCCAAAACCTAGGGCTTCATTTTTTCTTTTTATTCTTCTCAAAAGTATAGTGATAACTTTACAGATGAACACATGTGCAAGAGTGCTAACTTATTCTACCTTATTCTTTATTTTACCACTGAACTGGTATCACAAAGCAGAAGCAAGCTCTTTTCATGTGGTAAGAAAATTATACTTGGCAACTCTCAGAAATCTCCAGGTGCACATAAATATGAAGACAATTTAAAAATAGCTTTTGATTTCAAGCTTTAGAGTTCCCTCTGGTTCCTATTTTATTTTTTGGTGAATTCCCTTTGTTCCTAACTACAATAAGAAACAGTTTGTTTCACTAGTATTTTTATATACACACATATCCTCTTGACAATAATTTTCCCTCTAGTAAAGTTAATAACTAGTTTATTGATTATGTATAATCAAGTTGTTGTGGAGACCTAATTAAAAAATATTTTTAAGTAATTTTGTTATTGTTTATAAAAAGTTGGTAACTCAAGTGTATAAAATTAATCTCCAATATACTACATTGATTAGGGTGAAGTTGAAATGCATGTGAATGGAGACTAGAGAGTTCTGATAAGCTAGGCCCATACCATATGCATTAAATATCAGCTGGGTTAGAAATTCAGAAATTCAACATTTTATGGTTGGAAGAAAAAGGAAAAAGTAGTTTAGTGAATTTAATTTGAGAAGCCAAATATGTAAGCTAATCAATCTTGCCAACCAAGCATATTTGTTACCTTAGCTGTTTCTTCAAAACTAGAGGTGGGAATTGCTCAATCTACATAGAAATAAACTTATTTGAAACCCACATAGTAAGCTCAAAATCATTTTTGCCAGATAAAACTCAAAAAGGTTTATCATGCTAAACGTGAGTGTGAATTAAATGTAAAATAATAGTAAGAAATCTAAAAAACTTCTAGACCAAGTTTCTTGCTTGGTAGTTCCAAGTTGCATGATCTGGTCATCTCAACCTTAAGCCTAGACTTGGAACAAACGAGCACGTTGCTTTGTTCTATCTTAAACCTCTTTTGTAGATTACTATGAGATGTTTCGCATACTTTCTTATCCATTTCTAGGTTCTCAAGCTGATTCAAACCATTATATATACATCAGTCATGTTTACAACATTACAGTTCTATCTCGCAGTTTCTCTCTATAACAAGAAAATTAAGCCCAAACTTAACTAATCATCAAGGTTAGAAAATCAACACCATAAAACAATCACTAATAACTCGGCATGATGCCCCATTTTCATTGCCTAACTAGGCATGTTCTTTTGACAGTCACACTTTGGTCAAGGAACGGGGTTTCTGGCTGCTTGTTTTCTTTCTTCTTAAAAACAGCTTCTTCAGCAAAGCAAATCCTCCCTGTTTCTTACTTGGCACAATAGCCAGCGTCCCCAATGCATTATTACTGGTTTTGCAGTCTGAACCATGACATGCTTCTGGAGTATGTATTGGGATATTAGAGGTATGCATGGCATTGTGACCACCAGGGTGAAGAATGGAGGGTTTCTGTTCTTCTACATTGCTTGTAGTTTCTTCCAGTTTCTGAGGCTTGAGAACTTTGGCTTTGGTATCATCCTCTGCCAGCATGCGGTCGCGTAGGGAAGATCGTTTATTTAGTTTCTTATCACTGGTGACTATGGGTGTGGCACTAGTGGTTGAAAACATCTTGTCTAAGATTGCTGCTTCCCTTGGAGAAGCCAGTGCTTTCAGCTGTTTTCCTAGGCTTAAGATGGTTTCTTGGCACTCTGCCAACTTTGCTGAAGCTGTTGTGATCTCCCAATCCTGGGAAATTAAACAACAATGAACTTTACAATTGCATTTGATTATTTATTTTTTAAACAAGCTGTTAAACTCCTCTAAGAAAAATTTGTAAAGAAGATGACTAAACAATCTTTTCTTTTCCTCTCACATTACTATTGCCATCTATATCGAATGTTAAAAATAATCTAGTAGTTTATAAAGCACATATACCATGATGGAATTTAATCAGATTATATTATAAGATAGTAAACATAATGTACTTGGTTCTGTTTATGAAAGATATTCAGGTTCAGTATTCGTGGTATGGAAAATTTATGTTCCTCAAAATGAAAAATATGATGAAATGACACTGTTCCATGACTTACAGATCGGGATTGCTTTTCCTCTTGGTTTGTTCCATAGTTGGGATTGTCCTTCCTTGCATCACTAAGACTAAACACCTCAAATCAGAAATTTCTCATTAATCAATAAAAAATTTCTTTAGTTTTACAAATGAAAATCCCATAATGCTTACCTTTCTAGCTGCAGTTGAAGCTCAAGACATGTTGCTTCTAGTTCTTCCAGACAGTTACGCTTATCCTCCAATTCAACCTCTAAGGACGAGAACTTCTGGAATACTTCGTTCAATTTAGCTCTTGAAACAGTTAACTGGGTATCAAGATCGTCATTAATCAACTTTTGATCTTCGATCTGGTCTTCAATCATTCCCTTTGATGCTTTCAAAGTCTCCAATTCTGTTTGTAAGTTTCCATTCTTTCGTTCCGATTCTTGAAGTTGCAACATTAAAGATTCACTCTTTTCTATTAATGACTGTAGCCTAGCTTCTACGTCTTTCTTCACTGATTCAATATTCGTCAGTTCATCTTTTAATTTGCTATTTTCTTCTTGCAGAGAATGCTGGTCCTTCTCCAACTGTACTGAAAGATCTTGGCCTTTTCTAGAAGCAACCGAGGGTAAACCCAATGGCTGCTCTTCGGATGAGGGAACCATGTCCAATTCCCCAACTGGAATATCCACTCCTTGATCATTTTCTCTTTGGGTTTCATGCCAACCAAAATGCTTCTTGATTTTGTCCCTTGCGCTTGAAGCCTCTTTAGGTGTCACATAGTTGTTCAAAATCCAGTCCAGAGCAGACGCCAGATCCTCCACAAATCTTTCAAGATTACCACTTCCATTCAACAGATTATTACAAGTAGAGAGACATTGTTGTAGAAGAGCATTTAGTTCTGATCGTTTCCATTGAAAAACACGAACATAGTACTCTGGAAGTGTTACTGAAGATTTGGAATTCTGATCCCTTTCTGACCAATTATCTGGAGTATAGTCAGGTGCTGAGTTAATTCCTCCAATCAGCCTAATAATTTTAGTGATTGATTTACTCAGATTAGATGGAATATGCTCTCCGGCACTTTTTTCCACTGAGGTGTCAGTACTTAGAGCTTCACTCATTGAATCTAGGATTCCAGATTTGCTTGGAGATTTCCAAGTTATGTAGCCACTAATATGGAGAGGATCAGATTCTGCAGGATTTACTGAGGTTGCAGTTGTATCAGCTTCATGTGCAACTGGATACTTCGCATAACCCAAAGCAATTTTGATGTCCCCGAGTAGTTCTTCAAGACTTCGTTTAGAAACATGCTTTTGCGTCAAAATTGCATTCAAAACAACTTGAAGCCAGTCAAAAGCTTCATCAGTTCCCATGTCTCCTGGCTGCTTCTCTTTCTTTTTGTCACCGAAATTGGAGTTAACTTCTGCTGATGGAACTCGATCTTTACCAGTTAAATTAGGGTGGTATCCATTTCCAGAAGGAAAATCAGCAGTAACTATTGCCAATTTCTCCATCTCAACAAAATCATCCATCAAGCTAATGTCTGAAACTTCAAGGGATTTGCAGTCTGATGAATCTTTCAGTTTCCGATTTCTAAAATGTTCCAATTCAGATACTAGAGCATTAGCCCAGGATCCAGAAGAACTAATTCCATCATCACTTCCAACGTCAAAACCCGATGACAAAGCAAGTTTGTTTGCTAGAGGACTATATCTGTAAGCTTCTTGAGCATACATGGTCCTTGAAGAATGGATTTCTGTGCTGTTTCTGTTTAGAATTGCTTTAAGAGCTTTGTTTTCTTCTTCCACATCACGTAACCTCTCAATTGTGAAGGTCATCTTCTTATTCTGAATGTCAGGACAGTTTTCTAAGGCTGCATCTCTGACAATCAAATCTTTAGTAGGATTCACTTTTCTTCTTCTCATGTCTGTCTGATTTCTTCCCATCATTTGGACTTCATTCCTCATGTTAGACAAAGCAGGAGGACCTGGTGGACGTTTTCGTACGATGAGACGAAGTCTTTGACATTCTTGTTCTAACTTTGTGATTTTCTTAACACTTTCTAAATTTTGCTTCTGTGATTCATCAGCAGAGCGACGATAGTATTCCATCTCCACATTCCGAATCTCAAGTTCCTTCTCAAGCATGTGGTACTCATATTTTAGAAAAGCATTTTCTTTTTCTGTGGAATCTAGTCTGGACATTAGTGCACTGAATTCTGCATCAGCTTGAAATTTGTGCCTATGTAAATCTTCAATCAATTTGTCTTTTGCTATGAGGGCCTTGCTCAGATTAGAATTCTCAAGAGTTAGATTTGCAAGCCGGTTACTTGCCTGAGTCAAATTTTCTTCTAATTTTTTCTGTGCCTTCTCATATTCTCTTGAAGTGGACATAACAGCATCATGTATTCTCTGCTCGTGTTCTTCTCGAGCAAGACTTAATTGCCGCTTACATTCCTTCAGTGCAGCATCTGAAACAGTCAACCTTTCATTTACAGCTTTTTCAAGCTTTAAAGCTTCATCTTCTTCTTGCTTTAAGAATACAGTCTTTTCTTCTGCCTTCTCTTGGCCTAAAGGAACAATATTTTATTTCGGACCATCAAATATCCGATGTGAGTGTAAAAAGTGAAAGTGCTTTTTAAAGATGAGGAACTGCAAATACTAAAAAAATAATCTTGAAAAAAAAAAAAAAAGCATTACAAGAGCTGGATAACAGTACTAAATCACCTGCTGTGTCCTCTTCAGCTTGTTTTGGATGTTTTGTCACAAGATCTTCTTTAGCATCGTCATCTAGTAGAACCGAAGCTAACTTCTCGTTTAGGTTTTTTCTACATCTCTCAGATCCTACTCCTTTCTCGGTCATATTTGAATGTACCTAGTAAAACACAGAACGTTGGTGGTGTAAAAATCAGATTCTGCTACCAATTTGAAGGTTCAAAGCATGTATCATGATGTGCTTATACGATGATGAAACAAAAGATGTACCACCAAACTATTGGCATCCAAGAATAAGATCTGACATGGTTTTCAGCTTCACTAATAGTTCTAGAATAGAAGTTCAATACATGAACTTTGTTGATTACCTGTTCAGTTCTTACAGGATTGCCAACTTTGTTGATTGCAAGAATCGTCTTCTCTGAAGATCTTTTCCTCCAAAGCCATGTCTTGTTGTCCATTATTTTTGTAGCTATCTAAGAACATAAAAGCAAACCTAAATGGATGAGTTATTTTTATTTTTTTTTATAAATAGAAGTTTCAAAGAAAGAACCACTACAAGAACAATTATAAAGCAGAATTATCACAACAACAATGTCTTCTGGAATGATGAAATTAAAAAAGTTCAGTTGAAACATTGACAAGTTTTACTCAATATGATTGAAGTTAAGGAATTAAATGCTCGACCTTTCAGTCAGTTTATACCAGGGTATTTCAAACCTTCAATCCTTTGATTAACTTATGCAAAAAGGTCAGCTTTAGTGTTCATAGTCAAAAACACATTTTGATGTTCAAGTGCAACCAAATCAAAATTGAAATACATATCATACACATACTGGTTTTCCAGCTATCAAGAGAGGACTTAATTATGACAGGAAAGTAAATTATAAACAGTGTTCAAAAGCATTGGATCAAGATTCAAAGTGTCTTAATTACAAGAAATATGCTTAGTGTCACTGGCCACTATGTGAGTCGCTGTGATTTTCAATCTGAAAATGTGTTGCTAAATGGACTAAAGTCATGCTCATTTGCTGAATCTGTAACTTGTGTCACTGGCCAATATCCCTCTCTGATGATTTACATACTAACCAGCTACTTAGGAAAACTTTTGACATGGATTCACAACTACAAGTACTACTGAGAAAACTGACCACCTGTATCTCACAAAACAATGGGTTTTTGGAATAATTCCTTGGTGAAATTACTACATATTTGAGCAACTGAATATCTGAAAGACCTTTATATCAGAAGACTTTAACACAAAACTTAAAAGGCCATCTCCTACATTTACGACCGCCATATATAACTAAGAAACCAGACCGTGCATGAAAAAATGCAGCAATACATTAAATAATCAAGAAACACAAACCAAAACAAGTAGTTAATGAGAAGCTTCAAGTAGCCAAGTGCAGCATCAAATGAAGGTAGTTCATGCTCTGTACCCACCCTTTTGGCTGTCAAAACAGACAAGCATAGGCCATAGTACTGCCTATAACGTTCGGATATGAAGCAAACAAAAGGAACCCACACAACAACTTGTTAGAAGAAAACCATCTTCATAATAAAAGCTTCTCATAGGATGCTCGAATGCCACCGACAGTTACCTGGGCACGGTAATAATTCATGAGAGAGAGAGAGCGAGAGAAAAACAGTGAGGAAAATCAAAAAGAGGAAAAAAAAAAGTGAAAAAGAAACACACCAACGCAAAGGAGTCAACGACAGTGGTTAAAGGTGTTAGAACAACCATATTGAGATTAGAGAGAGAAAAGGGTGGACCAGCCAGGTGTGTTGCTTTCAATGCAAATGACAGAAATTAGAGCAATCTGCTAAGTCGTCCTCACGCAAGTGAAGGGCTCGTAGAGCACAAAGCTCTCTACCAAACACCGCCCATTGCCTCTGTTTGGTGAATCCAACACTCCCCAAATTGAATTGGGTGCGACAAACGCGCACCGGGTGGATGTTTGGGACACTAGACCCACAATAAAAAAGATGCACAAAATGATTGTGTTTACAATTCCTTTAATTTCCACTTTTTTTTTGGGAAAAAAATGAAAAGAAAAATTATATAATATGATGGCACAATCTGAGTGGCTGCTGAATCAATTCAAAGAAAACCTTACAAATATACCATATTGTATTATAAAATGCGCAATCCTAGAGGTTGGCATGCCAATAAAAAGCAATTTTATGGGACCCCAATTGATGTGTTATATATTAGGTCCCAAATAGCAATGGGAATTAAATTCTTATACTTAACCTTGAGGAAAAGGGATTTTGATGCATGGCTTTAAAATTAAATACAAATTTCCTGTATTGACCAGCTTTGGTGTTGCAGTTCACGACTTATATGCTAAACTTTTTTTTTTTTTAATTATTTAAAAGTTTGTTCTGTCATTTTTAATATTTATAAAATGTGTCATTTCATGACTTCTATATTGTACAAAAATCTAAACTGTAGCACGATACTATTCTGTGTGTTCTCCATTGAAACAAACATATTCTTCCTTTTTCAATCGAACATGAGTTTTCCTCTTTATAAAAAAAAAGACACAAATATGATAATAATACTGTTTGAAATGTATTTTGTAATAAATTGGATCTGTGTTCTTCCAATTAGGAACGACTGTGCGTCTCAAAAAATACAAAAAAAGAAAAGGTGCATTATTCAACAAAAAAAGAAAGTTCAAAACTTATTAAATCCGATTTTTGGGACGTCTACAACTATAACTCATACAGATTAAAGTAAGATTAAAAATCTTAAACCGATATTAAGATTTTGATCAAGTAAATTGGCGTTTTTTTTTTAAAGATAAAGTCCAAGTGGGAGTCTAATAGTTTATTATTCTCTAATACCAATACAATTAGGATTAGGAGATTATAAATATGTGTATATGCGGATTTACTATATTTTGAGAAGATTGATTACCATCAGAAATAGGCTTAGCAAAAGAAAATCAAATAAATATTCTTTTATTTCTTGTATTTGATTTTCTAACTGTGTGTTCCATACTGTAATTAGAGCATCTCCTGCTCTAGCGTCCATTCACTGTTCCATCATCTCAAAGAAAGTCCAGAAAATTACCACCAGGTAACTTTACCAATAAGAGTCATCAACCCAGGAGTCCCAAGGAATTAGAGAGATTGCAGAGGTCATATAAAAGGCAAAACCAAAAGAAGCAAGGAATTGCATTTTGGGTTGGGTGGCTGATGTTTCAATTATGCCTTTGAAAACCAACTAAAATATTCAGCCAATGGTTCACGCCCACGGTAGCAGATATCACAGCGGCCGAATTAACCGACATTACCGGTAATTATATAAACCTGAGAGGATAGAGTCGTCACTTACCAACACTAAGTAAGGGCAGTATCGGAACCTAAAAAGAGCCCTGTCGCTCTCTCCACCTCTTCCCCGTGGCCTCGCCATCCAATTTGGACACGCAGAAGTTCCAAAAGTTCGCATATTTTCTGAGGATCGGTCGCCCCGCCGGCTCGGGCCGCTTCTGACTCGCTGAGCCAACCCATCAACTCGACTCTTCGCTGCTAAACGATGGAGATCGCACAGGCGCCGCCGCCGTTCAACGACGGGCCGGGCCTGGACGATACTGTTTCTACGGATAGCCTCAAAGCGTCTTCGTCGCCAGAAAACGAGCCGAACGTGTCATCGTCGTTGGCGGTGAAGTATGACGAAGAGGAAGAAGAAGAGGACGTGTGCAGGATCTGTAGGAACCCTGGGGAGCCAGATAACCAGCTGAGGTATCCGTGCGCCTGTAGCGGTAGCATTAAGTTTGTGCACCAGGCTTGTCTCCTTCAGTGGCTCAATCACAGCAACGCCCGGCAGTGCGAGGTACGCTTTTATTTTTTCTCTATGATCTGATTCCCAATTCGAAATTTTGTTAATTAAGGGTTATATGATAGCCTCATGAGATTTTGTTTTTTCAAAATTTTGTTTTTTGTGGTCAAATTTTAAGAGTTTGTATGGTGATCAATGTGTTTCTATGTGGTTCTTGTTTAATCAATTGATGAAATAAGTTGTCAAAGACCTGCGTGAGCTGTATATATCTCAATTTTTACTTTTGTTGAATGCTACTGGTGCCGTTTTGATTCCTGTGGGAAGAAACAAAAGGTAGGTTTAAAAAATATTGTCTTGTTTTTGTTTTGCACATTATTGCTTTCTCTCTTATTCTTTCATGTAATTTTTAGACAATGAAATTTATGGCATATGGAAAATTGCGTAGTGCAGGTAAAGATTGTAACAAGGAACTACTGGAATGTCATTCTAATGGATACTAATTTTGTAGATTTTCTAACTTGTGATTGTTGTTCAATCAGAAAAAGGGAACTTTTTCAGTTCAAAAAACCAATCAGAATCAGGAAAAAAAAAATGGAAATAGTGAATCAAGATCTAGGTGAATCCCTTCACGGATATGGATTGTACAGCAGTGTACTTGTGTCATCCCACCTGGCTCATTCCAGTGGTTTGTATTTGCTTAATGAAGAATGTAAAAATAATAGCTTATTAAAGAATAAAATGATCCTGATGATGGGAGATTATTTTAATTAAATTAAAATGAATGCAATGAGCTCAATTTGACACTGCCTTTCGACTCATAACTGATGGTTAATTTTCAAGGTCGAACCAACTTATTCTATTTCCATTCTTATAGTACTCTGTGAGAACTTAAAAATAAAATATGGGTTCAGGCCGTTGGCAATGGTAGACAAAAATTCTTATGTATTGATCCCTAGTGCAACAATGTGAATCAAGGGAAGAGAGTCTTAAAGTGAGCGAGGAAGAATTTATGTTGAAACATTCTTGGACCTTCCTTCCTTTAAAACACATTTGTTAATCAAGTGCATTGAAGCTGAGTTTACTGGTTTCCACATACTTCTGCTCCTTTCCCACATCTTTGTTTAAGCTAGTAATTGTTTCACTTCTTGTGCATTACAGGTTTGCAAACATGCATTCTCCTTTTCTCCTGTATATGCTGAGAATGCTCCGGCAAGGCTTCCTGTTCAAGAGTTTGTAGTTGGAATGGCCATGAAAGCTTGCCATGTTCTGCAATTCTTTTTGCGCCTGAGTTTTGTACTTTCAGTTTGGCTCCTCATCATACCATTCATCACATTTTGGATATGGCGGTTGGCTTTTGTGAGGAGTCTTGGTGAAGCGCAGAGATTGTTCCTTAGTCATTTATCCACTACAGTAATCCTTACTGATTGTCTGCATGGATTCCTACTTTCTGCAAGCATTGTGTTTATTTTTCTAGGAGCGACATCTCTGAGGGATTATTTTAGACATTTACGAGAGCTTGGAGGACAAGATGCCGAGAGAGAAGAAGAAGGGGACAGAAATGGTGCTCGTGCTGTTAGAAGACCTCCTGCACAACCCAACAGGAATTTGGCTGGCGATGCAAATGTTGAAGATGCTGGGGGAGCACCAGGAATTGCTGGAGCAGGTCAAATAATCAGAAGGAATGCTGAAAATGTAGCTGCGCGGTGGGAGCTTCAGGCAGCTCGTCTTGAGGCTCATGTTGAACAGATGTTTGATGGTCTGGATGATGCTGATGGTGCAGAGGATGTACCCTTTGATGAGCTTGTTGGCATGCAGGGTCCTGTCTTTCATTTGGTTGAAAATGCATTCACTGTAAGTTCAACCTATTTTTGCCATTTCATCTGTTGTTATCAGTTCTTGATGATGTAGTTAGAGTTTTGGACTTGTTTGCATAGGCAGTCTTGGCTACTTTTAGGTTGCAATTTTGATGTGGTGGGTGATTTATCTAATTAGTAAGAGCTAAGGACACATCACTTCCTTAAATCAACATGTACTATCCTGCTTAATATCAAACTCTATTCCTTCCCAATTCACCAACCTATAAGGATGCTAGTGACTTCAACCAAGAGTTTGACTTTCTTGAAATTGAAAAGTTTGGTTGTATTCAATTAAGACTTTTTAAGACTTTATGAAAGTCATGGGGTATTCAGTTAAGATTTTAAAAAGGTCTTTGAAAGTTATGAGTTGTTCAATTAAGACTTTTTATAAGTCCATGAATGTCTAGGGGTATTTAAACTTTTTCTTTGTCGTTCCTTTTTTTTTTTATATATAAATATATATTCTTAAATCCTTAAGAAAAAGTCATGAGAAATCCCTTCCTTAAGCATGGAAATCGGACAACTATAATTTCTTAGGAAAGCAAATTTCCACCCTTTTTTTTATTGATATATTGTGTGCTATTTCTCTACAGGTTCTTGCGAGCAATATGATATTCCTTGGGGTCGTAATCTTCGTGCCATTTTCGTTGGGTCGTATTATACTCTATTATGTATCTTGGCTTTTCTCCACGGCTAGTGGTCCAGTTTTGTCAACTGTAATGCCACTAACAGAATCAGCCCTCTCATTGGCAAATATTACATTGAAAAATGCATTAACTGGTGTTACAAATTTGTCCTCTGAAAGCCAAGACAATGGTCTGCTTGATCAGGTTGGAGAAATGCTGAAAGCCAACACAAGTGGACTTGATGAAATCTCAAACAACGTAAGCTCATCCCTTGGGACAGATCTTTTGAAGGGTGCTACAAGTGGAACATCAAGGCTTTCTGATGTCACTACTCTTGCCATCGGATACATGATCATATTTTCTTTAGTTTTTTTTTACCTCGCTGTTGTTTCCTTGGTTCGGTACACTAGGGGTGAGCCTTTGACTATGGGAAGGTTTTATGGTATAGCATCTATAGCAGAGACAATTCCATCTCTCTTCAGGCAATTCTTGGCAGCGATGAGGCATTTGATGACCATGATTAAGGTTGCTTTTCTTCTTGTCATTGAACTTGGAGTGTTCCCATTGATGTGTGGATGGTGGCTAGATGTCTGCACCATAAGGATGTTCGGGAAGTCAATGGCTCAAAGAGTTCAATTCTTCTCAGCTTCTCCTTTGGCGAGCTCCTTGGTTCATTGGGTTGTAGGAATTGTATACATGCTACAAATAAGCATATTTGTCAGTCTTCTCCGGGGGGTATATTTCTGAGCCATCTCATTATATTGGACTATATTCAGTGTGAAACTGTTATGTTTTCTGACTTACAATTTTGCTTTTTATTGGCAGGTTCTGCGCAATGGAGTTCTTTATTTCCTCCGAGATCCAGCTGACCCAAACTACAATCCATTCCGTGATCTCATTGATGATCCTGTGCATAAACATGCTCGCAGGGTTTTATTGTCTGTTGCTGTATATGGGAGTTTGATTGTGATGCTAGTATTTTTACCAGTCAAACTTGCTATGCGGGTGGCGCCATCCATTTTTCCATTTGATATATCGTAAGATAGCCATTAAATTGAGTAGCACCAATTGCTGATTGCTGCCGTTGACATGTTGATACTCTGTAATTGTTCTAACATATACTTTCTTCCCCAGGTTATCTGATCCATTTACTGAAATCCCAGCTGACATGCTTCTCTTCCAAATATGCATTCCGTTTGCCATTGAGCATTTCAAGTTACGGACAACAATTAAATCCCTTCTCCGCTATTGGTTTACAGCTGTCGGCTGGGCACTTGGTTTAACTGACTTCTTACTGCCTAGGCCTGAAGACAATGGTGTTCAGGATAATGGAAATGCAGAGCCAGGTCGGCAGGATAGGCTACAGGTAGTCCACCTAGGTGGGCAGGATCAGTCCCTGGCTGCCCTTCAAGCTGCTGCTGATCCAAATGCAGTCATTCTTGCATCTGGGGATTCAAATGCTTCAGAGGAGTTTGATGGTGATGAACAACCTGATTCAGAGTAAGTTTTGGGATGTTTAACCGTTTTATATAAGTTGTCTAATTTAATATCTGTGTATATATTAAGACAGGAAGTTTTATTATAAATTCACGAGTTTTTTCAGTTCATGATTCTGAAACATGCTGCAATAAATTCTCACTTGTTTTGCTTTGAAATTTCAAATTTTCCTCTATTATTATTATTATTATTATTATTGTTATTGTTATTGTTATTATTGTGCCTTCGTTTCTCCTGGTTTTAGGATATTCTGATGCCCTTGTATATTTCTAATCTGTCTTGTAGCAGATATGGCTTTGTGCTTCGGATTGTCCTCTTGCTGGTTGTGGCTTGGATGACTTTGCTGGTTTTCAACTCTGCCTTGATTGTTGTACCAGTATCGCTTGGAAGGGCAATTTTTAATGCCATTCCTTTTCTCCCAATGACTCATGGCATCAAGTGCAATGGTAACAGGGTTTATTGATTTTGTTTTCTATGCTATGCTTCATTTATTTTTGATGGGATTGTTAATTTTCTTTTTATTTATTTTTTATTTCTTAGATTTATATGCTTTCATCATTGGAAGCTATGTAATATGGACTGCTGTAGCTGGAGTGAGATATTCTATTGAGCATATTAGAACAAAGAAAGTTGTAGTTCTGTTGAGCCAGATTTGGAAGTGGTGTGGCATTGTTGTCAAGAGTTCTGCTCTCTTGTCAGTTTGGGTAAGAATCACGTACTTTCTGTTACTTTTATGCTATCAAATTTTCCATGTGTCTGGTTATTAGATTCTTTAACCGTGTCTACTTTTTACAGATATTTGTTATTCCAGTATTGATAGGCCTTCTCTTTGAGCTATTGGTAATTGTGCCTATGCGGGTGCCTGTGGATGAAAGCCCGGTTTTCCTCCTATATCAGGACTGGGCATTGGGCCTCATTTTTCTCAAGATCTGGACTAGACTGGTGAGAGTTATTTCATTATGTACTCTTTTTACTGGTATTATATTTTATGTGATGTCCAATAAGAAAATATTGAAATATTGTTATAGCATTCAACTGCGTGTAGTATGCTCTCATTCATTGGCTGTGTACCATGGGGATAGGAAGAATTGCATTCTCTGGGAACTGGGTCTTTTATCTCTTGTGCTTGGTATTGTGTTTGAACAGGTTATGCTGGATCATGTGATGCCATTGATGGATGAGAGTTGGCGAGTAAAATTCGAGAGGGTGAGAGAAGATGGTTTCTCAAGGCTGCAAGGTCTTTGGGTGCTACGCGAAATTGTGATACCGATTATAATGAAGTTGTTGACAGCCCTGTGCGTACCTTATGTCCTTGCCAGGGGGGTGTTTCCGGTGCTTGGGTACCCACTAGTTGTTAATTCTGCAGTTTATCGGTTTGCCTGGCTGGGATGCCTATCTTTCAGCTTAGTGTGCTTTTGTGCCAAGAGATTCCATGTTTGGTTCACGAACCTTCACAATTCCATACGTGACGACCGCTACCTGATTGGCCGCCGGCTTCATAACTATGGGGAACACATTGAGGAGAAGACGAATGAGATGGAGACTTCATCTGAAATGCAAGATGCTAATTTAAGGGGTACTGGTTTAATTCAGCATGACCGAGAAGCTGACGTTGGGGTTCGGCTCAGACGGGCTGCACGGCATGATATTGCTTAAATTTACGAGGCAGGGTGTGTTTAGGATGTTTTGGTCTCTTCATCGTGAAGAGGTTTTATTATTACTAATTTTTTTTTTATATATATATTTTATGTATAGACCACAACCTGGCCTTTAGTTTTACACATTACCTACTGAGGGTCTTCTAAATGCCTGTTTTTAACTCTCATTAACTGGTTTATGAATTGTTAAACTGGTAGTAATTAGAAGATAAGCAAATTGTTTATAGAAATATCATGTTTTGCGGATCTTAATGAATGTGAATGTGTTGATCTATATGCTTTTTACCAGGTTCAAGTTGGCAAAGCCACTGAGGATGAAATATACAGAACACTAAGCTCATTAGTTAAAGGATCAAATGGACATAACTCTCGAATTATTTACGGTTACAAATTATCGTTTTAAATTGAGGACGTCATTGTTGGTTTTTTTTTTTTTGTGGGGTAAAACTTCTGAAATAACATGAAGATATGGACTATCGATCATCCAACATCATTCGGCAAATAACATAAATTCTCTTAACTATTGTGTCATTCAATTAACTATTCATAAATTATTAGTAATTATTTTGTGATAAGATGTATTATAGATAATTTAATAACACGACATGCTCACTTTATGCCACCATAATACTTCATTTGAAATTTGGAATATCCGAGGAGGAAAAAATTAGAAATATTATTTTCTCCATAATTCTCTTTAAATTAAATAATGAAAACAGCTCCAGTTTTCTTTATTTATTTCTCCTACTTCTAATTCGAAACATTTCCTACAAAAACAATATCATTGGATTTAAGGCTTCACTCGAAAGGACGAACATCATGGTGAGATTAACAGGCTAATAAGTAGTAATAAACCCACATTGATTGGCGTCCCAACTTAAAAAACAGAGAGAGGAGAGAGAGAGAGGCGAACCAAAATCCAGCCTAGACCACGGCTAAAAAAAACAATCCATGCAATAAACGCGCATAGCAAAGTCAAATGCATAAACAACCAAGTTTCAAAAAGGAAGGAAAAACCTCACACAGAACAGACCAATACCAGTGTCTACTCTAGAGAAACTGTTATCAAACAAAAGACCTAGAGTTAATAGTCTCAATCTCATCGTTTTATAAGAACAAAGTTATGCCCGCAATCAAATTCTCAAGACACAAGGTTGTCACCAAGTGACAATGAGGCCAGTTGATCAGCTGCATTCCCAGCCTGCTGCTGCTGCTGAGCAACATTTCTCAGGACTTCCATAGCCTCCGCTACCTTTGCTTTCAGAGCATCTGGTGACTCCAGCAAATGCAGGACCTCAGTTTGATCCATCTCCAGAAGCATTCCTGTAACCTTAGCTGCATTGTCGGGTTCCAGCTGTTCCACAAGTGGGTAAAGATTCTCACCCAGCATCTACAGATTTTCACCAAACAAGGAAATATTTAGTTATGAAAATTTAACCATAGCTGTACTACAACCACTTTAGATAGTAATATTATTTCACTTTAGATAGTTATATTATTTCACCTCTAATTGCATTTCAATTGGGCATTACATAAAGTATATATACTATATCTTACATTTGCTACCAAAATGTTAACACCCTTTCTATTACAAACAAGAAAGATTACGTCACTTTTGGTGTTAGAGAGCCTCAATTGAAAACGAAGTTGCCAATGCACTTCCACTCGAAACTTAGATAAAGCTTAGCACATGCTTACCGTTCTCTGCTGCTCCGGTGAGGCATTTGCAAGTGCAGTAGCCAAAGCTCCGATTGGAATTGGCTGAGACAGTGCCGCATCACGCATTGGCATACCACCCATGTCATATGGAACAGAAAACATTCCTCCAGCAACACCAGGCATTGGAACATCAGGCAGCCCACGCCCTGGTGGGTAACGGTAAACTCGGCCACCCCTTGGGAGCATCTGTTATTCACATAAGCCATCAAAAACTTAAGTCAATTTACAAAATACGGATACACAGAGATAGTAGACTACTTGGAAATGAAAAGAAATAAAATGCCAACAACCTGCTGTTGCATCATCGGAACCGTTTGCTGGGTTTGCTGGACAGCCCCTGCCCTTCTGCCACCAGGACGCTGCCCCTGCTGTCCCTGTTGAACCATTGGCACAAAGAAATTTGGCATGGGACCCCCACCTGGCCTCATACCAGGAACAAGTTGCTGCTGATACCCAAATCCAGGCTGTTAAAATGAAGAAACACAAATGACATAAAATCACTAAACCAACTAATCAAAGAAATGGAAAATATCAGTTTAAAATAAAATAAATTCCCACTAAAGGAAATATATAGCTGTTAAAAGAAACAAGTCAAGCAAACAGGTAACCTGGGAAGGTATGATGGCAGGTGGGCCTTGACCATAAAATATTTGTTGTCCAATACCTGGACCACCAGGAGGGTACATTGGCATGCGAGGAGCAACAGAAGGCGTCATTGCAACTGGTCTCATCTGGGAAAACTGAGCCTGTACAAGTAGTAGAAATACAGATGTGCACACAAATGACAGTTCTAGAAACAACTACAACAATAAGGACACAAATAAACAAAGTCCACCCAAGTATCAATAAAATGAAGGAATGCCACCACAAAATGTGCAAGGAATAAAATTCTTTTGTCTGCATCACATTTTCAATCTCTATTGCATCTTTTATTAGTTCTTATAAAACAACACTCTCTTAATCATCAACCGCTGCTATCAACAATATGAAAATGCTCTATTGATTCAAAAGAATCACATAATTGAGGGGGAAAAGATGGGGCAGGAGGAAGGGGTACAGAAACATACCTGCAATCTTGCTCTTCTATCTTCTTTTCGTTGTGCAAGTGCAACATACAGAGGCTTGCTAACAATCATTTTGCCATTCATCTCCAAAAGCTATCAAAATAAAAGTATAAATAAATTCATTTCTTATTCTCGTCTTATCTTTCCTTTTACAAGAAACATAAATGTGATTATGCTATGTCTCCACTATGCACGAAAAAGTGACTTACAGCTCTAGATGCCTCTTCAGGAGTTGAGAATGCAACAAAGCCTGATCCCCTACTTATACCATTAGGGTCTCGCATAACCTGTTGCATTGTCAAGAAGAAAAACTACTATGAGGCCCACCCAACATCAAAAAGAGTGAACAGAGCCTTTGCTTTAACAAAAACGATATTACAGACCTTGCATGAGGTAATTGTACCAAATTGTGAAAATAGCTCCTTAAGTTTATCATCACTGATGCTATCATCTAAATTTTTGACATACAAGTTTGCCCCCTGATATTTGTCAGCTGCCTCTTTCATACTCTGTTCAAATCGTTGCTTAAGTTCATTTTCCCTTTCAGATTTCTTCTGAGCTTTTCCAACGTACCACTCCTTATCATCAAATTTCTTCCCATTCAAAGACTCAACAGCCCTACTAGCATCTTCTGCATTTTCAAAGTTGACAAATCCGAAGCATCTTGACTTCCCATCTGCATCCCTCATCACCACTACACTAGTAAGTGGTCCAAATTCACCAAAAACTTTATTCAAATCTTCCTCAGTTGTTGATTCTGAGAGATTCTTTACGAAAACATTGTTGAATTTTGATTTGTCAGTGGAACTTTCTCTTTCCTGCTTGCGCAGGAAGGGTCCCACAAAAACTTGCTTATCATTTAAAAGCATTCCATTCAACTTTTCTATAGCTTTTTGGGCAGATTCCTCACTCTCAAACTGAACAAAGCCATAGCCTTTTGACTGGCCAGTTGAATCCGTAGCTACCTTGCAAGAAAGAATATTCCCAAATGCAGAAAATGTATCATGCAATGCTTTGTGGTCAATCCCTTTGTCCAAATTCTGCCATTACCATAAATAAATAAATAAAATTGTTACAACATGAAATTCAAACAGATGAATTCAGCACCAATGATGTTTTAGAACTGTAACCAAACGTTCAAATCGCATGATTGTCAGATATGGATACCTTGATAAAGATATTCCCAGACCCACTCTTGCGAATACTAGGATCACGATGAGAATACATAATCCTAATTGGCTTTCCATTGAGAGGAGTAAAGTTCAACACATCCAACGCCCTTGCAGCTGTTATCATTTCAAGCTCAATATATTAGAAAGAGAAAAAAAAAAAAAGGTCTAATTTACTGAAGAGAAAAGGTAAACACCAACATGGTAGCCAGATTCTAAATAATTCCAACTTAACCAGTAGACACCATTGCAATTTGTACTACCTTCAAAAACCATTCCATGTACAACCTCAAAAAGACAAGAACACATACAAAAAGAAAACGCACATGAATCGCAATTTTGTAGTGTCATCATTTGATGATAAATCTGAATGTCATCAGCACTACTAAAATCCACCCGAAAACCAAACTACAGCCTTGACTACTTACATAAGCATTCTCCTTATACCTAATTTACCAATGTGAACAAACTGCAAACCACTGCTCCCCAAAGTATGACATTAATACTCAAGTATCAAATAAAAACCCATTCAAAAGCATAAAACATCTTAACCATGTAAATGCATGTTTCAATTTTGTCCATCAACTTCATACCATCCCCATGTTCTTATTCATATAACAAGCTGCACAATGCCAGTTACATCTAATTCACAATATATAACCCTGATAACCAGAGTAGAATACTACATCCAAGTTTAGCAGCCTGAACAAATTCTAGGTTCTGCCTTGTGGGGCTATCTAGTAGATTCACATGGTATGTAATCATAGTTTTTAAGAAGATAACAACGTCATTTAAAATTAGGCTCCTTGCAAGGAAAAAAGACAGAAAATATGATTGACCAGTCGTGTGGTGTAAATCCATAATGCACCTAATTTCTATGACCATTTAGTAATCCATTCATGAAGAGGCAAGAAAAAGGGTCAGTTTTAAATTTCAACAAAAAAAAAAGAAAAAAGAAGAAGGTGATTTTGCGCTTATGAATTCAACTGTAAGAAACTTAATTACAGATTTCTTCCCAGTTGGAGATGTCCCAAGGATTATGGGGCTAATATCCATTTGCCAACTCAAAAATTTGGATGCGCCAATGTTGTGAAATCAGGTGCTAACAGTTCAGAAAAGACAAATTATTTTAGAATTAGTGAAATGTGTCAAAATAGGCTATGGTTTGGGCACAAATATGGCAAACAGAAACCAACCTAAGAGTACTTAAACCACCAAAAACATAAAAGAAAAAAAAAAAAAAAAAAAAACAAAAACAAAAACATACAAACAAACAATTGCCAAGGAACCAAAAGACTAGGAAAAGGTTAGAGATAATCATCCAACCTGTAGAATTGAAAACATTACAATATGCTCTAACTGCTTATTGGATCAACTCCTAGCTTACATTAAAACCCTACTGAAAGACTCTTTTAAGTGGAAAAAGCATGAAGGCTAAAACAACTACTAAAGCCACCATTTAATCTAGACCAAAAATAAGTGTTTAGAATCACAATTTTAGTCTTAGCCTCCCAAACACGGGTAGTTTGTTTCTAAATGTGAAGGAGCTACACCACTCTGTCCAATATAATATTTCCTTTTGAAAAGATTTATAACTCTAAAGGAAAGCATTGCATTAGGAGTAAGTCATAAAGCACTCAAGTCAATCTAAAAGTCAAGTCAATACAAATAAATTAGACATATAATGGGTAGCCAATAAGATTACTCAAAAAAACAAAAACACTAATAAAAAATATACAAACTAATATACAGGAACTATGTCACTTCCTTGAGCTGTTCAACAACTTCAATTTGCATGTAGGGATACAACTGGCTACAAACGTGCACATTGATTATTGAGCAACCTATCAACTAAAAATTCTTCACAATAGATCATAAATTTGGCTTCCCATTATTAGCATACATTGAAAAGGCAGGAGCCATCCCATAACATTGTTTTGATTATCTTGGCAAAAATGTAATTTCAAGATAGAGAGTTAGTAGTAAAATTCAAATCGTTTCAGAAGAGCTCAACTCCACAAGGTTCAAAAAATTTCAACCCAAAATTAGGAAGTGCATCTTTTATGATGAAACTTTGGTCCTATCAGGCATAACAAAAAAAAAAATCTCAAAAAAGGTGTATCAATCAAGTTTGGAGATAAGAAATCAGAGAAAACATATGGTCGAGTTGTCAGGAACAGTTCTAATTTCAAGTCGAAGATTTTCTCTTATAAACTTGTTCGAAGGCTCATAAAAGCATTTACCTTGAATCATCTCAAACAAGCAAAAATAAAGGTGTCATGCATTTCAATTAGAGTTGAAGAGTAATCACATTGTATCTTAATTTAGAAGTGGTAATGTTAGAAACCCTTGTCAACTTAAGTACGCATCACATTTAATAGTTGCTTCATAAAATCAATCAGTGGGTTCACATTTACTAAAAAGATACCACAAATTTCATATCTAAGCACTGAATTCTCCACATGTATAAAAAGTAAAAACTGGCACTTTCACACAATTCTAAAATGGTAAAATGTGTTATTTCGCCTTCTTAGCCATCTAAGCAGCACGCTGCTGTATTATTGTACATTCCCACTACGCTTACTTGCAAAATCTATATTCTAACTCTTTTATAATAACAACCACTTCACCATAAAGAATTCAAATAGAACAATAAGCTGAAATATATGTATGTAGGGTGAAAAAAAAGAACATTTTTTTGTCACTGGAGATGAGCTGAATAACTAACGAATTATGGAGCATATAGAAATAAATTTTGATCAAAACCATAATACATATATGATAGAAGCTGAAATGACGACTAACCGTCTTGGGGATTGCTATAATTGACGTAACCATAGCCAAGCGATCTTCGGGTCGTCACGTCCCTGCAAACCCTAACCGAAACAACCTGACCCAGCTGGTTAAACAGATCATAGAGCTGAGAATCCGTGACATTCGGGTCAAGATCTCCAACATACAGAGACGTCGTCACAAACTGGTTGGCCCCACCGTTGGCCGCCGCAGCCGCAGCAGCGTTAGCTCCTGATATCGCACTCTGAGGCTGAACCTGAATTTGGGCCATCTCAAAAAGAAAGAAAAATCAAGAAAACCAAGCAAAAATCCGACCTTTCTCTTTCCTTTTTCTTTTTTTTTTTCTCTTTGTTTTTTCACTTTTCTTTTTTCAATTTTTTTTTCCTTTTTTCTTCCCTCTCCTCTTTGTTATTCTGAAACAAACCCTAGGAAGAACTCAAACAAACTCACGAAGATAGAAAAACCTTAAGAAAATGCACGCCCAAACTCTCAGATAAAACCACCGATAGAAAATTTTCTTTTTTCTTTTTCTTTATGTTTTTTCAAAAAAAAAATTTATGGATAATTTTGATAGTGGAGGAGAGGGAAGGAAATTGAAGGATAAATTGTCGGAGATCCGACGGACGAAGCTAGTTGCCGCCGATTGGGCGGCGGCGCGTGACAGAGATAGAGGAAGAAAGTAGAGAAAAAGGATAAAAATGGAAAGTAAAGTTCGCCGAGAGCAGCTGAAACTGCACTAAAGGAATTTAATTGCGAGCTGCGAGAGTTTATTAATATGTGTGTAAAAACCCTAGGATTATCCTTGGGCGATATCTCCGCCGTTGGATCTGATTGGTGTGGACCCCCACCGCGAGGTCATTGGAATCCGTAGATGGGATCACTACGTGAAATATACAACTGGTAACCGTAGATATTCTTTAGATAAGGTAGGTTGCTCTGGCTTTCACCCATCCACGCGCGTGTTCTTACCAACAGCGGTGAATTTTCTATCAGATTTCTTTTCTCTTTATTAATTTCACTTTATTTACCAACAAAAAATAATTTTACGTGAGGTAGTCCCTCTATGTAAACTGTAGTTTATATATGTTTTAAATTTTATTATTTAGTTAATCCATTTTGTAATGTTTTTAAAATTTATGTAATTTGTGGTTTCCACTAAGGTTTTACAATAAAGGCATTTACATTATATAAAAAAAAAAGGATAAAGATTAGAACCGATTTATTGTTTACTGTATTATTTGTGTTTTAATTTCCATTAGTTTAGTTTAAATGTTAAGTTATATTAGTTAGTATTTGTTATTATTAATAAGCATCTAATTAGAGTTTATTATTATTAATAGACCTCCTAATTATAATTTTTTTTTACATTTATAGAAAGATAAAAAAAACTAATTAATTTTAAGAAAATCTAAACTTATTAAAGTGCATACTTTTTGAGAGAAAAAATTAGAAAAAAATTACTGAATTTTACTTATACACCAGAAAAAAAAAATATATATATATATATATATAGTTACTGACTTTTACTTTTGTATTTTTTTTAATAAACTTTATTTTAACACAGTACTAATTAATTAAAAAAATTAACAGTATTTAAAAAAAAGTAATAATTATTCAAAATAATTTGTTAAGTTTGGCGTTTGTGATACACGCTGTTATGCGAGGGTTTATAATCATTTATTTTGCCATGTTACACGTAAAAAAATGATATAAGTTTCTTTTTTCCATATGGTGTGTGGTATGTGGATGCCTCAATTTTCCTTTAGAATAATTCAAAAATATATATATTTATATTTGTGTTTTTTTTGTTTTTTTTTTGGGTATGTGGAAAACAATATTAAAATAGGCTAGCTACAAAATTATTCATTGAAATTTAAGTACAAGATCATTGTTGCTGCATATTTGTGTGCATACATAATTGTTAGACGATATATACTATGATTTTAGGGAATTGGCTTAGATGGATTTAACATTATGCGTGTATAATATTATATGGGCAAATGTAGGTGATTTAATCTAGAAAAAAATAATAATAATAATACAGGTGGGACTTGGCAGAGAGACATATATATAAAATAAGAAAATGTAATGAAATTAAGTTTTTATGGGGGTAAAATAATGAAATTAAATTAGTTATTACAGTTTCAGGGATATAGCTGATTTATAATGTAAGTATTAAAAAAAAAGGTTAATTTAATTGGTTTCTTAAACGAGTAAGTTGATGGCCTTTCCTTTTCTACCTGTACTTGCTAATTAATAGGAAAAAAAAAGAAGAAGAAGAAGAAGAAGAAGAAAGAAGTACATTTTCCTGTATTAATCAACCATAACATGATCATTAACCTACCTAGTAGTGTACGTGGGATTCAAAATTAATTAATATAATCATGAATAACTGCACTGAAATATAATTCCCGTGCTTAATTTATCAATATCTCAACTACTTAATCTGTATTAGAAAAAAATATTTAAAAAAAAAAACCAGTACCATGTATAATTCATTTTGTTTCATCTATTACTTATGTTATAATTCAACTTTTTCTCTTTAAATATTATATATACTATAATAAGATTTAACATTGAAATTATTATGCATTTGGGGTATGACCTAACAGAAAAAAAAGTCGACCGTTTCATCATATTTGTTTGTGAGAGTTGTGATTCGACTTGATAAGTCTCGTTATTACCTCATGTGTATTCAATTTTCACCAGGTGGAAAGTCTTAGCAAGCCCTGTTATTATCTCGGTATACTCAGTCTTATTTGAAGCGTCAGGTGGAGGGGATCTGTTAGAGGGTTGAACCAGCTGCTCTAGACTTCTACAGGGTTGAAAAGGCTCTGCCCATTAATAAAATTCTAAACTAATGAGATTCACATTGAATGCCTTTTTTATTTATAAAAAAAAACATTGAAATTATTATTCACTTTTATAATAATCTTAATTTAAAAAAAAATTATTATCAACATGCACTTTCAAAGTAGCAGCTAGCCAACATTTTATTATTATTATTATTATTATATTAATTGAACACTGTTAAAACCGGCTTATTTTCTTTCAAATTTATAATGACAATTGAATGTCATAAATTCTCAAGGCAATGATTCAACGGAAACACTTAGGGTCCGTTTGAAACTGCTTATGTAAATAGTATTTTTTTCAAAAGCGCTTTTTATTTAAGTACTTTAGAGTCCGTTTGGAACTGCTCTTTTTGAATGAAAAAGTATTTTTTTTTATAAAAAAAGCAGTTTGAAACATGTTTGGCAAAAAAATTATAAAACACTTTTTTTTTTATAAAAAAAGCACTTTAAGTGCTTTTTTTGATAAGCACATGATATGTGCTTTTCTAAAAAAGTACTTTTTCAAAGACTGTGAAATATTTTTAAAGCACTTTTTATAGTTTTCCACCAAACACAAACTGTTTTATTATTAAAGTACTTTTTGACTAAAGTGCTTAAATAAAAAGCGCTTTTGAAAAAATCACTATTTACATAAGCAGTTCCAAATGAGTCCTTAGTTAAAAAGTACTTTAATAATAAAATAGTTTGTGTTTGGTGGAAAACTATAAAAAAGTGCTTTAAAAATATTTCACAGTCTTTGAAAAAGTACTTTTTTAGAAAAGCCTATCAGGTGCTTCTTAAAAAAAGCACTTAAAGTCTTTTATAAAAAAAGTACTTTATAATTTTTTTGCCAAATATGTTTCAAACTGCTTTTTTTATAAAAAAAAAATATTTTTTCATTCAAAAAAGCAGTTCCAAAAAGCTCTTAGTGAAAAACTGATAACATGTATATATACTAGGAAAAATCTTTCAGGACCCATGAGGTAGCATAAATATATTTATTCATTATTATTTTCAAAAATATGAAACTCGATAACGTTTTTAAAAACTGTTAAATTTAAATAAAAAATATTATTAATTAATAAAATAAAAAATATGAAGGAGATTATTAAATTGATTTATTAACTAAATAAATTAATATTTATTTTCTTTTTTCCTCTCTTCCGTGACCTGCTGTAATGCTATTGCAACTCATCCCATACCAAGACTCATCGGCTCATAGTTGCCGACATCCGAGTGTCAATCACACTAATAATATCTAGTGGTTTTGAAAAAAAGAAATATATATATATATATATAATATAAATAAAAATAAAAACAATAATATTTTTTTAACTGTTAAATTTAATAGAAAGCAGTTGATGAAAAGTGAATTTCTAATAGTTTTAGAAAATGATAATAAGTAAATTGTAAGTAGAGTTTTACCCAAAAAAAAAAAAACGAAAATTGTAAGGAGGACAAATTTGAGGGGATTTGCATGATATTTGCTCATAAAAATATATGTTCAAAGATAACATTTCCCTTAAATATTAAACCTAACGGAAAAAGTTGATTGATAGTGAGTTTATGAAAATTTTAGATAATCATAATAAGTATAATTAGGGCAAATTTGAGAAGATTTTATGATATTTTACCATATATATTTTGTTGCTTTTTATTACCGAGGTTGAGCAAATTAAAATATAGTTGAAGATCTTCTATTCAATTTTTGTGTCCCCCAATAAAACTAAACACATCTTCATCTTGAATATAATACATATGTTTGGAAGAGTATATTATGAGGTGGGATAGTATTATATAATATTATTCCATATTTGACAAAATAAGTATGTGTGTATTATATAATACATGAATATATTTTTACGAGGAAAATATGGATTAAATTATACATCATCTCTTGGGTTTCAATTATACCGTGATATTCAATATTATGATATTATAACATAACAATTAAATTATTTTAAAATTATTTTTCTATATGTACAATAAATATACAGTCTAATATAATACTAACCAATATAATATAGACTAATATAATATAGACCAATATAATACAACATATCAAACGTGGCCTCGTTCTATCTTCTCTCCATTACCTTTTTTTTAACTAATTTTCCTTTTCTTTTTTTTATTTTTTACTCTACCTTTCTTTTTTTTTTTTACTTTTTTCATCGTCTTTATTTTTTTTTTCTTTTTATATCTTTACCAAATTGATTTTTATTTTAATTGAAACTGTTAGGGGCTATTATGTAATTTTATTTTATGTGGAATAGTTCTTTTCCTCAACCAAATTACTTTTTTATATATTGTAAATGACATGCAGTGTTTACAAATCTCACTCATTTATAGAATATATCAATTATACTATTATATATAAATGTATAATAAAGTTAAAGGAAAAATAATGAGAAAAAAAAATGAAAAAAAGAGAGTCAAACTTTAAAAATAAAAAAATACAAAAATAAAAGGGAAATGGAAAAACTAAAAGTCGGCAAAGACCAATAGGCCCAAGACAAAGAAAAGAAAAGCAAAAAGTATGGAAGATAAAAAACAAAAAAAACAAAACCGAAAAATAAGGAAAGATAACTTAAAAAATAGAAAGAAGAAAAAGAAAAGGCATTCTCATAAAGAATAAAAAGATAGTAATTAGTTTAAAGAATAAAAAGATAGTAATTAGTTTCAGTTAAAAATGAGAGATTTTATGTATTTCATAAACTCTAAACACCAAATACTTAAAAACACTTATATGTATGTAAAAATATAAAGAAATCAGGTTGTAAAAGATAATAAAAATGATATTTAAATATTCTTCTAAAGTGGATCTCTTGAATGACCGAAATATTTTGATAGGACAAAATGAGGTAGATTTCACCAAAAAAGCTTTCTTTATTTAAATCTAGCCATGAAAAATCTTGAAAAAAAAATATTTTTGTCAAAGAATCACACATGAAAACTGAAATCTAGTAGGAAATAAATGAGATCCAGAAGAAAATAAGTTAAATCTAAAGAAAACAAGTGAAATCTAGAGGAAAACAAGTGAAATCTAGAGGAAAACAAATGGGAATAAAGTCAAAGAACCTTTTTTTTTTTTTTCTAAATCTAGCCCTTTTAATGGTATCAAAAAAAGATATTTTGTAATTTAAAAACACATGAAAACCGGTTTTTGTCTTCCTATATTTTTGCAGAAAGAGTGTAAAATTAAAAGATAGTAAAATAAAAGAAAGGTTTTATGAAATATATGTTCCTTGTAGTCAAAGTTGGTCTCTCCAAAAGCTTCACACATGTGGGCTTTTGTAGAGGAGAAGCAAAAAGAAAAAAAAATGAAAAATTTTCTTTTAACCACAAAAGTGTGACAAAAACTTAAATATAAAGATAAGTAGTACTAGAAATGGTTGAAAATCCATCTCTTTCAAAGTAAACCATAGAGCTTTTGTCCTTTAAGGAAAACTATTAAGAAATCCAAAAGTTTCTTGATGTTTTTTTCCTTAAAGAAAAAAGCTCAAAGCTTATTTACTAAGAGTTTAAAAAATGGTATGAGAATGAGTAATTAAGAGTGTTATTCTTTAGTTTTGTTGCCATAAATAGTGCGTTGTAGAAAAATAGATAGAGGAAGGGTAGAGAGAATGAGTAATATAGATATAAGATGGAGAAAATTAAGGAGGAGAGAGAGTTAAGATAAAACTAAAAGGAGTGTCTTGGGTTATATAAAGACACTTGGGTAATGTGTGAGATTTAAGAGTGAGTAGGTGACAATTAGAAAAATCTAAAAATTTGACTAAGTCAAATTTGTCCATAAAGCAACCTATTCGGATAGAGTTGAGAAAAATATATACCTCTAAATGAAACAGATAAACATGTAAATCTGTCCAGATGAAATAGGTAAATAAGTGAGCATGAAGGTTTTTAAGGAGTCTCTAGATGAACAGAGAAAGAGGAGGGTATAAAAAATGGTAAGACATTATTTTTTTTGAGTGTGTAAAGGCCTTGTTTGGCACATGGAAAAAGATGGGATGGGATATGAAAATATATCCCATATTTTTTTTATGTGGTTGGTAAGCCAAAAGCAATTTCGGATAAAAAATCTTACATAATTTTTTCCCTAAATTTTTAACTATCAGGTTATCCCACCCCTACCTATGTGATTTCATTGGATAAGAAAATAAAAGTTCCTTTCGACAAACTAATCTCGTGTTCTCGCTCGCCCAACCGTTGTCGTCCTCATCCACACCAGTCGTTATTGTCACAATCGTACAACCGTTGTCGTCGTCACTGATGCACAACTACCATTGTTGCTATCACACGTTCTCATCTTCGCTGCCACTTGTTCTCGTCATCACATCCACACACCTTCTTCGTCATAGCCATCTAATGTAAGTATTTTGGAAGAAAGTTATTGGGAATGGTGGTTTGGTGCTCGTACGACATTTGCTTTTTTTAAAAGTAGTATTTTGGAATAGCTATTTTCTGAGGTAAAATACCACTTCCCCTGGTTTTAGGGTTTTCTGTTTCTTTTCTTTTTTTCATCTCTTAGTTGCGAATAGCTATTTGCTCGCCAATAGTTGGTGTACCTCATTGTGATAATTTACTTTTGAACCCATTTATTGTGTGGTCACATTTCAAAGATCATGTCAAACGTAGGTCAAAAACAGTTCTTCTCACTACTATTGGCGAGTACAAACAAAGACTATAAAACAGAACTTTCACCTATATGAGTGAGATCTCGTTCATTTGGGCAAGATATTTTTCCAAGAGTAAAATGAGTATCTTGCTCGTAGTAGCAAGAACTCGCTACTATTGACTAGCACACACAAACACTATCAAAATAAATATCTCGCTCGTAGTAGCAAATTCTCGCTACTATTGGATTGATTTGCTGTTGTAGCTGCTGATTTCTAATATACACAACTGTTATAGCTGCTTTTGCTGACCATTTTCTAAATTTTCTCTATAATATCTTTTTATCCACAGTGTGTATACTACTGGTTATTAGTCTAAATTTATAGCATTCCACAAAATTAAATATTCTCATACTTGTATAATAAACATTGATTTTTTTTTTTAGTTTAAAGATAGATAGAAGACAACTTGCTGTGTTCAATGACTCCGAAGTGGAAATGCTTTGTATGTGTTTTATGTTCGTTGTAGTTATGTATGTGTATGCGTCATCGCATTATGAGAACATGCCTCTTATGAATCGAGTATTTGGAAGGAATGAGACACATACGTCGTTCATAACTAATATGTTGGAAAGTGATGTTCATTCAATTAGTCAACTTAGAATGTATAGAAGAACAGTTGGTGTGTTATATGAATTGTTACGTCATGATGAACATATTAAGATGGATGGTTTGATTACTTTGGAGGAGCAAGTCTGTATATTTTTACACATACTTGCTCATCATGTAAAGAACCGTACTATTATAAGTAGATTCAATCGATCAGGAGAGACAATAAGTAGATATTTCAATTCATTATTAAATAGGGTGTTACAATTACATGGGGTTTTACTTATACATCCAGATCCTGTACCTGAAGATTGTACAGATGCTAGGTGGAAGATGTTTAAGGTATGTTTTTTGAGTAATTTATTTGGTGGATTAGTTGTATTCTTATGTTCGTAGATTAGAATTGTTTGGGAGCATTAGATGGAACTTATATTAAAATGAATGTACCTGAAATGGACAAGTCAAGATATCTAACAAGGAAGGGTGAGATTGCGACAAATGTGCTAGGTGTATGTAATCGCAATATGGAATTCATATTTGTATTTCCTGGTTGGGAAGGTTCGACATCAGATTCAAGAATATTACGAGATGCAATGAGTAGGCCATATGGATTAAAAATTCCTACTGGTAATGCTTAGAGTTGATATTTAAATTTAGAGTTTATACATCAAACTCGATAAGCTAATGAGAGTTCATTTTGGATTTTTAGGTTGTTACTATCTTGTTGATGTTGGTTATACAAATGTGAAGGATTTCTTGCACCATATAGAGGAATAAGATATCATCTTTCAGAATGAAGAGAAGGATATGCACCTATGAACTATCAAGAATATTTTAACATGAAACATGTATATGTAATGAATGTAATAGAACGTTGTTGTGGAGTTTTTAAAATGCATTGGGCAATTTTGAGGAGTTTATCTTTCTATTCAACTAAAACTCAAATTCAAATCATCGCAACTTATTGTCTTATACATAATCTAATTAGAAGAGAGATATCAGTTGATTCTGTGGAATATGAGTACAATAAGCAATAAGCTACTAAAAATTTAACAGATGATGAATTTGTTGGATTAGTTGCTTCTTCAGATGAGTTGGAGAGATAACTTAGCAAAACAAATGTTTAAGGAATGGAGAGGAAGTCGTGGTGGTTGACATGTTTGTAAGGTGTTTTTTTTTACTTTTTTTTGTTTTTTTTTTTATTTTTGTAGTTTGAAGTTATGATGTTATGTAAAATTGTGTTTAATTTGTTATGTAAACGTGACATTATCACACTTTATTATGCTATATTCTATGTGTTGTTATGTTATGTCGTATATGTTGTAATAGTGTAATTTCAATTTATGAATGATATTATAGCAATTTCATTTGTATTATTATGATAGGAATAGAAGTTGGAGGTAGCAGTAAAAATAGAAATAGACGTAGTTGGAGTAAAGAAGAAGAAGAAGTTTTGCTAATTGTATTAGAGGATGTAGTAGCTCGCAGATAGTGTTGTGATACAGATTCTTTTAAATTCGGTACAGTTAGTATGATTAAGAGACAATTGGCTGAGTTGTGCCATCGATCTAATTTGAGAGCTAATCCTCACATAGAGTCAAAATTGAAAATGTGGAAGAAACAATATATCATAATGTATAATATGATCAATAAGAGTGGATTTGGATGGAATGTCACTAGACACTGTGTGGAGGTTGATAGCGATGAAGCATGGACAACTTATATACATGTTTTAAATTTTTACTATTTATTGGTTCGTATGTTGAGTTTTGATATTATTATATTGAATATAACTTTATATTTTTTCATTTTCATTTATAGATTAATAGAAGTGTAGAAGGATGGAGAGATAAACTTTTTTCAATTTATGATATACTTTCTAATATATTTGGAAATGATCGTGCAACCAGAATTGGAGTAGAGACTCCAACTAGGCTAGCTAAGGACCTCAATTTGGACTGTGAACAAGAGCATAATACAAACTTTGATAATACTGATATTAATTCTCCAATATCAGTCAATCAACCTGATACTTTTGATGCTACTTTGTCAACTCCAACCCAATCAAGTGGAAGAAAGAGATTAAAGGTAAAAGAGGATATAACTAAAAGGTTTGGTGAAGTAACATCTATATTTAAGAAATTAGCTGAGAAGTTTGAAAGGAATGATACTAATTATCCTAAGTACTTAGCTGAAGAGCTTGACAGATTAAGATTTTCTATTATGGACAATCTTAAAATCTCAAAAGTAATGAGAAATGACTAATCAAATGTGGAGGTTTTCAAGGTTATTAAAAATGACGATGATAAGATTGCATATGCTAGGATATTTTTAGAGGGTTAGTGGATTGCCATTATGTGTTATGTAATTAGAGAGTTAGTATATTTTGTATTATATATGTTATGGACATGTACTTTATTTATTTCTGTAGTTGGAATATTTAGTTATGTTGTATCTGGTGTGTTGTGGAATATTTAGTTATGTTGTATTTAGCATGTTATGGACATATGCTGTGTTATAAATTATGTATTGTTATGGACTTATATTTGTATTATGTATGTTATGAACTTATGCTTTATTTATATTTATTGTTGGAATAGTTAGTTACGACGTATTTAGTGTGATATATAACACATCTTATTACATTGTTTTTAATTTTTCAAATAATTATTTTGTTATTTTATAGCAAAATGAACAAAACAGAGATGAAGATAGAATAGTTTTTTTTTTTTTAAAGGGAGATAGAATAGTGTCTAATATAAGATAGTACCTAACTTAATCATCCATATATATATATATATATATATATATATATATAATTAAGAACGTGTAGGAAAAGTTTTTATTTGGAATCAATTATGATTATTTAAGCTAAGAAAATAAATACCTTCTATACGTTTGTTTTTGGTCAATATATTATATATGTAATATATTTTGATTATCATTTCATGGAATTATAACAGTTTATTATTTGAATTTTTACTCTATATATATATAGTTATAATTTGTCAAATGACTTTTCAATTTATATGCATGATTTATTTAATGGTAAGAAAAAAAGTTTATATTGTGTTTAAAAATTGATATCCTGGTATATATAATACGTGGTCTGAATGTCAAGAATAAGTCAATGGGTTCAAAGATAATTTATATTTATCTTATCCAACAGTTGAAGAAGCTGAGATTGTATATGTTGAATTTATTGAACGATCAAGAAAAAATCACATTTAGGCAATACCAATGCACCAAAACGTGGAAACTACACATGCACGTCTTAACTTGAATAATAATTTTGTGTTTGGTTTCATATTAGGTTGTGTAGTTGGAATAACATTACTGAGTGTATTTATGTATTGTTTGTATTAGTAGGTTATTTAAAACAATTATGATATATATTATATATGTAGACTAATTTATATAACTTATGTATCAATTTTATATATATGTGATTGAGATAAATATTTATATGTTATGTTTTAATTTTATAATTAACTACCCATTCACAAATAGAAACTTCAATTCCCCTCAAGCATAGACCTGCTATCAATATTATATATTTTATCAAAGATTAAATTAAGAGTTAAATTATTAAAATATACTTTTAATAATTCACAATTTAATTTTGTAATAATAATAAAAAGTAAATTGTAAATTAATTAATTAATTTAAACCTTAATCTAAACTTTAATTTAACCGTTTATAAAATATAGATTATTTTATTATAAATTTTGTCTATAACTTGAATTATTAAAATATAATTTATATATAATTTAAAATATTTTAATAATTTAAATATTAATTCTATATCCGGAGTAATCCTATTTAGTATTCACTAAACACCAATATATTTAATTTAATTTTTTATCTTGATACCATCAAACACAAGATAACACTATTACAATTCCAACTTTTTATATCCTATCTTTTTCCAGATTTTCTCAAATTTTTTTCCTATCCTGCATACCAAACGAGGCCATGGACTTCTATATGTTAAACTAAGTCAAGTTGACAAAATACTAATTTGTTAGGAAAAATAAAAAAATACATGGATTTAAAACTTATACCCACATAAGTACTTAAACAAAAATAGATAAACAAATAAATAAATAACACATAATAATAAAAATAATATTTGAAATGGGGCTTGCAATTTATTAATTTTGAGGTTTGATTTAAATTATTTATATCTATGGGCTTAGAACCCCAAGTAGGTTAGCGCAACTTAAATAAATTTATCCAAATTTATGTTATAATTTTTTATGCTAATCAAAGGGTTTTTTTTACTTAATGTTCAGGTACAATGCTGTTTGAATTTTTTTAACCTATTTTCTTCAGAATAATTATTTTATTCTAAAATTATAATAATACCCTTGAATGATGAATTATTTTTTTAACTCATTCTTTTATAATTTTTCATAAATTATTTTTTAGCCACATATTTGAAATTTTTAAATAAAATTACAGAAAAAACAAATGAAAAAAAATAGATTAGAATAAAAAAAAATCATAATAAGCTTTGATGAATATTGAAGAATCATAAAAAAAAAATTAAAATTTTCTAAAAAAAAATTGTCATGGATGAATTACTTCATCACTGACGAAGTGAGATTTAAGGACGGACAAATATTTGACCGTCATTAAATCTCACTTTGTCAGTGACGAAGCAATTCGTTAGTTTAACGAATTAAGGGATTTAACGACGGTCAGAATAATGATTGTCATTAAATCTCTTAATTCGTCAAACTGACGAAGTGAGCTTTAATGACGGTCAGAATAATGACCGTCGTTAAATCCCTTAATTCGTCAAACTGACGAAGTGAACTTTAACGATAGTCAAATATTTGTCCATCCTTAAATCTAACTTCGTCAATGACGAAGTAACTCGTCCCTGACGGGTTTTTTTTTTTTTTACAAAATTTCAATTGTTTTTATAACTCTTCAATATCCATCAAAGTTTTGGTAGAATTTGTTACTAACAAATTAACTCATCATAAGTTAATTGCATAGATGTGAAGAAAAAGAAAGAAGATGAAGTACATGGCAAGAAAAAGACTCAGGAGAAAAACACTCAGAAAAAATGATTTTAAAGAAAAAAATATTGTAGAAGAAGAGATGTTACAGGAGAAGATTACGACGAAGGAGATGACAAATGAACTGAATAAAAGAAGCTAAAGAAAAAGAAGTTGCAAAAAAAAACCAAGGAGAAGACTATGATGAAGAAGATAAAGAAGACGATGAAAAAAAGATAAAAAAACCTACAAATATTTAAGAGTATATTTAATTTTTTATCAAAAAAATTAGTCAAAATAATACTTATAAAAAAAATTGATCAAAAAAATTTAAATGAATCTCAAAGTCATATAACATCAAAAAACCCTTGATCAAAATCGTACCCTTGCAAAGAGCCTTATTAAATTGGTTGAGCCCATTTTCTCATGGATTGGTCAATAGTTCCTAACAGGTCTGACGGATTACTAATTTCAATTTGACCTCTAACAACGTGTATTTAACATTTTTTTTTTAAATATATCATAAAACGTGGGAACTGGATTTATATAAATCTTAGTAAAATAAAAAACACTAATACAAAACGTCATTGAATGCACAACCCATTCAGTGACATTTTTTAAAATTGTATATAGAAAATTATTTTGTAAAATAAAACTATAAAATTGAATTTTATATTTTTAGATTTAAGAATGTGTTTGGTAATATTTTTTGAAATTATATGTTTGGAATGAATACAATAAAATCATATAGATATGAATATAAAAAATATAAAAAATGATATATATCTTAACCTTTTTTTTTTTTTTCCAAAAACACATAAAATATCCCTTTTCAAAGCCTACTTATATACTTGGAGTTGCATCCTATATTTTCCAAACTCTATATTTAGAAAAAAAGACAATCAAACATTTTTTTTAGGCGTTTTTATATTTGTAAAATGAAAAATTGTTTTACAAAATGTCAAAGGACATCTAATATTTTTATATCTACAACTTAATTAGATAAATATAAACTGTTTTTGCAAATGATCTAAAAACTATAAGTTTTCTTCTATCAAATCAAGCCAAACCAAGTAAAATATCACCTAAAATATATCTGTTGCCTATAATTTTATATAAACAAAATAACAAATAAATTAAAATTTATTAAAAAAAATACAAGAAGTACCCCGTTCTAGATCGCAAGAGCAGATGTTAGAGAATAAAAAAATAGACATGAGAAGAAAACAAATGTGTAGAAACGAAAAGGAAGTGTTTGCAGAAAAAAAAGAAAAAGAAAAAAGAAGAACTGTTTCAATGGTTTTAAAATTTAAGAGAAATATTAAAATTGAATCCACCTTTTCTAAATATATTTTCCGAAGATAATAACTTAAACGAGTATTACACGTGTTTTCAATTTTGCAAAATAAAAATAAAAATCTCAACATCAGTGGACCTGCCCTAAGTTTTATATTTTTCAAAGATCTATTTATAACCCATAAATATTCTGAAAGTGACCAATTGAAATACCAATTTATTGTACAAACATGAAAAGCAAAATACGAAACCCAACAATAACATTTAAAATACCAAACAAAAACAAACACTTTTACGAAAGAAATTTTAAAAGTCACTCCATGATACAGCACGATTAATTAGCAAACTTAATTCAATCACTTCCAGTATATCGCTCTATTTTAAATTAAAAAAAAAAGAAAAAAAGAAAAAGAAAAAGAAAAATGCCGTACAATTAACGTGACGTGTGGAGATTTATTCAAAGGTCGTCCGTCTTCAGCGCTGTTAATTGGATGCCGTTAAGGGAAAGTAGACGGCGGAGTTTGGCGTTGGACATTGGACGGATCCCTAATATTTTTCTTACGCTGACCAAAACGCGAGGCTTGTGGCCTAATACGACGTTCCCAGCCACACAAACGCAGTCGTTGCGAAAATAATAATTCCCAAATGGTGTGTAAAAGTGACAGCCCCGTCTCAGTCGCCTCGTCACCCGCCAAAATAAAGTTCCACTAAAGCAAATAAACGTGCCCAATCGGATAGTGACTCGTAGCCACTTAGCGGTGTCTCACTTTTCACATTGGCCGTCTACAATCAATCTACGCTGTACCGTTCCGTAATTGAATTTTCAACTTGTACTCTACGCTCTCTGTTAGTTTAACTTAATTAATTTTTACATAATTTTGTCTGATAAAATACGATTTTCCCAGAAAAACGAGAAGTCCAAAAAAAAAGTCCCACCGACCAAACACCAAACACCAATCTCCTGGGGTCCTTCCTATTAACGCGGAAGCAACAACGAAGAAGAAAGAAGAAGAAAGAAAGAAAGACGTAGCTTGGTGAATCTGTGTTATCACTATATATATATATATATAGACATATTTTTTAAATTTTAAAATAGTTTTATTTTCTTATAAGGATAAAATTAAATATTACAAAAATAAGAAAAAGAGTAGCAGAGGGATATTGCCAGTCAGAGCAGCAAACGGAGCAGAGCCGTAGCTAGTGAAGTGGATGATGGGCTCGATCTATTTGGCAAATCATGGTCAAGCTCTGGCAGGGCTTTCTGGTGGTGCCCACTCGGTTCTTCATCACCATCATCGTCATCACCTTCCATTACCATTTTTCTTCTTCCCATGCTTTCACTCTCATCAGGGACCTCTGGGTCTTGTATCGCAACGACGACGTTTACATGGGTTTGTGGGGCCTCGCCGACCCGCTTTTGTTGCTTCCTCTGGCGCTCCCGTTGTCAACTCTGTACCGGTATCCACACCTTTATTTCCCTTTGCTCGTGTTACTTCTAAACATCTTCCCTGGAATTAAAGAAAGCTGGTATTTTTCTGATGGTGGTTGATGACTAGGTGTTTATGGAATTCAGTGTGTTTATGTATGTGTTAGTTGAGAGAGATTGTGTTATTTTATGGAAGCGAATAGAAAGAAAGCTATTTTTTGACCACCTAAATTTGACTCTGGCAATTGATCAATGTTAAAGCTGGATACTTTGCAAATTTCATCCATTCTTTGCTTTTTCTGCTCATTAAATTTCTGGGACTTTTGTTTGATTCCTGTTCATTATTTTAGCTAGAGATTGCGGCAAATGTTGCTTGTTGCTTGCCAATTGTGAAATTTCTTTGATGACTTGGCTATTTTAGTATTGCATATTGAATTTGGGTACGTTGAATTTTTCAGCCAAGGAATGGAAACTACACCGTTGGTGATTTTATGACAAAGAGAGATAATTTACACGTGGTTAAACCTACAACAACTGTTGATGAAGGTATGGGAAAATACTTGGGTTCTATTCTGTTGAATATCTTAAAATTTTTTGATTGGTGTTCGGAATTCACTAGCTTTTTTGTGGTTACAGCATTGCAGGCACTATGTGAGAAGAGGATAACTGGTTTTCCTGTGATTGATGATGACTGGAAACTGGTAATTTTGTTTTCATTTTGACTAACATAAAAAGGAGAATCTGAGTGATCGTATTTTCATTTTTTCCCAATGTGTTGAATCTTTGAGTTATGATACAATTTTTTATGTTCTTGTGGTTGAATTGTTGACTGAACATTTGGTTGATTGCATTGTCTTAAAGCAGTTAATGATACTGGGGAGCGTTAATTACTTAATTATTTAGAGTGATAAAGATTTATATAGAGAATTAAATAGTTGGATTTAGATATTTATGTTTGTAAGTTTTAGTTGATTTTCATGCTTGTTTGAAATTTAAAGTTCATATTACTTTTTTCCGTTAGATTTGCATCTGTATCTATATGCGCATTGAAATTCATTTTGTTCTGCATGCCTCAAGTAAACTTTTATGTCTTTAGATGAAGGTGGGAGGTACAGCAGAAAGACTATTGCAGAAGAGGGAAGGACAGTTAAATCTTAAGTGGATTTAGGTTTTGTTTCAATTAATTACTTACCAGTTTGCTAATAGATAGAATATCATTGATTAATTCTTCATCCTACAGAGAAGGTTAGCACTATGGGATTAGCTAGTAAAATATCCAATACCATGCTAAATTGTTATCAATCAAAACGGTTAAACTGTTAGATTGTGGATACACTATCTTTATGTAGCCAAAAACAACTTACAACAAGTGTAGTAATGGTAGTTCAGGGTTGTTGAAAATATTCGGGGGATGTCCATATTTTTAAGGATCTTTGCCCTTTCTGATTAAAAGTTTCTCTTCTCTGTTAATATATCTCTAATATTCATTTTACTTCTATTTTAACTATTATAACTTAGTTGCTTTAGGCTTTATATTCGAGTTTGTATTTCTTCAATACTAGTTGAATTATTATTTTTTCCTGCTGCAGGTTGGCGTAGTTTCAGATTATGACTTGCTAGCACTAGATTCAATATCAGGTAATATAGAAATTAAGAAGCCATGTTTAAGCTTTTTTGTTGCTTCATGTTTCACATTATGTCAATATAATATAGTTATGTGTTTACGGCTTGGATTTGCACCAAGATGGAAATTTACTATTATAACATATTGTAAAAGATGATGTTCTATGTTAGACATAAGATCTTACTGTAACCTAGTGGCTCGTTGCGGAGGGTATTTTAAAGTTTGTCAGGGAACATTGAACAAACGTAATTCAGAATTAGATGTCAAAAAGTATGCTGATATACATGTTAAGATGTCAGAATTTCTAATGCTTCTATCCCAGATAACCGCAACTTTTGTGTAAAAGCTAGAGAGATTACAAAAGTTCTAAAAATTATTGAGAGAATGTGGAAGCCTGGAAGGGTGTTAATTAGAGATTTCTTTCTTTCTTTTTTATTTATATTTATATTTATTTATTTATTTTATTTTTCTATGTTACATATCATTTACTTGAAAACCTTTCTTTGGATCACTTTTTTATTTATTAATTTATCTATAGAAGTGTTCTGCTCAGTGATGATGCTAATGCTTAGATTGTGCATGTCTGCTGATTGGTGTGCTTTTCTTTGTATTTGTCATCTGTTTTTGCTTATGTAATTTGATTGGCATTGAAGTCTTATATTGGTTATTATTCCCTGATATTAAATTCCAAACGTATCTTTATTATAATAACTTATTTGGATTTAGGTGGAGGTCAAAGTGACATGAACTTGTTTCCAAATGTTGATAGTTCTTGGAAAGTAAGTAAAACATGTCTTTTCCAACTTCTGGTTATTTTGATTATATGTTGTCCACTTGGCTGCATTGTGCATCTTGTAGCAGATATTTGATATTTGTTATCTTTACAGTATTTTTTTTTGTAAGCATCCGAGGTCAATGTTGTTGCTCCTTATTATGTTCATAAAATTGCTCTATGAAACCACTTGTGGGCATGCAAAGTGCATATCAAGTGTGATTACGGACACCTTGCAAATACTGACAGTTCTTGCACACACCTCAGTGAAAATTAACACATGAATGCATTACGACAGTCTCTTGCAAGGCAGGAAAAATAAAATACTATCTGGAGGATAAGGCTTCTACTGATATGGTTGTTGGCTTGGCTTATACATGGAATAAGTAAGGCACCATGGAAATAATAAATAGTAATCAATACAAATCAGTGGTTACATCAATATCATATTGCAGTTTGACAAAGCATAATTAAACTGCTAGTTATGCCTGATGATGAGACTCATAGAAATTGTGTCAGCAACTTCCAAAGCTCCATTGATAACCTTTAAGTTTTGATGCTCATGAGCTAATAATCTCATGGCTTTTAAAATGTGTTTGATAGCTTTTCCTGTCACTTTTTAATTCTGGATGAGTATGGCAGACATTTAATGAGATACAGAAGCTGCTGAGCAAGACCAATGGTAAAGTTGTTGGTGATTTGATGACAGCTGCTCCACTTGTTGTTCGTGAAACGACCAACCTAGAAGACGCTGCTAGGTAACCAAATTGTTGACTTTTCCTTTATATCTGTGTAGTTGTTAAAGGACTGTCTTGAAGATTTTGTGCAATTATAGATTTTTCATTTTTCTCTTTGATTTGTTTATTGAGGATAAGAATATTGAAAACAGCACATTTTGTTATTCTGCTACTCTTTTTAAGCTTTAATAGGAATAGAACTGAGCATTTTTATAAAAATTTCTTGCATTTCTGAACAAGTTTGTTTGGAAGAAAACAAACACCTCGTCAGAATTACAAGTTATGCTGTGGCATTCAGCTGTTCTAGATGCAGTTCGATGCATTTATGTTGTGATTATTATATTTGTTGCATAAAATTAGAATCAATGCTTGATACCATTCTGTTGTTTATTAGGTTGTTGCTTGAAACAAAATATCGACGACTGCCAGTTGTAGATGGTGATGGCAAGCTGGTAAGCCTTTTATTGAAGAATTTTAGTATTAACTCTTATTTGTTGGGTAATGAATTTGATAATTTTCTGTTTCTATGTTGAAAGGTTGGAATCATTACTAGAGGAAATGTTGTTAGAGCTGCTCTGCATATAAAGCGTGCTCATGAAAAGTCAGGATAGTCGACGGGAATGTTTTGGAGCTGCTATACTTTAAGTAATGAGCTAGTTAAAAGTATGATTGATATATATAGCCTTGTGGACACGTTGATGTTGCAATTCTTTCTGTAATACATGTATTGCACAACTTCTTGTTGCTAAAAGGCTTGCATTTATAACTATAATTTAGATGATAACTTTAAGTTTGTACAAGTACGTAGTCGTTGTGCTGGTTAGGATTCAGACCTGAACTAGAGCAGTGTTTTGCCAAATTTTTGTATTATAAACAGTTTTTCCTCTTGGCTTCCTCTTTAAGCTGTTAAAATACGTATTTAACAGTTCCACAATTATGATCTCATAATTGTTAATGTTACTCCTTATTAGTTAGCAAGTTATATATAATATGGATTGATGTTTTTATGTTTCCTTGTGCATGAACATACATATATGACATATTGACTCTCTGCCTAGATTTAGATTATAACCCATTACAGCAAACAAATGTTAGGAGGTGACCAACTGGAAAAGGAAGAAAATTAACCATGAAGAGAGAGTAGCAAAGGCACTCAATGGCTAGCTTGACATATATTTCTCAGGAAAAAATGCATGCCAGAACATATGGGTGTTGATTGAAAACTAGATGTGGCCCTATACGCATGCGTGTTTGCATGCATCCGGGTAAAGATGGAGCTGTTAGTCATGTGAAAAAGAGCCAGGTGGGAACCCATTGAGAAACAAGAGGTACGCATCAAACTATTTGAACCTAATTAATTCAAAATCTGAAAAGTTTTATAATTGCATTCTTTTTTCTGTGATAAAAGTGTTTTATATCTTTGATATAATGTTTCTGTGAGCATTTGTGACGTTAGTGCCTAAAAGGGACTCCGTAAAACATGTCGGGCAAACTCGCTTTGGTTATTCAGTGGTGTAGTTGGCCCCAGTTTTGTTACTGACCAATTATGCAACTTCTGTTGGGTATCGTGTCTATAAAATAATTGGGTATCATATGTTTGACGAACTAACACATCATGTCCTTTACCTCACATCTTAATAACATAAAATTTTTAGCTTTAAACGAATAAATGTTGTAAAAAACTCAACCTTCACAAACCCTTCGAAGAGCATCACTGATGTTGACAATACTCAGTATGAATCATTGCCAGTGAGGTGTGGGATTTTGTTGCTTTAGTTTGATAATACAAGCATGCATATATTATTAATCATGAAGCTAGCTTATAGGAATCCGATGATATCTCTAAGTTTAGGAATGTGGGAATCCTACTTACAGTACCTTTTGTCACGATGTTAGGACATTTTACACATCCCTAATCATTGAGACATATACATATGTAAAGAGGGACCTCAGCCATATTTCTGAATTAATTTGTGCTGTAGTTTCCATGGTGATCTTATACACATTATACACGTTATACTCATGGCCAAGATCATGTGCTTTGTATGTGAAAGAGGGAGTTCTCGTAGTATAGACCGCTATGATTTTCAAGTGGGTATCTGTGTACGACCCTTGAATAACCATGTCAAAACTGTCTAAAAAATTCCATCTTTTTATGAAGAGATTATGCTTTGATATGTATACACATAGTTTGGGCAATAAAGCTAGGGTACCAAGAAGTTTTACTAACTTTGTTTATCAGTTGAGATGACAGTTGATGTGGCAATTCGGTAGTGAATTCCACTTATGGTATACTCATCCTTTATTAGATTATATTAAATTGTCAGTCCATTATTAGACTATATTAAATTGTCAACCACGTGGACTTGGTAAATAAGTTGGTAAAACTTCTTTGTACCGGTAACATTATTCTATTTTTGGGATTTTACTTGATTTCTTTTAGTTTAAAATGTTTTATTTCGGGTTGAAATTAGGTTGAAAACATGACAGTGAAATATCAGACGCTCATGAGTTAATCACGTAGCTGAAGCAATGAGAGGGCTAGTTTTAATGTGGATGATGATTTGTCAGTTTCTACTACGTGGTGTTTGAAAACGAGTGTTCGACCACTTGTCTTTAGCAGAGAGAACGAATAGACATAACGATTTATTTTGGTAGCCAAGCTAGCTGTGATTGCAGTGAGAAATGTTGTGGATACTAATAGAAATTTCCTGAGATTGGAACAAGCTACTTATATATCAATAGCTGACTCTGTATACATATACAAGTCAGTGTATATGCGACTTTAATTTTTCAAACCTACTTCACATGCACACTGGTCACAAATCAATCACATGCGCATTTTATTTTTCTCCTTTTTTGACTTGATTTTTTTTTTTTCAAAGAAAAAGGAGGAAAAAAGCACAAATCATTGAGAATTGGTGATGCCCATTACACTATGTAGAAGAATTCATATCATCCTCTCATTCCATGTCTTCTCTCCTGTTTTATTTTTAATGTGGATATTCAAATAGTTATTATATATAAATAAATGTGTAATTGACATGTCATAAAAATGTAACTGGATGGGAATTGAGAAGCCGAATTCCTATATATATAATTACCTAAAACTCAACTCAGGCAATGTTAACTATTGGACTCCAATTTTGAACCAGTATCCATATAGAAGAGTTGCGTACTTGTACATTGATTTACATGGATTCAGAATCTCCCAAGCTGCAAATTTTCTTTTTCCCATACATATTGGGAGGTCATTTGATCCCCATGATAGACTTAGCCAGAGTCTTTGCGTCTCATCATTCTCATGGAGTGAAAGCCACCATTGTCACCACCCCTCAAAACGCCCTTCTCTTCCGTAAACCCATTCTCCGTGACCAACAATTAGGCCACGACATTGGCTTCCAGACAATAGATTTTCCAGCTGAAGAGTTTGGTTTGCCGGACGGTTGCGAAAACGAGCTCAGTACTACCTCTGGAGACATGTTCGACAGGCTCTTCATGGCTGCCATGAAGCTCCAGGACCCGCTCGAAAGCTTCCTACGTAAAACTCGACTGGACTGCCTTGTGTCCGACAGGCTTTACCCGTGGACTGCTGGCATAGCCAACCGTCTCGGTATACCGAGAATCGTCTTCGACGGCACAGGTTGCTTTTCTCATTGTATTGAAGAGAGTCTAAGACGGTATAAACCCCATGAAAAGGTGGTTTCAGATACAGAAACCTTCGCTTTACCAGGTTTGCCTGACGAGATCGAGTTAAAGAGATCAATGTTGCCAGACTATGTGAAAAACGAGAACGGACTCACTTTGTTTCTCAACGAGGCATTAGAAGGTGAGCTGAAAAGCTATGGAGCCGTGGTGAATAGTTTCTACGAGTTAGAACAAGGTTATGCTGATTATTTCAAGCGGGAAATGGGAAGGAAGACATGGCACATTGGACCAGTCTCACTGTGCAACAGAAACAACATCGACAAGCTCGAGAGAGGTATAGAAACCTCCATTGACGAGCACAGCTGTCTCAGTTGGCTGGACAGCAAAGAACCCAGCTCAGTTCTTTACATAAGCTTTGGAAGCATGCCTCGTATAACTCCGGCACAGATGGTCGAGATCGCATATGGTCTCGAGGCTTCGGACCATCCATTTATATGGGTGATCGGAAGAATACTAAGATCGTCGAGGGAGAGCAAGCAAGCAGATCAAAGAGTGGAGGATCTGCTTCCAAAAGGGTTTGAAGAAAGGATGAGAGAATCAAAACGAGGACTAATAATACGAGGTTGGGCTCCACAGTTGCTGATATTAGAGCACCAAGCTGTGGGAGGCTATATGAACCACTGTGGTTGGAACTCCATTATAGAGGGTGTGACTGCTGGGCTACCAATGATAACATGGCCATTTGCTTCTGAGCAGTTCTACAATGAAAAATTTGTAATAAATGTGATAAAGATAGGGATCTCCATTGGGAGTGAAGAATGGGTTCCTTTGAAGGCACAGCCGAGAGTGACGGTGAAGAGAGACAAAGTAAGAGATGTGGTTGATCGCTTAATGGGTGGTGGTGTTGGTGGTGAAGAAGTGGATGATGATCTGGTGGTGGAGATGAGAAAGAGAGCAAAGGAATTTGCGGCAAAAGCCAAGAAAGCTGTGGAGAAAGGTGGCTCTTCTGCTACTAATATTGACGCTTTTATTAAAGAGTTCAAGTCTCGCCGGGAAAATAATTGTCTACAACCAGCCAGTGGAAGAGCAAGCAAGATTGGTGACTACTGAGTAGTAGTAATTATGGACATGAATTTACTCTTTAACAATTAGAAAATAAACCATAATTATTTTGCTTTTTATTGTGATGATTCATGGCTATATGTGTGTTTAATTAGTAATTAATTAACCATTATTTAAATTTTGGCTGCAGTAGTCCTTTTGAAGCCTTCTTCCCTGTGTAAAAGTAGATTGGTCTTGTCTCAATGCATGCATAAATCAACAAGTAATTTTCATCGTCCTCGATCAACCTAATTCCATAATAAAGGTATTTATACAGCTGGCTTTGGCAGCCAAAAACGTAGCATATATCATATTTGCTTATGACACGTAATTACAATAGTGACATTTGAGCTTTACGTCAATCAACTATCTCAATTATTTTAGATAAAACGTGTCCACCTGTTTTTTCTTTGGTAAATAAGAAAAAATCTATGAATTATCAGTCCTGGATTAAGAAACAGATTTTTTTTTCTCCGTCTGTATAATTTATGAGAAATCTAGAATAAGTGACCCGCATCTATAAAACGTATCCATCTTTATGTATAACATTATATATCAAAATCAAGGAAATATTTGGCATCAAATATAGTTTGTGACTCATATTTTTATAAAGTCACTCACTAACAAATATCTCTGACAAAACCACTACCATCCAAAGTTGGAATATTTAATGTGATTTTTGTTTTTGGTAAATTTTTGGAATATTTAATGTGATGGTGATAAATTGGCAATATAGACAAATGAGTAGATGATTTCATTATTTTTTTTTATTTAATTTTTTTTCAATAATAAATTATCCAGTCTTTTGGGCTTCCCCTTGACTTATATTTATTAGCAGTTTTCTTTTTTCACAGAAAGCAAGCAATTATGGAGGAAATACATAATTCTGGCCTACAAATAATAGAAGTTGTGACCAACACCCTACATTTTTTATTGAGAAATTGGAGTTGGTTTTAGTGTTTGGGGGTTAAAAAATGGTGAGATGGGCTGGGGATTGTGTGAAGAGGGAAGCAGTGGAGAAGGCATTGAATCATTCAAGAAACAAGAGAAATGAGAAGCCCCACAGAGCAAAAGCCCAATACGACCTTTCTTAAGTAATCCATTGGCAATTCTCTTTAAATTACAACCGCTTAAAAGACACATTAAAGTAGACTTAATTGAGGACAAAACTAAAACAAAAAAAATCTTTCTTTGAAAGACTTTCGTCTAACGCAAGCGATTATGTCAGCAAAAAACTTTAGAAGCCACCTTTTTATAAAACTTTTCAAATCAAATTGACTTGTCAGAGTAATGAGTTGTTCACCATTCACCATTCACCAATACCGATTGCAAGGATTTACCCAAAAGAAAAATAACAATTGCAAGGAGGAAACCCACCAATATTTGTTCAATATATAGGAGCCTTTTGGTAATCCTATATGAGCCTTGATTCCCAAGGAGATAGGTTCTTTATATATTCCTAAACTAGCTAGTTCTTCCAATTAAGCCTTAAAAATTGGTCTGCTTCCTCATGGATAGCCAGCTTCACATATTCTTCTTTCCATATATGGCCCATAGCCACATGATGCCAGCCATAGAAATGGCCAAACTATTTGCTTCTCGAGGTTGCAAAGCAAGCATAGTATCAACTCCAGCCAACGCACCCCACATTCACAAAGCAATTGAAAGCGGCACAAATCTGGGTTTGGAAATTGGAGTTCTTTCGATTAGATTCCCTACTCAAGAGGTTGGATTGCCTGAAGGATGTGAGAATGCAAATTCTCTAACAAGTTTAGAGATGATGAACAAGTTCTTCACAGCCGTCAACATGCTTGATCAACCTCTTGAGCAGCTCCTCATGGAACACCGTCCTAGTTGCCTCGTCGCCGATTTATTCTTTCCATGGGCTACTGATGTTTCTGCTAAGTTTGGGATTCCCAGACTTGTGTTCCACGGATTCAGCTTCTTCGCTTTGTGTGCTTTGGCGAGTTTGTTGCGTCACGAGCCTCATAAGCAGGTTTCATCTGATTCAGAGCCTTTTGTCATTCCCAATTTGCCAGACGAAATTAAAATTACAAGGAATCAACTTCCAGACTACATGAAAGAGGAAACAGAGTTTAGTGGTTTTCTTAAAAAACTTGATGAATCAGAGCTTAATAGCTATGGGATTATCGTTAATAGCTACTACGAACTTGAACCAGCTTATGCTGATCACTACAGGAACGTCCTTGGTATGAAGGCTTGGCATGTTGGCCCAACTTTTCTATGCAATGAAGAAAAAGAAGGTTATAAGGCAGTGAGAGGACAAGAAGCCTCCATCAGTGAGCAAGAGTGCTCGAATTGGCTTGATTCTAAGAAATCCAATTCTGTCATTTATGTTTGTTTCGGAAGTCTGGCAAACTTCGTTGATTCCCAGCTAATGGAGATTGCAATGGGTCTGGAGGCTTCTGGGAAGCAATTCATTTGGGTAGTAAAGAAAGGCAAGCATGAAGAAGGGGTGAAAGAAGAGTGGTTGCCCGAAGGATTCGAGAAGAGAATGGAAGGTAAGGGACTAATAGTGAGAGGCTGGGCACCGCAACTGCTGATTCTTCAACACCAAGCTGTGGGAGCATTTGTGACTCATTGTGGTTGGAACTCCACCTTGGAAAGTGTATGTGCAGGCGTGCCAATGGTCACATGGCCGGTTTCCGCCGAGCAGTTTTACAATGAGAAATTGGTGACTCAAGTGCTTGGAATTGGGGTTGGCGTTGGTGCTAAAAAATGGGCAAGATTGACTGGGGACAGTGTGAATAGGGAAGCCATAGAAAAGGCTGTGAATTTGATTATGGAAGGTAAGGAAGCAGAGGAAATGAGAAGCAGATCTAAGGCACTTGGTGTCATGGCAAGTAGGGCTGTCCAAGAAGGTGGGTCCTCCTACGAAGATTTGACTGCCTTGATTGAAGATTTGAGGCTGCAAAGACATTGTTGTGGTTCTAAGTAGACGGAGTCCTCGTTTTTACCATCAAGACTTTGGCCTTTTTATTTAGTTTTTGTTATTTGTAAGCATTAGAATTCCATTTACATGTATGCTTTTAATTGGGTTTCTACAGTATTAAGTTTGTCATATCATGAAGATAAATTTTGAGCCTGATCAGACATCCAATAATCACAAACTACTATCAGTATAAGTATAATGGGTGATATATAATTGATTAACCAGCTGTTGCAAAAACCCAATAACGTATTGGTGATCTCTTTAATTATGTGAAAGAGACTAATGATCAATTGCAAATTCGGGACATTTGTCGTAATTTGCTATAATTATGATGTCGGGCACTCAAAAGTTCAAAACTAAAACACTGGGGGATGTTGGACACGAAATTCTGTGGTGCCGCCACATTGGCCCCCTACAGAATTTAGTGGCTTATGAATCATTGGCGATCAAATTTTAGTGATTTATTTAGCTTTTTGCGATAAGCCCTTCCATGTAAAGCATTTTTCTTCTTAATTTTTTTTTGACAAACTTTTCTTCTTTTTTATTTTATAAGGTATATAATATACAAATGGCTTACATGAATTCAAAAACCTCTCTTATAGTATTTAGAGAATAAAAAAAAAAAAAGAAGAAAAAATCTGACTTAAAATAAAAGGAAAGGGTATGTACCACTCTTTACCTATACCTCATCAGTTCCTGCATGCGTTTTCTATTTGTTTTTTAGGTTGCAACTTTTCTGCATGTGCTCTGTCTGTGCTACTAAATTTGCATATTTTTATGCCACCGAAACCTCTATCGATCTAATATTCACATACATGTTAAGTTTGTTATCCACACAGACACCCAACTGATAAAAATTGTAAAATTTAATTAATTTGCAGCAAAGTTTATGTGTAAATATTATGGATTAAAGGTCTATATCACTCAGGTTGCTTTTCTCATTGTGTTGAAGAGAGTCTAAGACGGTATAAACCCATAAAAAGGTGGTTTCATATACAGAAACCTTCGCTTTACCATGTTTTCCTGACGAGATTGAGTTAAAGAGATCAATGTTGCCAGACTACGTGAGAATCGAGAACGGACTCACTTTATTTCTCAACGAGGCATTGGAATGTGAGCTGAAAAGCTATGGAGCCGTGGTGAATAGTTTCTACGAGTTAGAACAAGCTTATGCTGATTATTTCAAGCAGGAAATGGGAAGGAAGACTTGGGACATTCGACCAGTCTCACTGTGCAACAGAAACAACATCGGTAAGCTCGAAAGGGGTATAGAAACCTCCATTGACGAGCACAGCTGTCTCAGTTGGTTGGACAGCAAAGAACCCAACTCAGTTCTTTACATAAGCTTTGGAAGCATGTCTCGTATAACTCCGGCACAGACGGTCGAGATCGGAAGAATACTAAGATCGCTAGGGAGAGCAAGCAAGAAGATCAAAGAGTGGAGGATATGCTTCCAAAAGGTTTTGAAGAAAGGATGAGAGAATCAAAACGAGAAGGACAATACGAGGTTGGGCTCCACAGTTGCTGATATCAGAGCACCGAGCTGTGGGAGGCTAAATGAACGACTGTGGTTTGAACGCCATTATAGAGGGTGATGTTAGGATATTGGAATTCCACTCCATGAAAAAGGCACACAGTAATAGTGTTGTGATTTTCTGATCACTAATGATAATTAATTTGACAGAAATAAAATCTATTTCACAAATAAATAATTACACCGTGAAAGACAAAACCAAAACTCTCAAAACACACGCTCTCTCTGGAGTTCTCTCACAACTCTTTCTCTCTCTCTTGGGATACAGGATACAAAATACAAATGGGGAGGGTTCTATTTATAAGCATACATAGTCGGTTACTGTACAAGTTCTACAACACTCTTACGTAAACCGACTTAATTACCAGCTAACATACTAATAACAAAGCCTCTTTGGTGAACTTGGGTGGCAAGTCGTGGCAGCAAACTTTGAACATGCATGGCGGTGGACTTCCAACAATTCTCCCCTCCACCGCATTCAAAAACGATGATCACATGCCATCTATTCCGGTTATGTCTCGCATAACTCTAGTTTTTCCAGTGACTACTTTTGTTAACATGTCTGCTGGATTCTCTTTTGTATGGATCTTCACTAGTCTCAACAGTTGTTGATCTATCACCTCGCGTATCCAATGATAGCGAACATCAATGTGCTTTGTCCACATTGAATTCTTGCTCAAGTCTAGAGCGCTTTGACTATCACAATGTACCTTGTACTCTTTCTGCTTGAAGCCTAGTTCTTCAAGAAACCGTTTTAACCATAGCATTTATTTTGCTCCTTACGCTATCGCAATGTACTCTTACATTTGTAGATAAAGCAACACACCTTTGCAATCTTGACGCCATGATCTGACTCCCGCAAAGTATAAATAAAACACAGAAGTAGACTTTCTTAGTGAGGTCTCCGGCCATATCTGAATCTGTATAGCCTTCCAAGACTGGATCAGCTCCCCCGTAGCACAAACATATCTTCGATGTACCCTTTAGGTATCTGAGAATCCACTTGACTGCCTCCCAATGTTCTTTCCAGGATTAGAAATAAATCGACTCACTGATCCCACTGTATGAGCAATATCTGGCCTAGTGCATACCATAGCATACATTAGACTCCCAACTGCTGAAGAATAAGGTATTGACTCCATCTCCTCAATCTCTTTCTTGGATGAGGGGCACATACTCTTGCTCAACTTGAAGTGATTTTCTAATGGAACGCAGACTGGTTTGGCATTATCCATGTTGAATCTCTTTATCACCCGTTCAACATACTTCTCCTGAGATAGCCACAACCTTTTCTTCTTCCTCTCGACTATTTGCATTCCCAAAATCTGTTGAGCTGGTCCTAAGTCTTTCATATCAAATGACTTAGAGAGTTCATTCTTCAGCTGACTAATCTTTGCTGCATCTTTTCCAACAATCAATATGTCGTCCACATATAGTAGAAGTGCAACAAAATTTTCATCCTGAAATCTCTGAAAATAAACACACTGATCTGCAGCAGTCCTCTTATAGCCTTGATTTACCATGAATGAATCAAACTTTTTATACCACTGTCTCGGTGCTTGTTTAAGACCATACAAGCTCTTCTTGACTTGCATACAAGGTTTTCTTTCCAAAACCTCAAACCCTTCAGGCTCCATATAGATTTCTTCATGCGGTCACCATGAAGAAATCTTTGTTTACATCCATTTGTTCAAGCTCTAAATCCAAACTAGCTACCAATCCAAGAATGATACGAATTGAAGCCATCTTTACAACTGGTGAAAATATCTCGTCAAAGTCAATTCCTTTCTTTTGAAGAAATCCTTTGACCACCAACCGAGCTTTGTGCTTCACCACTTTTCCACTGCCGTCTTTCTTAAGCTTGAACACCCATTTATTCTTGATTTTCTTTTCTTTGAAGCTCAACCAACTCGTCGCGTATTGTTTCTTGAAGATTCCATCTCATCTTTCATTGCTAGCAGCCATTTTCTTCGTCTTGATGAGATCTGACTTCGGAAACTCTCGGCTCCCTCTTGATGCGAGAATATACTTTAATTACGAATATCCGTTGACGGAATCCTACCTCGTTCGATTTGAATGGCTAGTCATAGGAGATGTACTATTCTCGGTGGAAGGATTGAGTCTCCCGCTTCGGCATCCTCTTCTTCTTCTCCTTGTTACGGTACTTCATGCACCACATTACCGCGGGGGGTGTGTGCAGCATTATCTGAACTAAATCTTGGGCACTATATTTTGAATCGAGGCATCATGGGGTTTTCAATGTCTTATTATGCGTTTTCATGAAACACTACGTCTCGCTTCTAATAACCTTTTCGTCTTTGGATCCCATAATCGTATCCATATTCTTCATCTCAGTATCCTATAAAGATACATGGGGTAGTCCCTCGAGCTCGCGAGCTCCTTGGATACATGTACAAAAGCTAAACAACCCGATACTCTTAAATGAGAGTAGGATGGATGCTTACCGGACAAACTTTCTCCGAATTCCAAAATTCAATGGGCGGTGATCATTGATTAGATAACAAAGCGACGCCTTCTCCCGGAATGGCTTTGGCGACCGCCATCCGATCATACTTAACCCTTTCCATGGTTTATGCGGTTCATTCTCTGCTACCCATTATGTTGTGGGGTTCGGGGCCGTCTTCTCATGTCGAATGCGGTATCTGCAGTTCTTTCTTAGATGTCCTCTATTCCACGGTGGTAGCACTTGTAAGTTGTCTTCCTTCCATCGTGGATCGCTGCTTTTTCGCCTCCACCTACTTTGAGTTCCACGCTTGTCTTCTCTCCTTTCTATGGCGAGGGCATGTGGTGATCAACCCTGCGTCCTTTCTCCCAGCCTCCTCGTTGAGCAGGCATCCTTAACCATTGACATAGTAAGTTTGCGTTGGGGGAATTGGGGAAACTACTAGTGTTTCTCCGTTTGGAAAGCTAAGTAGTAGTAGGGCATGTTCTTCATCTCCTAACTTCAGTCCACCTCGGATAGTTGATTTACGGACTCTGAAACTCATTTGGTGTGCTCATTCTGAAGTTCCACCGTAGTTTTGAATCACCAAAAATAGGGCTTTATTAGAGCGATCTTGGCACGATACATGTCTTCCAACTTCTTTCGAGGGCATCGCTGGCGTGCTCTTCCATGACATGGTGGAAGACAACGTGATCGATCCATTGCCGAATTTGACCGATCGTTTTCTGTTCATTTTCTTCCACTCTTTGGTGGGGTCAAGATTTTCCCTTTCAACTACAGGATCAAATAGATCTTCTGACTAAGAAGATCTTCCATCCGAGGTCTCCATAGTGTATAATTGGTGGCGAAGCTTGATCATAGCTCCAGATGATGACTCTTCCATTGACATTTCTACTTTACAATGACTTGATAAAAAATCAGAGCTAAACTGGTTTAAACGGAGTGCACCGTTGTGTCCGGATCGGTCGAAAATGGTGGTTTTGACTTCTTCGGGTCAAAAATCCGAACTTAAAAATGTCAGGGGCAGAATTGTAATTTACAAACTTTTGGGGTCAAATTATAATTTCACAAACTATAGGGGTCAAATTATAATTTCCACAAGTTTAGGGGCCAAACTGTAAATATCAGATATTATAGGGACCAAATAGCAATTTCTGAAAATTTCAAACCCGGTGTTGACGTGGCGGATGACGTGGCACCCCTGCTGATGTGGCACGTGACGTGGTTGATGACTCAGCAGACAAGTGTGCACTGATGTGTGTGCACACGTGGCAGATGACGTGGAGATGACTTCAAATTTCTTGATGGGCTGCATGTGTCTAATGGCGTGGTAGATCCGTAGCTTCGTCTTCAACCTCCGACGATCGATAGCGTCTTGTAGCAAAATTTTGAATTTTATTTTGCCTTCCAAAGCGCAAAAGCTTAAGTTACGATACCACTTGTTGTGATTCTCTGATCACTAATGACAATTAATTTGAGAGAAATAAAATCTATTTCACAAATGAATAATTAGACCGTGAAAGACAAAACCAAAACTCTCAAAACACACGCTTTCTCTGGAGCTCTCTCACAACTCTTTCTGGAGTTCTCTCCTCTCTGAGATTCAGGATACAAGATACAAAATACAAATGGGGAGGGTTCTATTTATAAGCATACATAGTCGATTACTGTATAAGTTTTACAACACTCTTACGTAAACCGACTTAATTACCAGCTAACATACAGCTAATAACAGCAGCCCTCTTTGACTGAACTTGGGTGGCAAGTTGGCGGCAGTAAACTTTAAACATGCATGGCGGCTGAACTTCCAACTAATAGGACATCAAATATTATGTGATTCAGCCGAGAGAATTTGATCTTCGGCCAAGAGAATTTGGACATACAGTAATAGGACACCGAAATATTAGATGGTTTGGTAAGGAGAATTTATTCTATTTTCACAGACGAAGACGACCAAAAATTTTACTAATATCAAAAAGATTACAAAAGAGTTAAAAAATTTATAAAACCCAAGTACCAATTACACCTCAAAATACTCTCACATTAAATAGAAATTAATAAAATAAAATAAAAAAATCTCCAAAATAAATTAATTTTTTTTCAAATTTAATTTGTGAAAAGTGAATGAACTACCAATAAATGTTTTTTTTGGCTCCACTCAAACCTAAAAAATAAATGCCTGTTTATAGGTTTCAAACCATATTTTTTAAAAAAATTTTTAACTAGACTATTTAAAGCCACAAACCAATAGTGTGGCTGCTGGGCTGCCAATGACATCATGGCCATTTGCTTCTGCTACAATGAAAAATTTGTAAGAAATGTAGTGATAAAGACAGGGATCTCCATTGGGAGTGAAGAATGGGTTCCTTTGAAGGCACAGCCGAGAGTGACAGTGAAGAGAGACAAAGTGACAGATGTGGTTGTTCACTTAATGGGTGGTGGTGGTGGTGATGAAGAAGTGGATGATGATCAGGTGGTGGAGATGAGAAAGAGAGCAGAGGAATTAGCGGCAAAAGCCAAGAAAGCTGGGTCTTCCGCTGATAATTTGCTTTTTATTGTGATGGTTCATGGCTATATGTGTGTTTAATTAGTAATTAATTAACCATTATTTAAATTTTGGCAGCAGTAGTACTTTTGAAGCCTTCTTTCCCGTGTAAAAGCAGATTGGTCTTTTTACCAAAAAAAAAAAAAGCAGATTGGTCTTGTCTCAATGCACGCACAAATTAACAAGTAATTTTCATCGTCCTTGATTACCAAAAAAAAAATAAAAAAATAAAAATTTCATCGTCCTAGATCAACTTAATTCCACAATAAGGTATTTATACAGCTGGCTTTGGCAACAAAAAACATAGCATTTATCATACTCGTTTATGACACGCAACTACAGTAGCGACATTTGAGCTTGACATGTGTTTCGAGCTTTACGTTCACCTGATTTTTTTTTTTGGGCAAAATAAAAAAAGTGGCCCATGAGAACAATCAATCTAATAATTGATTAGGAGATAAAGTAATTTACTACTCTGTCTAATCCTATAAAAGTCCAAAAATAATAAGTCCTCATCTATAAAGGTCGTATCAAAATCAAATAATATTTGGCATCAAGTGTAGTTTTGTCTCATATTTTTGAAGGCACTCACCAACACATATCTATGACAAAACCACTAGTATCCAAAATTTGGAATATTTAATGTGATTTTTTTTAAAATTTTTTTTGGAATATTTAATGTGAAGGTGATAAATTGGTAATACACACAAATGAGTACATGATTTCATTATTATTTTTATTATTATTTTTTGATTTAATTTTTTTTCAATAATAAATTTTCCAGTCTTTTGGGCTTTCCCCTTGACTTGTAATTATTAATAGTTTTCTTTTTTCACAGAAAGCTAGCAATTATGAAGGAAATACATTATTCTGGACTACGCATAATAGAAGTTGTGACTAACACCCTACATTTTTTATTGAGAAAATGGAGTTGGTTTTAGTGTATGGGTTAAAAACTTGGTGAGATGGGTTGGGGATAGGGTGAAGAGGAAAGCAATGGAGAAGGCATGGAATCATTGAAGAAATAAGAGAAAATGAGAAGCCGCACAGAGCGAAAGCCAAATACTATCTCTCTAAGTAATCCATTGGCAATTCTCTCTTTATATTACAACTGCTTAAAAGACACATCAAAGTAGACAAAAATGAGGTCAAAACTAAAAGAAATCTTTCCTTGAAATACTCTCGACTGACGCAAGCGATTACGTCTTTCAAAAAACTTTAGAAGCGACCTTTTATAAAACTTTTCAATACAAATTGACTTGTCAAACTCATATGAGCTGTGTCACCATTCACCATTCACCATTCACCAATACCAATTGCAAGGATTTACCAAAACGAAAAATACCAATTGTAAGGAAGAAACCCAGCAATATTTGTTCAACATATAGGAGCCTTGATTCCAAGGAACTAGGTTCTTTGTACATTCCTAAACTAGCTAGTTCTTCCAAGTAAGCCTTAGAAATTGGTCTGCTTCCTCATGGATAGCCAGCTTCACATATTCTTCTTTCCATATATGGCCCATGGCCACATGATACCAGCCATAGAAATGGCCAAACTATTTGCTTCTCGAGGTTGCAAAGCAAGCATAGTATCAACTCCAGCCAACTTACCCCATATTGACAAAGCAATTGAAAGCGGCACAAATCTGGGTTTGGAAATTGAAGTTCTTTCTATTAGGTTTCCTACTCAAGAGGTTGGATTGCCTGAAGGATGTGAGAATGCAAATTCTCTAACAAGTCAAGAGATGAGGAACAAGTTCTTGACAGCGGTCAACATGCTTGATCAACCTCTTGACCAGCTCCTCATGGAACACCGTCCTAGTTGCCTCGTCGCCGATTTAGTCTTTCCATGGGCTACTGATGTTTCTGCTAAGTTTGGGATTCCCAGACTTGTGTTCCATGGCTTCAGCTTCTTCGCTTTGTGTGCTTGGAGGAGTTTGTTGCGTCACGAGCCTCATAAGCAGGTTTCATCTGATTCAGAGCCTTTTGTCATTCCCAATTTGCCAGACGAAATTAAAATTACAAGGAATCAACTTCCAGACTACATGAAAGAGGAAACAGAGTTTAGTGGTTTTCTTAAAAAACTTGATGAATCAGAGCTTAATAGCTATGGGATTATCATTAATAGCTACTACGAACTTGAACCAGCTTATGCTGATCACTACAGGAACGTCCTTGGTATGAAGGCTTGGCATGTTGGCCCAACTTTTCTATGCAATGAAGACAAAGAAGGTTATAAGGCAGAGAGAGGACAAGAAGCCTCCATCAGCGAGCAAGAGTGCTCGAATTGGCTTGATTCTAAGAAACCCAATTCTGTCATTTATGTTTGTTTTGGAAGTGTGGCAAACTTCATTGATTCGCAGCTAATGGAGATCGCAATGGTTCTGGAGGCTTCTGGGAAGCAATTCATTTGGGTAGTAAAGAAAGGCAAGCATGAAGAAGGGGTGAAAGAAGAGTGGTTGCCAGAAGGATTCGAGAAGAGAATGGAAGGTAAGGGACTAATAGTGAGAGGCTGGGCACCGCAACTGCTGATTCTTCAACACCAAGCTGTGGGAGCATTTGTGACTCATTGTGGTTGGAACTCCACCTTGGAAAGTGTATGTGCAGGTGTGCCAATGGTCACATGGCCGGTTTCCGCCGAGCAGTTTTACAATGAGAAATTGGCGACTCAAGTGCTTGGAATTGGGGTTGGCGTTGGTGCTAAAAAATGGGCAAGATTGACTGGGGACAGTGTGAAGAGGGAAGCCATAGAAAAGGCTGTGAATTTGATTATGGAAGGTAAGGAAGCAGAGGAAATGAGAAGCAGAGCTAAGGCACTTGGTGTCTTGGCAAGTAGGGCTGTCCAAGAAGGTGGATCTTCTTACAAAGACTTGACTGCCTTAATTGAAGATTTGAGGCTGCAAAGACATGGTTGTGGTTCTAAGTAGAGGGACTCGTTTTTGTCATCAAGACTTTGGCCTTTTTTCTTTTTAATTAAAAAAAAGAAATTGTTTCAGACTCATTTCTTCATTCAGTCACAATAGAGAACAATGGAATACTATATATGTGCTGATTAAAGTATCTTATATGTAATATTCTACTTTATCCACCTGATGGCTACAATTTATTGACATAAATTGGGTTTATAACATTTTCATATAATGCACTGGTGTTTTAGCTTCAATTTTAAAGTAAATGTTAAAATTAATTCATATCAACTAACTTCAGGTCGAGGGTCAAGCAAGAAACGAAGGCGTTCCTTGTCCCCTAAGAAAGTCGAGCTCTTAATAAAATAATAGGTTGAACTACTCAAAACTAGAACTACTCAAAACTAGTGCAGGCAATTATAAAGAAATTTCTTGGATCATGTTGATTGACTAACTAGCTAATCAACAACATTTTAGGTTTTGGACTGGATTTAATTTTGTATTATTTATTTTTTCTACTGTACTTCACTTGCAATGACAACCACCTTAAAATGACGTAGTTGGTCACTGAACATGATCAAGGACTTTATGGCTGAGTTTTTATTTGTTGTTTTATTCTTTTTTGATATATCATTTTCCGACTGACCAGATCACTACAATAAAATTACGTAGTGTTGTGGTTCTCTGACCAGTAAAGAGAAGGAATAAGAGAAAAATAAAACAAAACATCTATTTTACAAAGAATGGAATTATACAGATGAAACAAAAACTCTCCCACAACCTCATCACATGCACACGGCTGTGTTGGAGCTCTTTGAACTCTGTCTAAAATTCCACTGACTCTATGATGAATTAGCAAACATAGAGGACGAGATCTTATTTATAACCATACATAGTCGATTGTTTTATAAATTTCTTAGGACTTAATTGACAACTAACTACACCGACTAACAGATCAATTGTAATCAGCTGGTGGAAAAGTTACAACCATTCTCCTTAGACACTAAGCAATGCACACTTCTTGGCTGTGCTTGGGCGGCTGGATTTATCAAGGCAGGGTGAAGTTGGAATTTGACTTTGAAATCAACCAAAGGTACTACTGCTGCAAAATGGCGACATGTAATTTTTTTCTACCAGTATATATAAATTGGTTTATCATATTGTTTTCGTATCCCACACCAAGTATTAAACAACATTCAAGAATAAAATTATTCAAAAAAAAAAAAATTAAAAAAAGATAAAAGTTCAACTACTATATATATATATATATATATATATATATAAAAAAAAAAAAGACCTCCATAATTGGAGGCTTACAGGGAAGCATTTAGCTGTTCCATAACAACAAAAAAAGGGGCAAATATCATAAACACTCTAATAGATTTGCTCTAATTATACTTTTTTGTCATAATTTCCTAAAACTATAAAAAAACTTCTTGTCTATTAACTTTTTTTCATTAAATCTAATAGTCAAGGGTAATATTGTCTCTAAATATATATTTTTAGACAAATATCATAAAACCTGCCAAGGCTTACCCAAATTACACTTTTTTACCATGATTTTTTAATTATCAAAAGGTCATCATTCCTTAATCTTTCTAGTTAGATTTAACAATTCCTGGGTAATATTATATTGAATACATATATTTTCTTTATACATACTCTCATCTAAATATCATAACTCTCATCTAAATATCATAACTTTGTCGCTAGGGCAATATAGCAGCTATTAGAGTTGACACATGAAGAGCGAGAGATGGGTGAGAGAGTAAAAGAGGTGTCAGAAATAGAAGGGGAATCGACAACGGTGAGAGGGAAAGGAAAAACAGTATTTAAAGAAAAAAGAAAAAGAAAAAAGGGAAAAGAAAACAGAAGGAAAAAAAAGTAATAAAATAACAAAATAAAAAAAAATCCAATAAAAATAGAATTTTGTAGTTTATTTTTTGTGATTTAAAAAATAAAATGAATGTCATGTGCCAATTTTCTATTAGAGCTATACATGTTTTTGAACTAAATTTATATAATAAAAATATATATTCAAAGATAAAATTATCCTATTAACTCTTAAATCTAAGATGAATGAGTTAATAGATGATAAATTTTTGATAGTTTTAAAAAACTATAGTAAAAAAATATAACTATTGAAAATTTGAGGAGGTTAAATGATATTTGTTAAAAAAATATTTATTTAAAAATAATATTACCACTTGATTGTTAAGAGTTAAATGATGGTGAACAAATGTATTTTTGCCAAATCTCATGGAATTCATGGAGGATTTAAAAAAAAAAAAAAAAAAAACTAAAAAGTTGTTGCATGGCTAACGGTTATAATATGTTGTCATATGGCTAATAGAATTAATATATGTTATTATATAATTTTTTCTTTTTGTAAAGAAACTAAAATTTCCTTAATCAAGCAAAGAAGCCATACATTTGACGACCACACGGGGCAATTATCTAATCGAGTTTGAAAATAATCTATAAACTTAAAACCAAAACGAGCATTTGAAACTTGCAAACTGACTCAGCCGCTAATCAACAACATTTTAGGCTTTGGAAAATTAAGTCCCATGTGTATTGTAGTTATTATTGTATTATTTATTTATTTTTTCTATTTTGCATATGCTTTGTTATACATAATATGGTTGCACTTCACTTGCAATGACAAGTGCAACGATGTTAAAATGACGTAGTTGGTCAATGATGGGCTGATTTTCTATATGTATTTTCGGCTTTTCCTTTTTGATAGATCATTTTCTGGAAGACTGCTTGCTACAATAAAATTAGGATAATAATTTTTCATGAAAGTCCACATGAAATATAATTTTTTTTAGAAAATACGCAAACATTCATAATTTTCAAAAAATATCCATTATTATTTAAAATATTCCTCATGTATCCACCACATACAAATTATTAAAAATATTATTTATTTGACACCGGATAGCGAGCCTCACTATCATGCGGTGAGTAGATAGAAAATATATGAGCCTTTTGTTTTCTACTCACCGCTCTCATTTGTTCTTTATTCGCTCTTGGGTAGCAAATCTTGCTACTAGATGACTAGTAGAGAAAATAATTTCTTTTTTTTTTTATAAAAATAATATATTCTTCAATATTTATCAAAATGGTCTGATTTAAAAAATAAAATACTTATAATTTAATGTAGTTGTATATAAAATATGTTACAAAGTAAATAAAAACTATAGGAGTATAGAAGAAAGCAAAAAGAAAGTGAAAAATATAAGAAAAAAATGATATCTAAATAGTTATACTAAATAATAAGAATTTATAAAAATTATATCCCATTCAATATTTATGAACTGATTTGATTCAAAAACTAAAAGTTTATAACTTGATGTAGTTTCATGTATAAAAAAATATACTTCAAAATAAATAAAAATTATAGGAGTATAGAAGAAAGTAAAACAAAAGTAAAAAATAAGAAAAAAAAATAATTTCTGGGGCATTTTTGGCATTTTAGGGTTTGAAGGACATTTATGATAAAATTATGGGTGTGTGAGTAATTGTGATAAAAACATCACAAACGTCGACAATTAGAGTAATTAGTCTCTAATAATATTATAATTTGAGGTTGTTGATGATTCCTTTAGTGTTGAACTTACAGTATATTCGTCTAATAAGAAACATTTGGTTCTACAAAATTTCACTAATGTTACACATATATTCTCTTGAATTTTGTATGTTACTATACATTCTTGCCACAAATGAGATTTTGCCAAAAGTGACGAGACGATTGGAGATAACAATTTGCTATAGCCAAAACTAGTGAGATCTTGCTTGTTGCGGCGAGCAAGTTGTTATTTGCAATAATCAAGTTGGTTTTTGCGCGAACCTCACCAATTGTAGGGAGAAACATGCAATGAGTGCATATGTGTAGGGTTTATTATGTACGACACTGATTATTATTTAGTACAATAGAAAATTTGTTATTAATGAAGATGAGAGCTGAGAATATATTAATTGGAAAAAATATAAAAAGTAAGAATGATAAAATCAAATTGTACATATAAGGAACTACAAGAAATTGTGTATAAAGTTACAAATATAAATTGTAACTCATTTTAGAACATAACGAAGCATTTACAAAGATACTTACAAAGATAGTGTGAATGTCTAAGAAATGCCTCAAGCATGTCGATGCAAATTTTGTAACACTGTTTTGACCAAGCATCTTCCGGATAAGCTTCGTTATGTATGACAAATTATCTACATTTGACACTTTAGCATCTAAACTATTTTTGTCCTATGGGATAATGAGCCGTTGATATTTTTGATACTTCTATATCACTGTCACCTCGTTAATTGTAGTGAGGTATCGCTGATACTGGTAAGTGTTCTGATCAGTGACGAATCCAGGATTTACAAGTTAGGTGGGCTATATTTACCTTATTAAAATTTTTTTAAAAGAAATAAAATTTGACAATATAAGTATATTTTATTATTAAAATAAAAAAGTACACATAAAGAAAAGAAACATAATAAATCTTATTCATAAAGTAAATATAAAAAATTACTATTTAAGTTGTGCTCTACGTTTCTTTATTGAGTAAAACTCATCAATAATTGAATCATCATCTATACTTGTTGCAAAGTCTCTTTCTATGTAGATGATCATGCAATCAGTAAGAAATTCATTTTCAATCTTGTTCTGAAGCCGATTTTTAATGAATTTCATAGATGAAAACGCTCTTTCTGTCGTTGATGTAGAAACCGGAAGTGTTAATATCAAACGAATCAATCTACTAATCAAGTAGAAATCTTCAGCAATACCTGTTTTAACTAATCGATGATATAATGTAGAAATAAAATTAATATTCTGAAACTCTGGGCGATCCATTGATAACTTATAATACCCCAATTGTATTCTCAAAGGATATAATTCAGAATGAGTGAAGTCTTCAGGATAAAATTTCTCAGCAAGTTTACAAATATCACCGATATTAAATGATCTGAAGCCATGAGAAGGATCCAAGGCTGAGCTAAGACAAAGTAACTCCACGATGTTTTCTGGAAATCTATTATTCAACTCCATCAACTGAAAATCTATTACATTATTAAATATATCAACTCGATAATGATGCTTAATTGTAATAGAATCTCTTTGTTGACAAGAACGACTTGTACCATGCTTATATGGAGCACTCATATCAGGTATCTCAATATCATATCGTTCACAAAAAGATATAATTTCTTCAAATAGCTCATCCCAACCACCATCTCTTAAAGTTTGAAGTTGATATTTTGATTGTGAGACATAATTCAAAGCATTAACAATGTCTTGATTTTTTTTTGAAGTGCCTGACAAACAAAATCAGTAATTCCCATAACTTTCTTCATCAAAAGTAAGATAAATACAAATTCGAATGATGTTATGGCAACCAAATATTTATAAGCCTCAGAACGAAATTGTTGAGTTGGTCCATTTTCATCGATCTCTAAAAGAAATGATTTAATTGTGTCAAATAACTCAATTAAGCTCCTCACAGAATTATAATGAGAACCCCAACGACTTGTTCCAGGTCGTTGTAAATTACAAGTTTGATTTGCCCTGCACTGCCCCTCCATCCATTAACAACTCGTGAATTTCATATTTTCGCCTCAAGACCAACTCGAATGACGGCGAAGCGGACATGTAATTAACAATTTCATTCAACATTGAAAAAAATAACCAAACATACTTCACTTCTTTAGCTGCACCATTTAAAGCCAATTGCAAGCGATGAGCAAAACAATGTACATAATATGCATATGGACAATCTTGAAGAAACGATTTGTAATCCATTCCATGCACCACGCATATTGCGGCACCATCATATCCTTGACCACGTAAATTTTCAACTAGAAGTTCATGACGACCAAAACAGTGATCTCATTTTTAAAGTTAAAGCTCTTGTATCAGAAATATTCACCACATCAAAAAATCGTTCTCTGACAAATCCATAACAATCTACATATCTTAAGATAATAGTCATTTGCTCTTTATTTGCTTCATCAACCGCTTCATCAACAAGAATGCAATATTTGTTATTTCCAATTTCTTGTGAATCAACTTTCTCACCTTGTTAGCATATATATGCAATATCTCTTTTGTATCGATGATGCAATATACTTGGCATTCAGGAGCATTATCAAGAACAACATTTTTAATGCCAATGTTACATCTTGCCATTAAATTTATAACTTCAATGAAATTTCCCCGATTAGATGAATCATGAGATTCATCATTGCCTCTGAAAGCCAATCCTTGACTTGCTAAGAATCTAACACTATCAATTGTTGCTTTTAGCCTCAATCGATTTTGTGTTATTTGTTGAGAAGCTGCATTCATAAGCGTATCAATTTGTTGAGATGGATTCCCCAAGCCACGCAATCTATCATACGTTGATGAGCAAGATACATTATGTCCAATAAAGGCACATTGTTGTCCACCAACCCTCTTCCAATTTCTAAACCCTTCGGTAGTAAAATCTTCTGCGAGTCATTATAAAAAATGAAGCAAGGAAAACAAAATGCCAAATCTTTGGCAACAGAATACTCAAGCCAAAAATATTGCTTAAACCACTTAGATTGAAATCTTGAGCTTGCCCATCCACATGACTAGGATACACACTTAGTTGAGGTTGATATGCTCCATGATTAATATAAGCTCTCAATATTATCGCGTTCATTAATCGGGTATTCACATATTTGACGACGTAATCCTGGATCACGTTCAAGAGTTGTGGTGTCAAATTCTGGAGGCACCATTTTTTCACAAGTTGAAGGTTCTACATTTGAAGACTTCAAAGGTAACCCACTTGATGATCCTTCACTTATTTTCTTAAAAAAAGATCCAATACCTTTGAATTTCTTTGGTTTTCGATCACAATCCGACATTATAAGAATCCTAAATTATAATGCAAATTATATCTAAATTATAATTTGATAAAAAATATCATAAAAATATGATAACCAACAAGCAATTTAATTTCCATCAAGCAATATAATTTCCACAAAAAAATTAAATTTCCAACAATTAATTCAATTTTAAACAAACAACTCAATTTTCAAAATGTAATTTAATTTATAATAATCAATCCAAGCAATCCATTCTTCAAAAAAAATTATAAATACCTTAATTTGCTGCTATTCAAACCAATAACCAATCCAACAAGTTGTTTGAGTTGAAACTCTCAAATTAACAAGGGTCTAGAAAATTCAACCTTGTTTCCTTTATCCCGAAAACCCAAATGACAACAAGAAGTCATCTATTTGTAATATGTCCATTGTCACACAAAAAATAAATTCATATAAATGTATAATGTATTTATAATATGTATCGGTCTTACAACAAGCAAGGAATTTCCTTTTCAAAAACATTACCACCTATATTAATAGCTTTTGTTTTATTGGAGCCATTAGAAGATAAATTTATACATAAAATTTATTAACAAACCAAGTTGAAAATTTATTGTCCCATGATATACTATAATTGATTATTAATTAAACTAGCCCAAACTCTTATCCTAAAGCTAATTAAAACAACTATGAAAGGTAAATAGCTCACTCAATTTTTGTGAAATTAGACACTAAACTTACTTAAAGGTAAACAAGAGTTCAAAAATTATATAAGAAAAAAAAATAAAAGTTTTCAATAAATAAATCTGAAAAATCTGTTCAATAACATAATCTATTATTTAAACAAAATACTAAAGAAATAAAACTAGAAAAGGTAAATTTATAATAGAATCAATTCAAACTTCAAACTAGAGAAGGCAAAGAGCTCACTCAATTCATCAAACTTGAAACCCTTGATTTGCTTCTCACGTGCGACATCCCATCCGCTCAAACCCTGAAGATAAGTCTGAGGAGAATTTTTTTTTAACGTGTTTAATTAGATTTAGGCTGTGGGTTTGGGCTATTGGTTTGTTTTTTTTTTTTTTGGGCTATTTAGTTATGTGTAAAAAAAATTTTGGAAAAATCAATTGGGCTGCCTGGGCTATAGCCCAGGGAGCTCAAAGAGTGGAATCGTCCCTGGTTCTGATAATTGTCTGAGAACAATACAAGGCAATAACAATCACACACCACCACAAGTATTAATTCAGTGAAAAAAAATTGGCTCTCTATAGCATTAAAATGCAAGTATTCAAAAAAAAAATAATTATGCATAAAAATCTGAACTTTGAGTAAAAATTGAATTTTTACAACCTAAAACATATCAGTGCAACAACATGAAGCAAAAATTCAATCCAACCTAAACCTATTGCTATTTTTAACAACACGAAACACATATTGAACAAATAAATATGCATTTTTGATAATCTTAAAAAACATGAAACACATATTGAACAAATAAATGCATTTTTGATAATCTTAAAAAATAAAAAAATAAAAAACCTTAAATAAAAATCCATTAAAATTGGATTTTCTTAAACTTAAACCCTAAAAATCAAAGAGCTGATGGAGCCGATGCATCACTGGCGATGGTGAAACGGCTGGTCTTCTTCAATGTGTTCGTCTTCGTGGGTGGAGCTTTTTGCTTGCTGATGCGGAATCATCAGGTGCCTTTCTATTGAGAACCATTTGAACACTTGACGGCAACAGCGAGATGAAATAGAGGCGGTGAGATTGAAAGAGAAGAAGCAACAATGCTAGAGAATAAAAAAGAAAATAGGAGGAAAAAGAAACTGGAAGTTTAAATGCCATGAGATATTTTGGGTAAGGGGCTCATAGCGGTGGGCAGTTTTGAAAGGCTTATGTTTAAGCACTACTGGTGGGCATTCCCGATAAATACCCGGTAATCAATACATTTTCCACTTAAAAAGGAAAACAAAAAAGTTTGTGCTCTTTTAGGCTTCATGTATATATTATTGCCTTTATATATATGATTTTCTGCTAAATTTTTAGGTTTGTAGATTTTTATAATTTTATACCAAACACATTTTTTACGTTGATAGATCCTCACAAAATAATACAATCTTCAAAATCTTATTTTTAAAATCAAGAGCACACACATTTTAAAACTAATTGATGTCCACGTGCGTGGGTATCTAATTCACATGTTTTGTATTATATGAGAAAATCAACCTTATATATGAAAAAATATTTACATTTGATATGAAAAAATCAACTTTATAACTGGTAAAATCGATTTTGTGCTTTGCCCTGCAATTTTCTTTTTACCAAAAAAAAAAGTAATTTTGAAATATTGCCATTCCATGAGGGAAAATTGACTCAATAAGGGAAAAATAAACTTTTTAGTGGGAAAAATCGATATTCAATAGGGAAAAAAAAATTTTATGTAAAAAAAGTCAATATTCTTTGTGGAATCGACTTATATGTAGAAAAAGATTTTCGTCTTTTAAAAAATCGACCTAAAATGTGAGAAAATTAATTTTGATATGGAAAAATCTAATACTAAGAACATGTAATTTATTAGACTTCATACGAGAATTACGAGAATTGTGGAGTATGTCATTAATTTCTTCTATTCCATAGAGCCCCAACAAATGCAAGTATAACGTTCAATATGGAAATTAAAATTTTTTTCTAACACATAACATAATAAATCAGAGAAAACAGATATTCTCAATGTTTTCATCAGTAAATCAGCAAATATTGATACCTTCCAATCAGAAATTGTAAGAGAAATACATGAGTAGGTCCTTCCAATTCTCTCTGGTACAATAAACATATACTTTAAAAACTTAATTATTTAACATCTTGTCACAATTTACTGAAAACCAATAGAGAAACAAATCAAGAAATAATTATTAAAATTCTATATAGGGTCTTTTTAGGAACAATAATACTGGGTTAACCAAAAAGTTAAATTTACTAACTCCCCTGATAATTATATGGCGACATGTTAATGGTTTTCCTTTTATTTAAAATGTCAATCAATAATACGTAGCTGCATCTCAATTGCACTTGGTAAACAATGTTTACGTATTAATGATTTCATTTTGGGGTTCATTTATTTAAAATGTCAACCGATAATATATCGTCAAATTTTAATTGTCAGTAAATTGGTGAATAATCTTGGTAAAACTTTTTGATAAGTTTGGAATTACTCTTTTAGTAATTAATTCTTATATTAATTAGTAATTACACTAAAAAATAGGAAAAGAAAGAATGATATTAATTAGAAAAGAAAAAGGAAAATAGCAGATAACAAAATAATTAGACCAGCTAGCAGAAATCAAATTTCCAAATAAAATACATACGTTAAAACCAAAATTCACTTCTCTCCTGGCATATCAAAATCAGGGCCCTATTCTCTTCTCTGCATGCTCTTCTCCTTCAACGTCCACATTCGAAGGCCGTTATGAAATCCAAAAACCATCATCATCAACAGCTTCACATATTCTTATTTCCCTTCATGGCTCAAGGCCATATCATACCCACCATAGACATGGCCAAGCTCTTTGCCTCACGAGGTCTAAAAGCAACCATTATCACCACCCCTTTCCACGCCCCCCTTCTCTCTTCTAATACTTTCCAAAACGACACTGTTTCCGAATCCCACATCGACGTTCTCACCATTGAATTCCCTTCCGTGGAAAATGGATTGCCTCAAGGATGTGAGAGCTTTCACATGGTAGCTTCTTCCTCTGATCTCCTACCAAAATTCTTCAAAGCTACAACCATGCTAGACTCACAACTCGACCACCTTTTGAAACGACACCGTCCTGACTGCCTTGTGGCCGACTTTTTTTTTCCTTGGGCTACTGATGTTGCTGGTCGTTATGGGATTCCAAGGTTGATTTTCCATGGAACTTGTTATTTCTCTCTGTGTGCAACTCTATGCGTATATCGTTACGCGCCTCATAAGCACGTCTCTTCTGATTCAGAAACCTTTGTCATTCCCAACTTACCGGGTGATATCAAGTTCACCAGAAACCAATTACCGGAGTTTCAGAAGAACAACGTCGAAAACGTAATTACAAAATTGTTCAAAGCGAGTAAAGAAGCGGAGGAGAGAAGCTATGGGACAGTGGTTAACAGCTTTTACGAGCTCGAACCGGTTTATGCTGATCATTACAGGAAAGGCTTGGGGGTTGAGGCATGGCACATTGGCCCGCTTTTCTTGTACAACAAGTCAAATGAAGACAAGGCAAAGAGAGGATTTATGGAACCCTCCAATATTGATGGACATGAATGCTTGAAATGGTTAAATGCAAAGAGACCTAATTCAGTGGTTTATGTGTGTTTTGGTAGCTTGGCAGATTTCAATGATGCTCAGCTGCTGGAAATTGCACTCGGTCTTGAAGCTTCTGGGAAGGAATTCGTTTGGGTTGTGAAGAAAGAAAAACAAGAAGGTGTGAAAGAAGATTGGTTGCCAGAAGGATTTGAGAAGAGAATTGAAGGGAAGGGACTAATTGTGAGAGGTTGGGCACCACAAGTGCTTATTGTTGGTCATGAAGCAATAGGAGGATTTGTGACACATTGTGGTTGGAACTCGACGCTAGAAGGGGTGTGTGCAGGTGTTCCAATGGTCACATGGCCAGTCTCAGCGGAGCAGTTTTATAATGAGAGGCTGGTGACTCAAATTCTTGGAATTGGTGTTGGTGTTGGTACTCAGAGATGGACTAGATTAGTCGGGGACAGTGTAAAGAGGGAGGCCATCGAGAAGGCTGTGAATAGGATCATGGAGGGTGAAGAAGCTGAGGAAATGAGAAGCAAAGCCAGTGCACTTGGGGAAATGGCAAGAAAGGCTATCCAGGAAGATGGGTCTTCTTACTTGGAATTGAATGCTTTGATTGAAGAATTGAGGCTGCATAGAACAGATTGTGGTTCAAACTTGCAGTCCATGGGGTAGCTAGGTACTATTATAGTACGTACCCATGAGAAATAACTTGTCAGCCACAAGGCAGTCAGCAGGCCGCCATGAGATTTTTGGGGCTAAGTTTTTGTGGGGCCTTTTATAAATGTTTTTAAAAAATAAGTCATGACAATATGTTAGACCTTGTGAGAACTGAATAAGCGAGAGTCTGGTTCTTTTTTTTTATAAAAAAAAGTATGCGTAAACGTTTGTTGAATTTTAACCATAAAACACTTCTTTTAAAAATAAAATAAAGAAAAGAAAAAGAAATACCTTCAACCCTAAAAGATCTCAACTCTTTTGGGAAAAAAAAAAAAAATAGTCTTACAAAGAATGACAACTTGGAATTTTGCGTGGGCGACAATTTTAATAATATTATAAGTTTATATATTAAAAAATATATATATATCAATTTAAAACTAATTTAAAACTTTACATATATATATATATATATATATTATTAAGATCTAGACTTTTAAAATTTGAGAACCCTCATTAAAGTGGAACTTTAGGTAGTGGTCTACACAGCCTATGGTCAGGGACTGCCGTATCAGCTAGGATGGAGTGTTTGCAAAAGCTGGTTGAGTTGAGGGCCAATCGTGGTCGTAGCTTTTAAATTTGGGAGTAGGGTTAGTAGCCATGCGCGAGCTCTCGCATTCTTCGAGCAATCCATTCTCAACACAAAAAAATTCGAAGGTATTAGAACGTTGATGTTGGGAGCAGAAGAAAGCTGGCTGTTTTCCAAGTCTTCAGAGACAATAGTGGCAAGGAAAGAGGTAGTAATAATCGTGCTTTCACACCTTGAGAAGAAAGAGATTGGCGATATCTATGGCCTGTACATGTGATATAGATTGGAGCCGTAATGGGGAAGAAGAAGATGTGAAGCTGATGATCATGGGTTTTGCGTTCCATTATGGCCTAATTAGATTGCAAGTCAATGTAGTGAGACCAACCTAACGATAAATTAGATTTCAAGCACTTGATCAATGAATTTGAGGATAATATATGGCTGAATTGAAGAAGCAAAAAGTGCACGTTTTACGGTTCTCCATCCATCCGTATATGTTCCTCCATGTCTTTCCAATATTTTATAAAAGCATTTCCCATTTATAAAAATAAAAAATAAAAATTGTATGCGGGCACATAGTGTTTTTTTCCTTTTTTCTTTCTTTTCTTTCCCCATTCATGTGTGCTTTTCAATGTGTGTGTTTTCCTTTAATTTCTCTTCTTTTTTCTGTTTAAATTTATAAGGATCTTTCAGAGCCACTTGTAAAACGTACTCTGAGTCTTCTTTCTCGGACTTGCATGCCTTTATCTGAGGAATTGCAGGAGGTCAAGATTACCAGAGAATCAACCTAGCTAAAGATTAATCTTATAATTATTCCCCGTGTGTGCTTTTCATTGTGTGTTTTTCTTTAATTTCTCATTTTCCTTTTTTTTTTCTTTTTTTTTTTAAAAAATAAAAAGGTAATTTTAAAGCTATTTGTCAATTATCCTCTGGGTCTTCTTTCTCGGACTTAGCTAAAAATTTTGTAATTATCATTTCCATTGCATATAAGTCAAATAAATTAACTAAACCTTGCTTGGGAAAAAACTATGATTAACCTAATAGTAGCGCATGATACTAGTGTGATAAAATTAAATATTAAATGAAGGAAACTGGTGACATGAATCGAATAAATAATTTGATTGTATTCGGTGCAACCAAACGGTAGTTTGTGAATAAAAAGTTATATTTAAGATTGTAATTAAATACATTCAGTATTGATTGTGATATTTTACTAAACAAATTGTTTCGCATAATCTTACCACACAAAGGTGGTCCTTAATTCAGATCCCTATGATATCAATACCCAAATATATTATTTAATTTTGATAAGCTTCCAAATAATTAAGTAGAGTAATTATATGGGATAAATTTATACCGAACTGAGCTTAGTTTGCCTAAGATGATGGGCGGTCAAGCCCACAAGATCTAACAAGATGCAGCCAAACAATGGGCTCCGTACCAACACCCTTGTTACGGCTCAGTCCACATTTTAGCTTTAAAGCACAGGATAAATTCCTTAAGTTCGGTTGGGACAGATATGAGGACTAAATTAGGAAGGCTAAATATATCCATTAATGCTAAATCATTAATCCTACATATATTTGGAAGTGTCAATTTTAGACTTGCTAATGAATCATGACAGCTAGGGTTTAGATCCTTTCTATGATTTGGACGGTAAACATATCTCTATGAACACCTAACACCCTTACATACAAAAAAAATCCTAAGTATTTCTGTCATGTTTTCTTTTGATTCCACAATTTAAAGACTGATTTGATGGTACGAGATTCTTTGATTTGTAGCACACTGATGTTTTAAAATTTTACAATTTTTCTATGTTAAAAATTTATATAAACTATGATTAAAATTGATGATTTAAAACTTCATAGTTATTATTTTTTAAAAAAAATTAGATGATCTATGATTAAACTTGATTTTAGCATAAATAATAATTAGTCCAAGCTAATTTTTGTCCCACATTGTTTGGTGCAGTGGCTTTCATAAGGATCTCATATAAAAAGGTCCACGATGTATATATGAGTAGGGGTGTTCATCGGTTGAAATCCAATTACTTTTGGCAATAATCAAACCAATCCAATATTGATCGGTTTTCAAATTTTACAATCCAATTGAAAGCTCAAATCCAATCCAATAGTAATCGGTTTGGATTAGTTATTTCAATCGGTTTTGGATTGGATTGATTATTAACTAATCCAATCCAATCTTAAATAAAAAAAACAACATTACAAACTAATCCACATTATAACAACATCATCAAAAGCAGCTACAATAATTGTGTTTATTGGAAATTTATTAAGTAGCAACCGGATGACATTTAACAGCAAGAAGTGCATCACAAATAGCATACAAGTTGTGAAACAAATAGTACGATAAACAAATATTATCACCTCTTGGTCCTCTTAAGCTGTTACAAATCTGGCAATGTTTTTTTGGAAGAAAGAATATCTAAAAAAGATGGAAAAAAATAAATTAATGTAAATGAAAAAATAAATAAAAGAAATAATCTCTTTTAAAAAAACCAAAGTAATATTAAATAAATTCACAAAATTTTAAATTACCTGATTCAATGTCTTCAATTTCATCCAATGACTCACGAATATCAATAATTTTTGAACTACTCAACCAATTTTGTGAACAAATAAGTGCTTCCATTGCTTTTGGAGATAATGAACTTCGAAATGAATCAAGAATACGACCACCAGTGCTAAAAGCTGATTCGGAAGTAACAGTGGACATTGGAATGGCCAAAACATCTTGTGCAATTTGAGATAATATTTTATACTTAGAAGTATTAACCTTCCACCATGCCAAAATATCAAAGTTTGGATTTTTAGGATCCTCACAAGCCTCTATCAAATACCGATTCACTTCAGTTTTACTTTCTATTCCATCAGTCTCCATAACAACTCTCAAACAACCAGAAGTAAATTAAACATCAAGATCTACTTCACTATCAACCTCCAAATCATTTTCATTATCTAACTTATCCACATTTTGCGCATATGAACTATCACACATAGTTGAGTAACAAGCAAAAAAATTATGCAGTGTGTCTTTTACAAATGGTACCACATCTTTGCTGACTTGTTTACCATACAATATATCAAAACAATATTTCAAAAACCGCTCTTTATGTCGTGGATCAAGTAAAACAACAACAAACAGTAAAATGTTAATACTTTTGTAGTTTCCCCAATACTTGTCATATTTTCTCCTCATATTTTCAGCCATTGACTTGAGGAAATGATCTCTACTATTACTTCAAGATTGCAATTGTGTATGAACCAAACAAAGTTGACGCAAAAACAAATTTGAAGTAACATATAAAGAACCTGAAAATTTTAATGTTGCTTCATAAAATGTTCTAAAAAATTTTATAAATGCTCGAGCAACTTTCCAATCTTCATAGTTAGGCGCCCCTTTATTCCCACCCACAAAAAACTCACGAATATATTGTGCATCTTGCTCCTCTAGCCTATCAAAAGCCTTCTCAAATTTTTCAGCAGCTTCTAACATCAATAAAGTTGAATTCCATCGTGTAGGAACATCTAGACATACAAGTTTTTTGCAACAAATTCTTTCTTGCTCAGCACAAACCTTGAATTTTTGCATCCTTGATGGGGAAGCTCTAACATATCTTACCACATTATGAATTTTACTAATTGACTCATGATAATCCTTCAAACCCTCACATATAATCAAATTTAAAATATGAGCACAACACCTAATATGCATGAATTCTCTTTTCATGATTGACTTCTTCCAATTATTTACTTTCTTGATCAAATATCTAATTGCACCATCATTAGAGCTTGCATTATCTACTGTCACTGTAAAGATCCTATCAATAACCCAATCCAACAAACACAACTCAATTGCCTTCCCAATGTTTTCCCCTTTATGACTTGTAACTTGACAAAAATTTATGTTTTTTTTTGTAAATTCCAATCACAATCAATATAGTGGGCAGTAAGACACATGTAGTTAAGATTTTCCACAGATGTCCAAGTATCTGTAGTAAGGCAAACTCTTTGAGATGTTTTCTGCAAAATATCTCTCAAATTTTGTTTCTCTCCCACATAAAGTTTCAAATAATCTCTAGCAAAAGTAATATGAGATGACACTTCAAATTTAGGTTCTAAGGTCTTGGAATAGAACCTAAAACCTTCACCTTCAACAAATCTAAATGGCAATTCATCAACAATCACCATCGTACATAGAGCTTCTCTACATGCCTCTACACTAAATGTAGAAGCAACAAGTTTGCCTCCCTCTTCTCCACTCCTTTTAGGATGAAAAAATAAAGTTTTTTGTTTTTTATTGTCTCTATTTGGATATGCTATACACTGATTAGCTAAATGAGTCAACAAGTTTGATGTCCCATTTTTCTTACTTCCACAAGCATAATCCTTATAACAATAATTACATTTAGTCCTAGGATTATTTGCATCATCAACTATTTTAGTAAAATGTTGCCATGCCATTGAAGGAGGTTTACAAGGCTTTCTCTTACCTAATTGTAGCAATTGAGAAGAGAGTGCATCATTGCTAATATCAGTTGTAGGAGTATTACTTGCTGTGAGTGTGAGAGGTGAACTTGTTGTAGTTGGCTCACTCATATTTGTAGGTAAAACAGCTTCTTCATTACATACTGGAGAAGTCATCTATTGAAAAAATAAAAAATAAAATTGTTAAAATTATATTGAAAATTATCCAGTATATTAAAGTTTTGGATATATATAATATATAATTAGAGAAACGTATAAATTAGTGAGAGAAATTACCGAGTAAGATGAAGATGGTGTGGAAGCCGTGGTGATATTTATTTGGATGAAAAATATAATCTAATAAAAGAAAAAAAAAACTTAGTTTATAATATGAAATAAGTAAAAATTTGAATTTAAGACTTGATGTGTAATAAAGATATTGATGTTTCAATATTTCTTTCTAACTGACGTGGAATAAGTAATTACTATGACATATGATTAGTTGTTTGTAGCTTATTAGAACAGGAAAAAAGAAAACAAAGAGGCGGAAATTTTTTTCTGATTATAATCAAAGTTAATTTTTTTCTTCAGCGTAGTTGACAACGATACCTATAAGGAACAATATCAATAAAAACAAACCTATAGCTACTTATCAATGTTGATTTCCTAGATTTGATCCTATCAATGTTGATTGTTCTTTCTGTGAATAAATCAAGTGCTACTTATCAATTCCAAGGGCATTATATTATCATAAGCATCAAAACCCAATTAACATAATGCAAAAGTAATAAAAAAGAAGAAGGAAAGTTTCTTGCTTTTTACCAGAAAAAGAAAAAGAAAAGAAAGTTTCTAGTTGAATTGTTGATGGGCTTCACTCCACAACTCGAAGAAAAGAAAAGCAGAAGACAAGAAAAGTCTAATTCAGATTGCTACTCTTCAACCCCATTTATAAAAAATGGTGTCTCAATTATTTTTACTTTTTATTAAAGCAAATTTCCACCATGAATTTTCCAAAAAGTCTAATCTAGTAGGTTCTATAAATGTACGTGAATTAGATCATAAATAAAACTAATAAAATTTTTATATTAAATTTTAATTATTAATGGCATTTGAAGAAGAACAACCAGAGGTGAAGGTGCTGCGACTTGACACATAAAAAATGGCAAAACATAAATTTTCAGTAAGAACATAAATTTCCAGCTAGTTGTCATAAATTTTCAGCATTTTACCTTTGGATTAACAACAAGAGTTGTTCGGCTTCTATGTGCTTACTCCGTTCAATTAAAGAGCATGCAGTGTTGCTTACTCCTTTTGTGCTGCTTCGTGATTTTGCAAAAATTCTAGAGAGGTAGAAGAAGAGAAGGTTGCATTAATGCATTAATTTTGGGTGACAGTTAATGAGTGACGGCGTAAGAGAATGAGATGAATGTTTTAGGCTTTAGAGTTATAATAAAAAATAATATATATTAAATAGTTTAAAAAGTGGTATTTGTAGAAAAAATATCTCGAACCCACAATCTCTAAGTGTGGGCTTTAGGGTTATAATAAAAAATAATATATATTAGATAGTTTAAAAAGTGGTTTTTGTAGGAAAAATAATCATTAGTCTACCATCTCACTTTACACATATTAGACAATTAATATATATATATATATATATATTAAATAATAAATATATAATACTATTAGATCGGTTCGATTATATTTTTTTATAGACTAAAGCCGATCCACTCTAATTGGATTTGAAAAATTTCAATCCAATCCAATTATATTGGATTTAATTGAATTGGTTGGTTTGATTAAATTTTGAACACCCCTACATATGAGTGTGAGCTAACTAGAAAGCTCCTCAAATCAAAAGCTTCACAACTTCCTTTTCTCCTTTATGGCTCTAGGACATATCAAACCCACCGTGCACATGGTCATGCTCTTTGCTTTTCGACCAAACCTTACCATACCACTCTTCTCACTATAACCTTGCAAATGTTTCCCATATGATCAGCGTTATTACCTTCAAATTTCCTTGTGATGGGAATGAGTTTTTTTCTTTTATTTTTTTTTTTTTTGGTAAAATTGTGACGGGAATGAGTTGCCCCAAGTCTGTGAGAGCATTCACATGGCTGATACGCAACCCTATTCTACAATTTAACTTCCTTATAATTAAAGCTGTCACCACATATTCACCTAAAAAAAAAAAAAGCTGTCACCACACAATCGACCCAACACTTACCAGCTTTTGCAGCAACACCGCCCTCGCAATCATGTGGCCGACATGTGGGCTATTGATATTGCAGCAAAATATGGAATTCCAATGTTAGAAAAATATATAAAAATATATATAATGAATAAGGCGATTCCATGGATTTTCGATATCTTCGAGATAAATTTGTCATCTTTATAAAATCTTCAGCAGAGCAGCAAACTATTATACCATTATTATTTTTTAATTTTTAAAAATAAATTAAAATATCATTTTTAAATTATAACGTGATATTGGCTACCTTAAAAACTTAACGATAGCAAATTTAATATTTTAAAAAAATTCTTTTAATATTATTTTATTATATACCTTGCTTTTTAATTAAATTTATTAACCTAGGACTATAATTTGATCTAATTTATTAATTTATATATATATATATATTAAGATTTAATTGCTTTATAACATTTTCATAAAAAAAAAAAAACAAATTTGTAGGTTATGAACTGTTTTAAATATTTTTAATATATGTATGGATATATATATTACTAATTTTTTAGATTTTTCTGTTTACTATTTTTTCTTATAAGTGCTCAAAATATATATATATATATATATATTGATTAATATCTCCAACTCTTATTTATTTTTTATCCATAATTCTTCCACCTAATTCTCACCTTATTTTATTTAAAATTAAAGAACACCTAGAATAAAATTTTATCTAATAGATTTTATTATTTAAAAACTTAAAAATTATGAAGATATATAAATATTATTTAATTTTTATGGTAGGAAATTAAAATATTAAGAAAATATTTAAATATAATAATTCTCGTTACGTTGAAAAAGTAAGATGATAAACCCAAAATTTTTTTAAATAATATTAAAATATTAGTAGTCCTTTTTATGTATTAAATAATGGGTTAATTTACAGTATAGTTTTTTTTTTTAATGGACATAAGTTTTCAAAAATGATAATGCTATTTATTATGTCAAATTTGACACAAACAAAATAAAACTTCCATAATTTGATAAAAAACAAATTAACGTTTCTATTATAGTGTCAAAAATAAATGATAATGCTAAATTTTATTATTACCATTCACTTTTAACATCCTATTAAAAAAATGCTATTAGAAAGTAAATAAGGAATTTTAACAAAACTTATAAAACAGACCTGGAATCTACTTTTACTATTTGTAAATTTTGCACTGCCTATAAACAGCAAGAACTTTAAACAATAGATGACAACAATTCCAAGAGAAAAAGATTTTATTTATTTGTATAAGTACATATAATTCTCTTAAATAAAATAAGTTAAAATATTTTACTCACATAAATAAACACACGGTTAAAACATAAAAGACTGCAAACAACCTTTGTAAAGCTGTATAAATTAAATATTTTAAATAAAATAGTGTAATACTTATTTATTTATTTATTTTGACATATTCTACCATCTCCGGAACTCAAATTACTTTTTTTTTTATTTGAATAATGTGTCAAATTTTATTTTTCTAAAGTTTCTTTATTACTATGCAAAAGGATTGCTACCCGCTGTACAACAGTATCTCTTCTTATTCAGATCCCTTTCTTATTCCCAATTACCTAATTATGACCAGAAGAGCGATGAGGAAACAGAAACAATTACAATCATATTCCAGAGAAACAATATTATGTGGTGGAGAAGAGCTATAATTAAGGTTCAGTTATACACCGTCCATCTTTACAAGAAGGGTTTGGGGATTAAGTCGTGGCAAAGTTTCTTTTAGGGCCATTTATGAAACAATAATTAAGTTCACTGATTTGGATTTCACTAAATTGTCAATAATCATAGTACTAATTACGTGGATATCTTGAGCAACAAGTAATAACTAGAGAAATTGACAGAAATGCCCTCCAATATAACCTAATTTGGAAAATATTCATCTCTTCCTAACCTTTGTAATACCCTATCCAAAATACCCATTTTACCCTTATCCCTCTCTCTCGCATCTCTTGTGCCTCTCTGTCTGTCAACATTCAGAATTCAAAAAAAAAAACACGATCTTCTTCTCCATCGACGGCAACAAGAACAACAATGGCTCTTTTTAAGAAGTTGACAAAGGCAAGTGAAAAGCAGACTTCATCCAAGCAATCTATATCAACCCCTAAACAAATAATCAGAAAAACAAAGGAGAAAGAGAACCCAAAAGGCATGAAGAGAGTGGCTGAAAGCCCCAGTCCACCACCAGTAGAGAAGAGAAGACGTCGCACCGTGGAGGAGCAAGCCCCAACCAAGACAACCACCACCAGTGCATCTACGCAGGTTTGTATTATTGTTTGAAGCAAATTTTTTGTATAAAAAAATTAATTTTTTATTCGAATAAGCTATCAAAATTAAATTTTAATTGTTAATTGCTATCAAAATTATGAAATTTTATGTGAGGTTAAGGTTGTAACTGGGTTTAGATTAGAATATGGGGAAACTCTGGCAAAATTGAGACTTAAATTCCTTGTAAGAGTGAAACCACAGCAGGTTGGCTTTCAAAGTCCCTGCGAAATTGCAGGAATCTGTCTGGAGGCCCTATAAGCTTGCAGGGCCGACCTGCAATCGTGCAGGGTCTCCATATTGAAGATCGTAGTTAGGCATAAATTAGTGACTTTGCAAGATGGCATAGGGGACCGGCCTTCTTGCAGGCTTAGTATAAAAATCATGTTAATCGCAGACCTACGAGATGCCCAGTTCGCATTGTTAATTTGCAGGTCTTATAAGAGAATATTGAAGGCCCTGCAAAACGGCAGGTCCTCCCTACCATCCTGCCGATCCAATAACTGATTGTTTGCTCTCTAGAATCCGGCCCTGCCATTTTATAGGGTTGTTATAAGAGAGTCCTTTTGGGAATGGCCCTGCAGAACGGCAAACAATCAGTTATTGGACCGGCAGGATGTTAGGGTGGATTTACTGTTTTGCAGGGCTTTCAATATTCTAGTACTTAAAATGGTGCATTTGCCTGCATTGTGGCGGCGGACTACCATTTTGTAGCTACATCAAATTATATAAGGACCACGCAAAGCGGCGGACGGACTGCATGTGTGTCCATATATCCAAAATTCTTCATTTCCTTTGATTTTCGTTTGATATTTTTTTAACATAATTACCATTTTTCTAATTTAAATATTTTCAGGTTGCGAAACGGCTTATACCAGTTGATAAGAAGTATCATGCTCACCTCACAAACAATTCCAATATCACATTCGCACTTGATGTGATAAAAAATAAAGTAAGCAAGGGCATGGACAAATTGAAGGATTCATTTGTTGAAAAAAATTTGGAACTGAAGACTGTTCAGTTCTGCGGTGGTTTCATTCACCTACTACTATTGAATTAAGTCGAATGCGATGATATGAACGTGATGGAGTTAGACTTCCATGGTATTGGGGCAAGGTTCAGTAGGAAGTCATTTGCAATGATAATGGGGTTGAATTCCGGTAAATTTTTCAATGAAAAGGAATTAGAACATCTCCACTATGACTTATGGGTGAATTACTTTGGTCACACCGGACCAATGAGCCAAAGTGATTTCATTAAAGCCTTCGAGGATTTGGATTTTGATGAATCCGATGAAGAAGTTGAAAATAATGTTAAGTGTTGCATGTTCTACTTCCTTAAAACGGTGCTGCTTGCCGGGGACAAGAAGAGAATGGTGAGAAATCGGAACTTCAACATTATCCAAAATAATGTGTCGTGTGATAGATATCCGTGGGGAAATTTGTCGTATGATGTCACTGTTTCAAATTTGCGATCAAGGATTAAGAAGGGGTAACAGATCACAAATTACAATGTCAACGAATTTCCACTTGCCTTTCAGGTAAATATTGTATTTATATTCTTTATAAATTAAATGTACTGCATTCTATTGATTTGTCTTATTAATTTGACTTGTTTAATTGTGTTTTAGATATGGGGTTTCGAAATTATACATGTCATCGTCACACTTGCACCCTATGGGAAATATCATAGAGTGAAGAGAATTATAACCTGCAACCATTCTCCATCAAACGTGAGGACAACCCAAACCTACCCCAACAAACAGTTTCATAAGTTTTTTTCACTTAACTTATTTTACCTAAATAATTTGACGTGACCTAATTGTGCTATGTATTTTTTATGTGCAGTGGTGATTGTGAAATTTACATAATCAAGTACATCGAGTTTATGGTCAGTAAAGGACAATTTGATTTTAATGATACGCACACCCTTCTTTTTAGAGAAAAATTAGTAATGGATATTTTCCATGAACAGTGATGTATTTTATTTTATTTTTTATAGCATGCAATGTAATTTAATATATAAATTAATACATTTTATTTTCTTTTTTAACAATTGAATATTTTGCATTTTGAAGTCATAATTAGGCATATGGACCTACAAAATGGTAGGGAGGACCGGCCATTATGCAGGTCCGTATTTTATATATCTTCACTTTTAAAATTGGTGAGAGAGGACCTGCCATCCTGCCGGACCTTTCTCATACAATCTTCCTATCTTAAAAGTGACTGGTGAATAAGGACTTGCATAATGGCGGGGAGGACCGGCTATCCTGCCATCCTGCAGATCATTCTTCATCCAATCTTCTCATCTTAAAAGTGACTGGTGAATAAGGACTTGTAGGATAGCCAGTCCTCCCTGCCATCCTGCAGGTCCTTTCTCATCTTAAACGATTGCTGCACAACATGCTCTCCATAATGAAACACTATAGTATTCTGAACAAAAAGGGTAATGAGACAAATTACAGAATCGACACGCTGCAATTGCATGTATACATGGATATTGATCTAATTGAAACTGTCGCAAGAACATATTTTTTTTTCCAAATTGACAGTCGTCGATAACTTAAACGTACGAACATGAAATTCGTATATGCTCAATGGTGTTACTGTGAATCTATGACACTCATTCAATGTTTTTTTTAAAAAAAATTTCCAACCATGGTGTGATTGGTGTCATAACCGCTTCTGCTTCAATCTGTCGATCATAAAACCATCCCTAAATCAACCTCCGTATGGCCTTAAGTAGTGGTATAAGCGGCAATACCCTAGCATCTCTTAGTACAACATTCATACACTTGGATATCTTGGTTGTCATAATATTATATCTATTGCCCGGGAAAAAAGTTCTAGCCCACTTTTCTGGGTTCGCTTCCATAACATATCTATGCTCTTTAGTGTCGATGGCTTCTAATTACCGCATATTTCTTTCGAAATCAACTTCTAAGTAAGCTTTCGCTGCCTGATAAAAAGCCATATGCACATACTTATTTTTTCAAAATGCAATTTCACATTGCAGCTGAGATGATACATACAATTCCCTTGATGAGCATTGGGATGAACTGTTGCAATCGCTTTCTGCAATCCTTTATGTTCATTCGTAATAAATATAAGATCATGAATTTCACCGTATGCCTCCTTAAACTGCTGAAGAAACTAAGTGTACGATACTTCACTTTCTATATCTGCAATGCCAAAAGCCAGTGGATATATTTGCTCATTACCATCTAAATAGGATGCAATAATTAACGTACCAATATATTTTACTTTTAAATATGTCTCATCCATAGCTACACTGGCCTAAGATTATTGAATCCGATAATACTTTGCCCTAAAGCCATGAAGAAATATAGGAAACGATTGTTTTCATCCGTTGCAATTCAAGTAATAGTGCCTGAATTCTTCATCCCCAACATATGGCACCATACTGCCAATATTTGATAAGACTCCTTAAGGGTACCTTTGATACTGTGAAGTGCACTTTCTCTTGCCCTCCATGCCTTATCGTACGTTATTTGGATACCTAACTCATTCTCAATATTAGACACTATATCTTTTGGTCTATACTGACGACCAATTTCGTGGTACTTCGATTTTATATAATTTTCAATATTTGCTAGTTGCTTGACGATGTTGTGGATGACATTGTTCGAGCTACGAGCATGAGTGTTTTTTTATAAATACTTTAATTGCCCAGAACTCTACATTTGGGATCCTAGATGCACGTAACCACCACTTACAATTATCAAACAACCATTGCACTTCAAACCTGCGTGAACAAGATTTCTTCACCTTGTACTCCCAATTTTCCTTCAATGCATACATAGACAACTTCTGTTGCAACTCCTTCTTGTTTGAGTATATTTGTCCAACCAAAATTTCATCATTTGAATATATCAATTGATTGATACTTGAACTTGGTTCACTTAATAAAGTTGAAGTATGATTCACAGATTGATAAAATTGAGCTTGAGTTGGTTGTGACTCATTTTCATTACGAACCGGATGATACCTACACCTATTATCATTCCAAATAAGTGCAATAGGGGAACTAACCACTGATACAAAAGGAATATCAACATTCGTCACATGAACATGTGATGTAGCATTTAATTCATTATCATCTCCCCCCACCTCATTATACATTGTTGTTTCCCCATCCAAGCTAATATCCTTATCCTCATATCTATGTCATTCTCCATATGTATCATTGTTGTTTTCTACATTGATTTCCACAATATTACGATGTCTATCGTAATCATCTATTGTTGCTTCTACCCTATCACAGAAATTTATTGCAGACCAATCTACTGCATTATTTTCCTCGCCTTCATTTTGAAGGATTTCATCTTTTTCATTGCCTCTAATTCCACTTCTGTTAACAACCACTTTATGTCTTGAAGAAGAAAGTTTATTGCTCCTACTCTGAGGGGAAAATGGAATCACGAAGGCATTATCTTCTTCTCCAACTATCGGTATATCTTCTTTCGCCTCAATCTTAATAAATAATGGTGATGCATGTACTGGATCAACACGACAATGCTCTTTGAAAAAACACTTCACATCTCCATCATCTTCAATCTCAATTGGATCCAACTTGTAACTAGATTGAACCATATACTTTATTATGATACGAAATTCGTTAAGGTTTATGTTTGTTGCATCATAGGCAATTTGTAGTAGTTCATCATATGTGCAATTCGTTTGGATTAACTTTGCTTTCGTCCTCCCACCAACATACTCCCAATTTCCTTCACTATCAACTTCGAACCTTCCTTCAAACCAAATAACAACTACTGTATTTTCCTCTATTATAAACCTACATATACACAAAATCACTAAATAAAATCACCAAACATTATAGGTCAGTCATTTAGCAGGTCAAACCTACAGAATGACAAGTCAAACCTGCAGAATGGCAGTTAGGACTGCCGTTTTGCAGGTCGGACCTGCCCTTTTACAGGTCCAATACTGTTGTTACATTGACCGACCAAATGGCTGAGGGCCCGGCCAAACGAACGGTCCATTCCATATGGAATTGGACCTGCCAAATGGCAGGTCCATGTAACAACAGCATTGGACCTGCCGTTTGGCAGGGCCCTCTGCTATTTGGCCGATCTAAATCCATACGACATGTACAACGTCAAAAGAACCTGCCATAATGCAGGGTCTCCAGCCATACTGTAGGTCACTATATCCTTCGGTCTTTGCATGTTTCTATACCAACTATCATCTAACATAACAATGGTTTTCCTACTTTTTCAGTTAAATTTAACACATATGGATTATTATAACTAATAGATCTTACCATTTAGATGAGTTTTCTCCTTCTCCTTCTTTTAAAAACAACAGCAAAACAGCACTAATGTCACATGAAACTCTTCTTCAATGAGATTTTTTTTTTTCAAATTAATAAGAAAGAAGAAATCGGGAGAAAAATAATGAATCGAGAGAAAAATAAAGAACATGTAAAAAGAAAGAATTACAAATAAAAAAGTATGAGTTCAGTTAACTGTGAATATAAAAAAATAGAGGTATTTTTAATAATTTGTCTATCTTTTATAAAAATTAAAAAATAATAGATATCTTTTAAAATTAAATTATATTAGAAGGCATTTTTATCAATTCCCTGATAACTATTAACTCTTTAATTGTGAGGCGATGAGATTATGCAGCAACATCAATAAAAAGTTGATGTACTTCAATGAGGACTGAAAAGCAAAATTATTATGTGCTTTTTTCACGTACGAATTATTAGTATCCATAAATATATAGTTATAAAAGCATTTCCCACGGAAAAGCAAAAATCTGCTTTTTCAAGTACGAAAGAAACTAATCTAAAATAATTTTTGAATTGGATATAAATAATTTTTTATCAAGTGGAAGGAACGTCCTCAAACATTTGTACTCTCAAATAAATAGCTTAATTAATTAACCAAATCAAATTTTTATCTATTAAACAATACTATAATATATTATTAAATTTGAACATAAACTTTTTTATTTATTAATATTTCTTAAGGAAATTAATGATACCATTTGATCAAAGCGCACCTCAAGGCAACCATGAAGCGCATTTTATTTGCCATTTTTAGGGAAATAATTTTTTTTTCATCCCACGATGAAAAAACCAATAATTGATAATTTTTATTTATTTATTTTTCTTTATCCCATACCGGATGAAATCAAGAAAAATAATAATTCATATTAAAGTAAAAGGGGTCAATAATATAATAATAGTAGGAAGTATCCAGTATCCAGTGCTTGTATATATATAAAGACATAAGAAAAATTGCCTGAAGAGGCCAGGGCCTAAGCAGTGCTTCATCGACTTGCTAATTAAGGCCATCGATCATGGAGACCACAAGCCATAATCATCAGCTTCACATCTTCTTCTTACCCTTCATGGCACCAGGCCATATGACACCTACCATAGACATGGCCAACCTATTTGCTTCTAGAGGTGTAAAAACCACCATAATCACCACCCCTTACCACGCCAATCTTCTATCCAAAACCTTGGAAAGTACGCAACCTCCTTCTGATAATAATTCCCAGCAGATCAACGTCCTTACCTTCAAATTCCCGTGTCTTGAGAATGGGTTGCCTGAAGGCTGCGAGAGCCTTCACATGGCTACTTCCCATATTATGCAATTTAAATTCATCAAAGCCACGACGACGCTCGGCCCACTAATCGACCAGCTTCTTCAACAGCACCAACCTGACTGCCTTGTTGCCGACATGTTCTTCTCCTGCGCTACGGATGTCGCAGCTCGGCATCGTATTCCAATGCTGGCTTTCCATGGGTGGTGCTATTTCTCTCTGTGTGCTTCCCTCTGTGTCAATCGTTACGCTCCTCACAAGAATGTCTCTTCAGATTCACAGTCCTTCCTCATTCCCAATTTACCAGGCGAGATCGAGTTCACCAGAAACCAATTACCAGATTTCCAGAAGAAGGATGTTGATGTGTTGGACAAACCCATTGAAGCAGAGCTTACGAGAATTTTCAGAGAAACCATAGACGTGGTGGAGAAGAGCTATGGGGTTCTGGTTAACAGCTTTTACGAGCTGGAACCTGTTTACGTCGATTATTACAAGAAGGGTTTGGGAATTAAGGCTTGGCATATTGGCCCGCTTTTCTTATACAATAAGCTGGCTAAGGACAAAGCACACAAGGGAATGGCAGAGCATGAGTGCTTGAAGTTTCTAAATTCAAAGAAACCCAATTCTGTGGTTTATGTTTGTTTTGGAAGTCAGTCGGATTTCAATGATGCTCAGCTGATGGAGATCGCACTGGGTCTTGAAGCTTCTGGGCAGGAATTCATTTGGGTTGTGAAGAAAGTGAAGCAAGAGGGAGTGAAAGAAGAGTGGTTGCCAGAAGGGTTTGAGAAGAGAATGGAAGGTAAAGGACTCATTGTGAGAGGTTGGGCACCCCAAGTTGAGATTCTTGAACACAAAGCAGTGGGTGGATTTGTGACACATTGTGGTTGGAACTCAATTTTGGAAGGTGCTTGTGCAGGTGTTCCAATGGTGACATGGCCGGTTTCTTCAGAGCAATTTTACAACGAGAGGTTGGTGACACAAGTGCTTGGAATTGGGGTTGGTGTTGGTGCTCAAAAATGGGCTCTATGGGTTGGGGACTTTGTGAGGAGGGAGGCGATAGAGAAGGCGGTGAGGCGTATTGTGGGTGAGGAAGCACAAGAAATGAGAAGCAAAGCCAGAGCACTAGGTGAAATGGCAACAATGGCTGTTGAGGAAGGTGGGTCTTCTTTCTCGGATTTGGACGCCTTGATTCAGGAATTGAAGCAACTCAAAATTACCCGTGATTCAAGCTAGAAGAATCTTACTATTAATTACACCAATGTACTTAATCTATAAAACAGAGAGAGTTCTTCTACTGCCTTTCGGGAATCTACTCTCTTTTACCTGCTGAATGTTCTTTAAGAAATAAGATGTTGAAGTTTGCTACCCTTTTTTTTTTTTTTTGTTCTCCCTCTCTCTCTCAAAATGGCTTTCTCTATTCTGGCCCTTTCTTTTTATTTTATTATTTTTCGGTTAAATATTCTAAATAATAATATAAATTTTTTTTTGATGAATAATAATAATATAAATTTTAATAATACCATCACCATCACATCTTATTTACTTGAAAATATATTTAAATTATTCAAAATACCCCTAAATTTAATAATTCATACCTACCCTCTCTTATTTTGTTCATTTTTCTTTTATTTATCAATTATCAATTCAAATCATATGTCATGTCTTTTTTAATTAAAATATTGCATATAACAAATAAAGCAAACACATTCACTAACTAATAAAACTATATCATATTACTTTGTTTTTCAAAACAAAAAGCTTTATTTATAGCGACTTAGAGTACGAATATTTAACATAATTTATAATAAAATCATATGATATATCCTCATTAATTGAGGGATTACATATAACAAATAAAGCAAACATATTCACTACATGTAACTAATAAAAATATATCATATTACTTTATTTTTCAACACAAATTATAATGAAAATTTTACTTATCTCGTCTTAAAAGACAACTATTTAATACAATTTGTAGTATAGCACGAAATGATTTGATATGCTTTAATTAATAACATGTAACATATGTATAAGGTTTATTATTTATTTAATGGTTAATCAACCTAAATTTTTTTTTTCAGTGACATTTTTAACATTCCTCTTATTTCTCACATAAAACAACCTATTTATTATTGGGTAAATTTCAAAATTGAATCCTCTATTTTACTCTTTTTGCAGATATACCTAACGATTTCTGGAATTTACAATCTAGCCCTTCAAAGTTAAAGTTTTGTTTCAATTTTAGAACCTCACGCTTTAGTTTTTCTTCCAATTTAGTCTCAACAATGTAATAACAATTAATCGTGTAAATTTTTTAATAAGTTACCCTTTTTAATTAAGTCATTTGATTAATAAAATTTAAAATAAAGTTAAAATATATTTTGCCTCTCGTCTCATATTAGATTTTTACCCTTAGAAAAATATCAATCTTACTCTTTTTTTAGCTTATTAATTAATTAATTTAGAAAATCTGAAATCATGGCTACTAAGGCAGTTATATTTTGATGTTGTAAAGTTGAGGGATGGTGATCTCTATATTATTTTATAATTTTGTTGGTTTTCTTCTTCTGATGATGATTTGCTATTTTATTTATTTTGAAAAGAAATCAAAAGTAAAAAAAATTGACATTTTTTTCAGAATTGGGCTGTGGTTGATGAGGAAGAAATTGGTGGAGAGGACGTGAGGAAGAAATTTCTTAAGAATTGATTTACGAAAAGTTTATTATAAATTGTAGATTGGTATTCGAAGGTCAAAATAGTAATCCGATTGTTCTCTGCGGCAATATTCACCATGGCAAGAGGATGTTGGAGAAGATGGGACTCGTCAGTACCAAAGAAAAGAAGAAAATAAAAAATTAAGAAGAAAAGAAAAAAATAAATAAGATATTTAAATTAAAAATTATATATATATTTTTTAAAAGCCACATGTTATATTTTAATTCGTCCACGTGGTGTTTTGGATTTTAATGTCTTCGTGCGTTCGAACTAAAAAATAATATTTATTTAATTAAAAATTTTAGGATGTAATAATAGAATTATCCTCCTACTGTTAACAAAGAGGTCACAGGTGGAAACCGACGTTTTTGGGTGTTTGGGCCAAAACTAAGGAGAGATAAAATAATATTATACCAAAATCACAAACATGTAGTGTCAGGAGTCGCCGAGGTGTATACTTGTAACTACCACTTGAAGCTCTGCAACTGCTTTCTTCTTCATTTTGCTTTGTAATCTTGCAGAGGTAAAGCCATTATGGAAACCAAAAGCCATAATCATCAGCTTCACATATTCTTCTTCCCTTTCATGGCTCAAGGCCATATCAAACCCACCACAGAAATGGCCATGCTCTTCGCTTCTCGAGGTTGCAAATCAACCATCATCACCACCCCTTACCACGCCAATCTTCTCTCTAAACCCTTAGAAAATACCCAAATCAACGTCGTTACCTTCAAATTCCCTTCTGTTGAGAATGGATTGCCCGAAGGATGCGAGAGCTTACACACGGCTGCTTCCCCAGATCTGCAACCGAAATTCTTTATAGCCATCGGCAAGCTTGGCCCACAACTCGACCAGCTCCTGAAACGACACCGTCCTAATTGCCTGGTAGCTGACGTGTTCTTCCCTTGGTCTACAGATGTTGCTGGTCGATATGGGATTCCCAGGTTGATTTTCCATGGAACTTGTTATTTCTCTCTCTGTGTTGACTCGTGCGTTCATCGCTATGCTCCTCACAAGAGGGTCTCTTCGGATTCAGATCCGTTCCTCATTCCAAATTTACCGGGCGAGATCCAGTTCACGAGAAAGCAATTGCAGGATTTTCATAACGAAGACGAAGAAACAGAGTTTACAAAAGTGTATAGAGCAAGTAAACAAGTGGAGGGAAGCAGCTATGGGGTTTTGGTTAACAGCTTTTACGAGTTCGAACCAGTGTATGCGGATCATTACAGGCAGGGATTGGGGGTTAAGGCATGGCACATTGGCCCGCTTTTCTTATACAATAACCTGCTGGCTGAAGATAAAGCAAACAAGGGAATTGAAATGGAACATGAATGCTTGAAATGGCTTAATTCAAAGAAACCCAATTCTGTGGTTTATGTATGCTTTGGAAGTCTATCTGATTTCGATGATTCTCAGCTGATGGAGATTGCGCTGGGTCTTGAAGCTTGTGAGCAGGAATTCATCTGGGTTGTCAGGAAAGAAAAGAAACAAGGGGTCCGAGAAGAGTGGTTGCCGGAAGGTTTCGAGGAGAGGATGGAGGGTAAGGGACTAATAGTGAGAGGTTGGGCACCTCAAGTTCAGATTCTAGACCATGAAGCAGTGGGTGGATTTGTGACACATTGTGGGTGGAATTCGACGCTTGAAGGTGTGTGTGCGGGAGTGCCAATGGTCACATGGCCTATGTTTGCGGAGCAGTTTTATAATGAGAAGCTGGTCACCAAAATACTTGGAATTGGGGTTGGTGTTGGAGTCCAAAATGGGCTACGTTGGTGGGTGACTTTGTGAAGAGGGACGCTGTAAAGAAGGCTGTGAGTCGGATTATGGTGGGTAAAGAAGCACAAGAAATGAGAAGCAAAGCCAAAGCACTTGGGGAAATGGCAACAAAGGCTGTCATGGAAGGTGGGTCTTCTTTCTTGGAATTAGACCACTTCTTAGAAGGATTGAAAGTTCAAAGCAATAGGATGGCCCGTGATGGTGCTTCGGTTTCAAGCTGATGCTAGAATTACGCACCAAAATAATATCTATGGAAACTTGGTGTAGAATAGTGGTTGTGTGAACGTAAGTTTCCGATTTGCTTGTAATTGTCTGTGCTAATTAGCCCAACTGTAAGTTTTGAAACACCTGATTGTAAAATTCTATTTTTATCCTTTAATACCAAATATATATATATATATATATATATATATTGATTAATTTTATTTTTTTAAATAAATACAAATATGATAAATCATATTATATAAATACGACTTTCATACTTAAAAAATTAATTATTATTTTTCATTTAAAATGTAAGATATTAAGGGTTTGTTTGATAATATAATTATTATTATTTTTTTTTTAATTTTTTTTTAAATTATGTGTAATTTAATTAGTATAGAAATATATTAAAATTTATTAAATATTAATCAAATTATAATTGAATATAAATATAAAATAAAAATATTTTCTATTTTTTATTTTTTTTTATTTTTATTAAATCAAGCGCTCTAATTAATATTTAATAAATTTTAATTAAATTTTTAAATTGATTAAATTATACATAATTTTAAAAAAGAAAACAAAAAATAATAATAATTGCGCTGTTGGAAAAAACCCGACGACAAATAGAATTACAAATTTTATTCTCTAAAACGAACTAAAAATGTCTCTAGCAGCAAGGCCAAGAGCAAGCAAGAGTAGTCCTATCCGCCAAGATGGATCCGATGGAGAGAATGTGAATGGGTAGGAGATCAATAGACACAGAAAGCTTTTTGATCTGAGTGGAAAGAGGAGTATTCCCAGATGTGACTAGAGAAGAGCGCAAAAGAGGCACGTCGGCATCAGCCGAGGAAAGGGTTGGCTTGGGTGAGGAAGATGCCAAAAGCAAGGATGTTGTTTTTCCAGGAGGTAGTCCCCAGTCACTTGACTTACAAAGAAGGTACAAAATAAATTAAATATTTCTTACCCACTACAAATAAAATAATTACTCATAAATAGCACACATATTAATAAAATTATCCCTTCTATAACAAATATATATTAAATATACAATTTACGAAATCAAATATCCAGTAAAAATAACAAAACTATTAAGTTAATGTTTTAAATAAAAACATGCTTTTAAATTCATTATTCCAAATTATTGACTGCAAAGTCCTTTTTACCCTCGACCGATAATGTAAATTGATTAAGGTCCGTTTGAAATATTTTTATTTTTCAAAAGCTTTTTTTAAAAACTTTAGTTAAAAACTTTAAAGTTGGAAAACTATAAAAAGTCTTTAAAAATATTTCATTTTAAAAGACTTAAAGACTTAAAAAAGTTTTTATAATTTTTATCAAACATGCTTTAAACCGCTTTTTATGAAAAAAATACTTTTTATTCAAAAAAACAGTTCCAAACGGGCTCTAATAACAAGGGAGTAAGTTAGATAGTTATGTGTATTTATGTCAAACTTATATGGTTGCAACTGAGATTAATTTTAAAATTAAAAACTTCAAAAAAAAAGTTAAACTGTCACATGTATTTATTTATTTTTTGGTAAAATAAGATGTTGTGTTTTTGACAAATTAGACAAAATAAATGGCAAAAGTCACATATTCTAAAATGCAAGATTTTTCACCTATTAAGCACAAACACATTATGATGCAAGCAATCCTGTGCTTCAGTAATAATAACAAATTACATTTCAACTAGCTAAGAAGTATTTCAATTATTGAATAAAATTTTAGCATACAATCAATTTTAGCTGGTGCATTTCTTTTTCTTTTCTTTTTGGCAATAGTGCCATAGTTATCAAAAAAAAAAAAATTTATCAGCACATTTATTAAATGACATGACAATTGAAATGTTATAAGCTAATTGATCTGACAAATTAATAAATTCTAAAAATATATAAATTCTCCTTGTCTTTTTTTTTTTTTTTTTTACAAATTAAAAACGGCCTTCATATGATAATGGTCAGCCCAATAATCAATTAAAAAATTTATTTATTATGTATTGGAAAATAAAATTTATTTACTATTTAATTATATAAGAGTTCAAAATAATATACATTTAGCAGGGTTAAGTACAATTAAAATACTGCATAAGGTATAATAAGATTCCTATAGATATATATAAGGACCTATCATCTTCTTTCCGCTGCAGTGTCATAGTTTCAAGCCTTTAATATATGATATTTTTTATATTTTTGGTAGAAATGCCTTTAATATATGATATATAGTCAAAAAGCACGGTAAACAGCAATTCAATTCATTGACTAGAAAATTATTCATAGAAGAAAATTTATTGACTAGAAAATGACACGTACGCCGGATCCCCGTCACCAATTTAAACAACCAAAAGAAAAATCTCTGTCACCATTCAGAAAACGTATTTAAAAATATATATATATATATTTGTATTATGACGTCATAGATGATGCCAATCCAAACGACAGGGATTGAAATTTTCCAAGTCTAGCTGTTTTCTGGTGCTGTGGTTTCTCAATATAATATATTCCCTCCTGCTGAGTTGGAAAATTGTACAGAAAATTGCTCATATATATTTTTAACAAAATAAGTAATACTAATTTACACAAAAGTAATTTACCAATAAAGACGCCTGTCGTGTATTGCTCTGCAATTCCTTTCTCCTCCATTTGGTTTGGGTGGGACAATTGAGGCATTATGGAAGACAAAACCAAAACCCATAATCGTCAGCTTCACATCTTCTTCTTCCCTTTCATGGCTCAAGGCCATTTCATACCCATCATAGACATGGCCATGCTCTTTGCTTCTCGAGGTTCAAAAGCAACCATCATCACCACCCCTTACCATGCCAATCTTCTCTCTAAGACCTTGCAAAGATATTCCCAACTCTCTTCTGCTAATTCCCAAATCAATGTTTTGACCTTCGAATTCCCTTCCGTGGAGAATGGATTGCCCCAGGGATGTGAGAGCTTTCACATGGCTGCTTCCTCTCAACTCCTACCCAAATTCTTTAAAGCCACCACCATGCTTGGCCCACAACTCGACCTGCTTTTGAAACGACACCGTCCTGACTGCCTCGTGTCTGACATGTTCTTCCCTTGGTCTACGGATGTTGCAGCTCGGCATGGTATTCCTAGGCTTATTTTCCATGGAAGTTGCTATTTCTCTCTCTGTGCTTCCTTGTGTGTTCATCGCTATGAGCCTCAGAGGCACGTCTCTTCTGATTCAGAACCCTTCCTCATTCCCAATTTGCCGGGGGCGATCGAGTTCACGAGAAACCAATTGCCGGATTTTCAGAAGAAAGACGAAGAAACAGAGCTTTCAAAAGTGTACAGAGCAAGTAGACAAGTGGAGGAAAGGAGCTATGGGGTTTTGGTTAACAGCTTTTACGAGATCGAACCAGTCTATGCGGATCATTACGGGAAAGGATTGGGGGTTAGGGCATGGCACATCGGCCCGCTTTTCTTACGCAATAAGCTGCTGGCTGAAGATAAAGCAAACAAGGGAATTGAAATGGAACATGAATGCTTAAAATGGCTTAATTCAAAGGCACCCAATTCCGTGGTTTATGTATGCTTTGGAAGTTTGGCTGATTTCAATGATTCTCAGCTGATGGAGATTGCAATGGGTCTTGAAGCTTCTGGAAAGGAATTCATTTGGGTTGTGAAGAAAGAAAAGAAACAAGGGGTGACAGAAGAGTGGCTGCCCGAAGGATTTGAGAAGAGGATGGAAGGTAAGGGACTAATAGTGAGAGGTTGGGCACCACAAGTTCAGATTCTAGACCATGACGCAGTAGGTGGGTTTGTGACGCATTGTGGGTGGAATTCGACGCTTGAAGGGGTGTGTGCGGGAGTGCCAATGGTCACATGGCCGGTGTCTGCGGAGCAGTTTTATAATGAGAAATTTGTCACCAAAATACTTGGAATTGGGGTTGGTGTTGGGGTCCAAAATGGGCTAGGTTGGTGGGTGACTTTGTGAAGAGGGAAGCCGTAGAGAAGGCTGTGAGTCGGATTATAGCGGGTGAAGAAGCACAAGAAATGAGAAGCAAAGCCAAAGCACTTGGGGAAATGGCAAGAAAGGCTATCATGGAAGGTGGGTCTTCTTACTTGGAATTAGACAACTTCATTGAAGAATTGAAAGTTCATAGCAATAGGATGGCCCGTGATGGTGCTTCGTTTTGAAGCAGCTGCTAAAATTAGGCACCAAAATAATATCTACGGAAACTTGATGTAGAATAATGGTTTGTTTAAACGGAAATATGTTCTCTGAACTTAATTAAAATTTAAACGATCTACAGTTTGAACACTTTGACTTCGAAACAATATAAATATTATTGATTAATTTCATTTTGTGAAATAAATAGAAATATGATAAATCAATTATTGATTAATTTCATTTTTGAAATAAATAGAAATATGATAATCATACCATATGAGAACGAATTTCATTCTTAAAAAATTAATTATTATCTTGATTTTAGAATGTAAGATATTTAATAAATTAAATATCTACCTTATACAAACAAAATAATTACTCAAAAATAGTAAACATATTAATAAAATAAAATTTATCCCATTCTTAAAAATATATATATTAAATATACAACTTACAAAATCAAATATTTATTTTTTAAAAAAAAAACATTAAGTTAATGTTTTAAATAAAAATATGCTTTTAAATTCATTTATTCCGAATTATTGTGTGCAAAATCCTTTTTACCCTTGACCGTTTAAATTTAATGGAAATTGAGTAATAATAACAAGGGAGTAAGTTAGGTAGATACGTGCATTTACGTCAAATCCTTATAGTTGCAACTGAAATTAATTCTAAAATTAAAAACTGAAAAACAAAAAAATACTGACACCGTTGGATAACCGATTGTCATTTAAAAAAAAAAAAAAAAAAACCGCTAGAAAAAGTTTTTGCCTGCACTTGATATATCGGCACTATTGTTCTGTTTTTTCAAGGCCTAATAAAATCTATACTCTTCTTCTTGTCCTTTAATTTTCCTTTCAAATAAAACATTCCAGTTTTTTTTTTTTTTTTATCTGGTCGAAATTTAAATTTGGGGTTACATCTCTAGCTCAGATTTGACCCAAAACATATAGTGAATTTAAAATATTTATATATGACGGATAAAAAAAAAGAAGATATTATCTTTTACAGTATTAAATTACTTTTTTAATTGATAAAATATCTATTTTCTATTGGATATAGTTATAATAATATAAAATGACTTATATATCTTCTACAAATTTATAAAATATTCAAAATAAATAAACACATAAATAAATTAAAAAATAATAAATAGCACTTTAAATATATAAATTAATAATCAATTTTATAAATAATTAGTTAAATATTTTTTTTTCTTTTGTTTTTCTTTTTTCTTTCTCCTCTCCGGTGCTTTCTTCTCCATTTTTTTTCTCTCTTTTCCTTTCTGTGCCCGTCCTTGAGTCAAGAAGTTTATATATATATATATATATATATATATGTGTGTGTGTGTGTGTGTGTGGAGAGAGTGGTGCTATGGTACCATAAGCCCACCAATTTTTTTTTTCTTTCCTCATATATATATATATATGCATTTTGTACTTTGTATTGTTTTAATTTTTTGTATTTTTTATTTATATATATATAAATAAATATGAAAATACAAAAAATTGAAAAAAAAAACTTATAAAATATAAAAAATACAAAATGTAAAAAAAAAAGTACAAAAAGAAAAAAAAAATTTGGTGGGCGACACCCACCATAGAACCACTCCACATATGGAATCAAGAAGTTTATATATATATATATATATATATATATATGTTTGATTGGCAGATTATTTAATCGGTATTAGAATGGGTAAAGATTTAAACTTTTTCTTTCCTTTGTGCTTGCTGTCGAATACCATAAAATTTTATGAGTTGTCGCAAGGATAATATGTAAAATTTTGCAAGTCATGTTGTTTAATAGAGGAGTTATTTGTTAATATAAAATTCTCTCTGAGACTGAAAACATCTTGAAAATCAAATATTATAATTGGATTGTCATTTTTTAATAGTATAAAGCTAATCCCTAACGTACATATCAAGAAGTCAGCTGGTGATAAAGCAATAAATGCGGTGTCAGGAGTCCCTAAGGTGTATACTTTAATTCAAGAGATCTGCAACTACGCCCTTTCCTCACTCTACTTTGTAATCTTGCAGAGGAAAAGCCATTATGGAAAACAAAAACCACGATCACCAGCTTCACATATTCTTCTTCCCCTTTATGGCTCAAGGCCATATCATACCCACCACAGAAATGGCCAAGCTCTTTGCTTCTCGAGGTTGCAAATCAACCATTATCACCACCGCTTACCATGCCAATCTTCTCTCTAAAACCATACAAAATAGCAGCCAGATGATCAACGTATTGACCTTCAAATTCCCTTCTTCGGAGAATGAATTGCCCGAAGGATGTGAGAGCTTGCACATGGCTGCTTCCCCGGATCTGGTACAGAAATTCTGCAAAGCCACCACCATGCTTGGCCCACAACTCGACCTGCTCTTGAAACGACACCGTCCGGACTGCCTCGTGGCCGACATGTTGTTCACTTGGTCTTCGGATGTTGCTGGTCGATACGGGATTCCAAGGTTGATTTTCCATGGAACTTGTTATTTCTCTCTCTGTGCTTCCCTATGCGTGCATCGTTATGCGCCACACAAGAATGTCTCTTCGGATTCAGATCCGTTCCTCCTTCCGAATTTACCGGGGGACTTCGAGTTCACAAGAAACCAGTTGGCGTATTATGAGAGGAATCATGAAGAAACCGAAGTTGGAAAAGTGTACAACGCCAGTAAAGAAATAGAAGGAAGGAGCTATGGGGTTCTAGTTAACAGCTTTTACGAGCTCGAACCGGTCTACGCCGACCATTACAGGAAGGTATTGGGGGTTAAGGCACGGCACATTGGCCCTCTTTTCTTGCACAATAAGCTGCTGGCTGAAGATAATGCAAACAAGGGAATTAAAATGGAACATGAATGCTTGAAATGGCTTAATTCAAAGAAACCCAGTTCTGTGGTTTACGTATGCTTTGGAAGTCTATCTGATTTCAATGATGCACAGCTAATGGAGATTGCGCTGGGTCTTGAAGCTTCTGAGCAGGAATTCATTTGGGTTGTCAAGAAAGAAAAGAAACAAGGGATCCGAGAAAAGTGGTTGCCGGAAGGTTTCGAGGAGGATGGAGGGTAAGGGACTAATAGTGAGAGGTTGGGCACCTCAAGTTCAGATTCTAGACCATGAAGCAGTGGGTGGATTTGTGACACATTGTGGGTGGAATTCGACGCTTGAAGGGGTGTGTGCGGGGGTGCCAATGGTCACATGGCCGGTGTCTGCGGAGCAGTTTTATAATGAGAAACTTGTCACTAAAATACTTGGAATTGGGTTTGGTGTTGGAGCCCAAAAGTGGACTAGGTTGGTGGGTGACTTTGTGAAGAGGGAAGCTATAGAAAAGGCTTTGAGTCGGGTTATGTTGGGTGAAGAAGCAGAGGAAATGAGAAGCAAAGCCAAAGCACTGAAGGAAATGGCTAGGAGGGCTGTCATGGAAGGTGGGTCTTCTTATCTGGAATTAGACAGCTTCATTGAAGAATTGGAAGTTCATAGGATGGCACGTGTTGATGATTCAAGCAGCTAGAATAAACTTGGCTTTAAAGATATTATTATATGAGCTTTCTCAGTGTTTTTCTTTTCTCTAATTTTGCTTTCAAGAGTACCTCAAAAAGCACCAAAATAATATATACGTTCAAATTTGGTGTAGAATGGTATAGTATTATTATTATGCTTGGTGAAACAGATCCATTATAAGTAGAAATGCCCCCGAGGGTATTGGGTGTAGAATGGCTGTGTCAACAAAAGTTTCCGATATTCTTATCTTTGTCCTAATGCTTTATTCTGTGGAGTGTAATGGCATATTCCAAAATGACATTGGTCTGAGGTCCACTTGTAGTTAGAAGCTTTAAAAGTAAAAAGTGCAATTGGAAGTTAGCGACTGACAGAAACATTGCACGAAACTATGAAAGTGGTGAAACAAAATTGATGATAGACATTACACATATATTGAAGAATTTTTTAAGATAATTTCCAAGTGATTGGATTCAAATTGCAATCTTATTTGGACCTTTAGACAAGGCTATTATTATGTGTTATAATCGACTGTGCGCAATGAACAACAGTAATCAAGGTATGGCTAAATTATACCTGAGAGTGTCGCGGGCAATAAAAAAAAAAGCGCTAACCGAATTTTAATACCAAAAGTTGAGATTTGAATTTTAATTAATTTTATTTATACTTTAAATATATTTAATTTTATTAACTTAATAGATAAAGAGGACACTACTGGAAAGTGAGCCTAGGATAGGACTCTTATATACTTTCAAAACTAAAGAGAAAATTATTACAGACGGAGTGACATTCTAAACCACTACATGCTTGCCATTCTGACACCTATATACTTTTAATGGCAAATAGTACTCGTCTTCTAACAATTCCATTGAGACTTTTTTTTCCTTTTTTCTTTTTTATAAAAGGGTTTGCCTAAATTATTGAAAGTGTGTTTGATTCAGTCACCTAAGTCAAAAATTGCTGCCTAATGCCAGTATTTTTCCTTGAAAATACATCTACATCTTTCAACTTTATTTTGTCTCCAATATTTTTGGGCCTGGTCAGCACCGAGGGTAGACGCATGGACTTTGCGCGTGGCCATTAAACTTCACACTGCGTCTTCTTCAATTCCTTTCTTATCCATTTTCAGCGAAAACCAGATCAGTCTCAGATTCTCAAATCTGCAACTTTATCCCCTTTTTCTTCAGGCAGATGAACATGGATGATGAAACCAATAGTGTTCACGTCCTCTTCTTTCCTCTAATGGCTCAAGGCCACATGTTACCCACCATAGACATGGTCAAGCTCTTTGCTCAAAGAGGCGTCAAGACCACCATTATCACCACCCCCATCAACGTCCCTCTCTTCACCAAATCAATCGACAAGTCCCAGAGCTCTATGCTCCACATCAGTCTCAAAATAGTTCAATTCCCTGCAAAAGAGGCCGGTTTGCCTGAAGGAGTTGAGAATCTTGATCAGCTTGATTCCCAGGACGATCAACAGAAATTCTTCCAAGCCATTTCCATGCTCGAACAGCCTCTCGATGACCTTCTTCGAGAGCTACGACCGGACGGACTCGTCGCTGACCTGTTCTTTCCTTGGGCAACTGATATTGCTTCCAAATATGGAATTCCGAGGCTTGTTTTCTATGGAACAAGCTTCTTCTCTATGTGTGCCATGGACAGCGTAATGCAACATCAACCGTACAAGAACGTTTCGTCGGACACAGAGCCTTTTGTGTTGCCTGGGCTGCCTGACAAAATAGAGCTGAGAAGAACCCAAATCCCAGAAAATATAAGACTGGAGCGAGAAAGTTGTGTCACGAGGATATTACGAAGAGCTAAAGATGCCGAAGAGCGAAGCTATGGAATTGTTGTTAACAGTTTCTACGAGCTCGAACCTGCCTATGCCGATCACTACAGGAACATTATGGGGAAAAAAGCATGGCATATAGGCCCTGTTTCGCTCTGCAACAAGAACGCTGAAGAAAAAGCACAAAGAGGTAAGACAGCCTCCATTGACGAGCATTACTGCTTGAATTGGCTCAATTCCAAGAAACCCAATTCGATTGTTTACGTTTGCTTTGGGACAACCTCGAGTATTTCGGCTTCACAATTACATGAAATTGCCATGGGTCTTGAAGCATCTGGACAGGAATTTATCTGGGTTGTGAGGAAGAAAAAGGGCGAAGAAGATGAAAGTGAAGAGTGGGTGCCCGAAGGATTTGAGAAAAGAATGGAAGGAAAGGGGCTGATAATTAGAGGTTGGGCACCACAAGTTCTGATTCTCGACCACAAATCGGTGGGAGGGTTTGTGACTCACTGTGGGTGGAACTCGGCGCTTGAAGGTATCAGTGCAGGGGTTCCAATGGTGACGTGGCCGATATCCGCCGAGCAATTCTACAACGAGAAATTGATCACTGATGTTTTGAGAATTGGAGTTGCTGTTGGTGCTCTGAAATGGGTTAGAGTTGTGGGAGATTACATCAAAAGGGAACAGATAGAGAAGGCTGTGAAGGAGATAATGATTGGTGAGAAAGCAGAGGAATTTAGGAGCAGAGCCATGTCAATTGGTGAAATGGCAAGGAGGGCTGTTGAAGAAGGAGGATCTTCGTACTCGGATTTGAGTTGTTTGATTGAATTGTTTAAAAGGTCGCAAATGAGCAAGTCGAGTTGATTTTGTTTTTCCAATAAACTGTTTTCGTTTAGTATCAATTTCTTTTTTGGGTGAAAATCATTTACTATCAAATGGTACACCAATTTGCACTTTGATTCCTAAATAAGTATATTTTTTTTTGGTGATTAGACTACGTTATAAATAGTACTTTGGTTATTTTTCACTATTTTATCGCTTTATTAACGATTAATTGTCTCTTAAAAAACAACACATTAATTCCAAATAGGATTTTATAGATATGGAATGGAATTAACTACTCCTAAAAAATGGAGCATGTAAAAAAAAAAAAAAAGGTTCAAAAAACGTCACTAACTTCTTATTCATTGTCTTGCTAACAAAGAGCTAGCCATAGAAAAGTGCTGAGTCATGGAAAGCATGCTTCTTCCTTTTCATGGCAGCAGGCCACATGACACCCACCATAGATATGGCCAGGCTCTCTGCTTCACGAGTTTTGAAAGCTACCATTATCACCACCTCTGTCCACGCCAATCCAGTACCGGTTCTTGGTGAGGCCTAAGGCCCCCCAAAAATTTTTTTTTTATATATAGAGTAGGCATATATAAATATATATAATTATATTATGTATTATAATAATAGATATATTTTTAAAATGTCAAAATAAAAATAAAATATTTTAAAAAAGACAAATATTTAATGTTAATTTACCAGTTTTTGAAAAAAATACATACTTAATTACATTAAAAGTTGATTATCCTATTTTTAGATAATATTATTTGCCATAATTTTTAGACCATATTAATTTTCAACGTCATTTTTTTCCTTCATCTTCTTCATTGCATTATATATCTTTATTTTCTCTTAATTTTTTTAAATTATTCTTTCTCTCATCTTGTTCATCTTTTCTAAACACTATTTCAAATCAAGTTTCAAAGTTATTATTTTCTCTCAGCATCTCTCTCAATTATAAATTTTTACTCTACAAGACTTAATTATTGTTTTATAGCTTTTATATTTTTTTTTACATATATTTTATTACTTACTATTTGTTTGTTATTTTTAGTTTTAATTATTATAATGTCTATTAGAAAATATCAATCTACTCAAAAGAGAGCCATTAACAAATTTGTTAAAGTTAATCCAAATAACAAAATAGAAAATATTTTTAAAACCTTAGTAAATGAAGAACAAATTAATCCTACAGAAAAAAAAAAATTAGAACAATGGAAGCAAAAAAGTGACAATGAAAATATTAAGTGATCTCTTAGTAGAAAAATGACCAATTATATATAAAGATTTGACTTTTTCTAAAGATAAAAACTTTAAATACTTCTCTACAACAAATTATATTTGAAAGTTACAAAATAAAAAAATACATGATAGAACGTGGCTAATAAAGATTGGAAAAACCTTAGTGCTAAACTTAAAAGTCATGAAACAAGTAATGAACATATTACTAATATGAGCACTTTGGCTGGTTTAAAAATAAGATTGTTAAAAAATAAAACAATTAATAAAGACGTACTTAATCAAATTAATAAAGAGAAAAAACATAGGGAAAATATACTTAAGAATTATTATTGTTGTAAAAACTCTCGCTAAAAATAATTTGGCATTCCGTGGGACAAATGAGAAAATATATCAACATAACAATGGAAATTTTTTAAGCCTAATTGAAATTATTGTAGAGCTTAATCTAATAATGCAAGAACATGTTTGACGTATTTAACATAGTGAAATTCATAGCCACTATCTTATTCATAGCATACAAAATGCACTTATAGTTATGTTAGCTTCTGGAATAAAAAATGCAATTATTAAAAGATAAAAGATGTCAAATATTTTTCAATTATTCTTGATTGTACTTTGGATGCAAGCCATCGTGAATAAATGTCACTTATACTAAGATTTGTAGATATTTCAACAAGCCCAATAAAAATTGAAGAATGCTTTTTAGAATTTATAAAAGTAAATAATACATCCGAAGAAGGATTTTTTAATACACTTTTAAATATAATAGGAAAGCTTAATCTAGATATTGATAATTAGAGGACAAGGATATGATAATGATTCTAATATGAAAGGAAAACATTACGAAAACAAACCATTTTACACACCATTACATTCCAAGAAGGATTTGCAAAAAGATTATTATATATAAATCCTAAACCATTTTATACACCATGAAGTTGTCACAATCTTAACTTAGCAATATGTGATATGGCCAACGCTTATATTAAAGCTATATTATTTTTTAGAGTGGTACAACAGATATTCTACAAAGAGATGGATAGTTTTACAAGATAATGTAATTTGTTTGGCATTTAAATCTTTGTCACATATACATTGAGAAAGCCTAATTGAAAGTGTTAAGGCAATAAATTTCAAGCTCCACTAATTAAAAATGCTTTAAGGAGTTAGCAAAATGAGGATCCTAAAAGAAGAAGTGAAACTAATTGTTTAGCAATGTATGAAATTGAAAATTTTGAATTCTTGTTAGGAATGAATATTTGATATGATATATTATTTGTGATTAACTCTTTTAGTAAATACTTACAATCCAAAGAAATGCAAATTGATATTGCTATAAATCAACTCAAAACTCTTATTATTGTTTTTGAAAATTATAGAGAAAATAGTTTTGCATCTGCATTAGAGTTATCAAAAGAGATTACTATTAGCATGAAAATAGAACCTATATTTCATGAAAAATGTATAGTTAGAAGGAAAAAATAATTTGATGAAGTTATGAATAATGAGATAATACAATCGGTTGAGGAATCTTTTCGAATTGACTACTTTCTTTGTGTTATAGATTAAGCTATTTCTTCAATTGATAGTAGATTTGAATAATTTACAAAATATGAAAATATCTTTGATTTTTATACGATTTAAAAAAAATTAAAGTCACAAAATGATGATAGTTTGAAAGAGTTTTGTCTTGGTTTTGAATTTTTTAAAACATGTGTAAAATTAGAGAGAAATAAAGAAATAATATTTTAATAATATATTTTCAACTTGACTTTATTTCCAATGGTATCTAGAACATAAATACTATGTTTACAAACAGATGTACAATGTGTTATCAGACAAACACTAAGGACGTTAGACTTATCATGATAACTTTACACAACTGTGGCCTGCTACTATGCATCCCACCAATATTTGAAAGGTAGTCCACTATGTGCTAGAAGAGAGAGAGTTGTTTTAATGATGTGACGATGCTTTCATTCTAAGATTCCATTTTGATTGTAAGTGTGTGGACATGGATGTCAAAAATTAATTCAAAAATTAGCAAGAATTAGAGTAAGAGAACGATATTCTCCACCCCAATCAGATTGGATGATTTTTATTTTTTTGTTTGTTAAGTTTTCAACCATTTTTTAAAATTGTAGGAAAATAATTTTCACTTCAGATTTATACTTCATTGGTTATAGTAGTCTACATAAAGGTTACAAATGTTTAAGTTTAAGCACTGGCAAAATATATATTTCGTCCAATGTTATTTTTAATGAATGTGCTTATCCCTTTTTAACAGAGGTCGGTCACCCTCCAATTGTCTATTCTACTCCTCATGTTATACCACAAATATCGTCTTTTCCTATTTTTCAGGTACCCACAAGGACTGTTGACCCATCACAAGTTTATTTGGACAAATCAGGCCCACTCAAGCACAAGTGAGAATCCAATTGTGTCCACACCCCATGTGTTATCTAGACCATCTATATCACCGTTGGCAGTGGGCTCCCACAATCAATCTATATCTTCTTCAGAGAGTCCACAACCTTCACCACTTTTTACACATGGTTCTCTCAATTCAACAACCGATTCTTCACGCGTACCCATTCAGTTTCATTCACCTTCTTCCAACGATGGGACCACCTCACCATTTACCATAGATCTGCAAGTTATGCTACCATTGCCACAGTCTACCTCATTACATTTCATGCAAACAAGGTCGAAGCCTGGAATCTATAAGCCACATCAGTTCAACTGTGCAACCAGTACCTCTCATGATGTGCATAAGCCAACTAGCGTTTCTGAGGCCTTTCTTTATCCTATGTGGATTGAAGCCATACAAACTGAACTTCATGCTTTGGTTCAAAACAAAACATGGATGCTGGTTCCTCCCACCAAAGATCAAAAAATTTTGGGCAACAAGGGGGTTTTTCGAATCAAACGTCATCCCGACGGCACCATCCAACACCACAAAGCTCGGCTTGTGGCTAAAGGATTTCACCAATTAGCCGGCATTGACTTCTTTGAAACCTTTAGTCCAGTTATCAAGCCAGCTACGGCACATATTTTTGTATATTGCAGTTTAAAAAAAGTGGGACATTAGACAAGTGGATGTTAATAATGCGTTTCTCAATAGTGTTCTCCAAGAGGATGTTTACATGCACCAACCAAAAGGTTTTGTTGATGACCAGCACCATCACCATGTGTGTAAACTCCACAAGTCATTATACGGTCTTCGTCAAGGCCCACGAGCTTGGTATGAGTGTCTTTGGCAAACTCTTTGTAAGTGGGGCTTTACTAATTCCAAGTCAGACACTTCTCTATTTGTTTTCACAAGCTCTCTTGGAACCGTTTGGGTCCTCATTCATGTTGATGATATTCTGATAACTGGTGACAACAAGACACTCATCACTTAATTTATTGATCGTCTCCACAAAGCCTTCTCCTTGAAGGACCTTGGACCAATTTCCTACTTCTTGGGCATTGAGGCCACTCGCACCCCAAATAAGCTTCATTTATCACAACATAGATATATAAATGAGCTTCTTCAACGAACCCATATGTCCGGTTGCAAATCCAGTCCATCACTGGCTAGTACAACCGTCATTCTCAGTCAGGACACAGGACATCCTTTCTCTGATACGCACCTATACCGCAGTACCATTGGAGCTCCTCAATACTTGACTCTCACACGTCCTGAAATATCTTTTGTCATCAACAAACTTAGCCAATTCATGCATTCCCCCACTACAGTTCATTGAACAACATGTAAATGGCTCCTACGGTACTTAAAAGGCACCCCACGCCTCGGTCTCATGTTTCGACCCTCTGATCACACTACTCTTTATGGTTTTACTATTGCCGACAAGGCTTTGAATGTAGATGATCGTCGGTCCACTTGCGGGTATTGCATATACCTCGATGAAAATTTAATTTCTTGGTCATCTTGTAAGCAAAAAGTTGTTGCTCGGTCTTCAACCGAGTCGGAATATCGTGCTCTTACGCATGGAGCAATTGAAGTATCCTGGATACAAGCATTGCTGCAAGAACTTCATTTTTCTCCATCCTCTATACCTGTCCTTTGGTGTGATAATATCAATGTCGGTCATTTTGCCTCCAATCCTGTATTTCACGCACGAACAAAGCACATCGAAATTGATATTCATTTCGTGCATGACAAAGTTCTCCAAAAGCCTCTAGATGTACGCTTTGTACCAAGTGAAGATCAAGTAGCAGATGTACTCACCAAAGTGCTACCAACTTCGCGGTTTCTCTTTCTCATAAGTAAACTCGATGTGGACAAACCCCCGTCTGGCTTGAGGGGGTGTTGGCATAAATAGTACGTAAAGATAATAGCAAGCCACAGTTGTGTAAAGTTATCATGATAAGTCTGACATCCTTAGTGGCTTGCTATTATCTCTACGTACTGTTTATGCCAACAACATGATATGTTTTCTAAACTAAAAGTTTTGAAAGAAATAGTACAAGTTGAAATATTAAATTACATAAAAAGGTTAGATTCTTTTCCAAATGCATTGATTGCTTATGAAATTTTACAAACAATATAAGTACATGTAGTGCTTCTGCTAGAAGAAGTTTCTCAAAATCAAAACGAATCAAATTTTATTTAAGAATAACTATATTACATGAAAGATTGAATGCACTAATTATATTTTTTTTCTTTTTTTTTTTAAAAAAGTCTCAATATAAAAATTATTAGCGTAGAATTAGCTATGTAACTATTGAAAAAAATTTGTTAATAAAACAATAATATAGAGATTTAATTTCTGCCTTTATATCTCAAAAAATAAGAAAAATAAATTTTAAATAATTATTTATTATTTATTAATATAAATTTATTTACTAGTATTTATTTTTAAATATCATATAAAATCTATTAAAAATTTATACATAAATTAATTAAGGTCTCATTTTTTGTTTTTTTTTTTCTTATCCAATGCCTCTTTTAAAGTTAAACTGGTCCTGCACCATCTTTTTTGTAAAGCCTTCGGAAACGCCCAACTTTCTTCTGGAAATTCCCAGATGATCATCAACGTTGTTACCTTCAACATCCCTTGCGTTGAGAATAGACTGCCCCAGGCTGCGCGAAAGCATTGAAATGGCTAATTCTTTTTAGCTGGCTCCTGATGAATGAGCAATACTTGTCCCCAAGAAGTTGAAGGTTATGGGCCTGGGCCTGAGCTGGGCCCGCTAACGTTCACTATGTATAGAAAAGATTCAAATGGGTGGGCCTGGTTAGGCCCAACTTGAGTGGATGGAATATGTAGTAATTTATACGGGTTTTCGATGAATATTCATGTCTACTAATCCACATGCCATTAACGAGCCTCAATAAATAAATAGTTTGGGATTATTTTTATAAACAAATTTAGTCCAATAATTTTTATTGGGCCTGATAGTTTCAAATCAGCATTAATATTTATTTTCTTGGTATTCAAAGCAGATGACAAAATAGACTGGTTTAATAAAATGCCTCTTACATTTAAATTTTTTTTAGTCGTTCTATTCACACTATCAAATGAACTATATTCATATTTTCTTTTTCAAAAAAATTCTTAAAATTCCTAAAGTATCCTTTTTCACCTCTCCTTAAAGATAAAACTTTAACATAACTTTTCTGTCCCTCCACCATACCAGCAGCCCTCGACTTTTTCTTCTTCATCTCATTTTCTTTTTTTTTTAAAAAAAATCATAAAAAAGAAAAAAAACTCTTAACAAAAAAACAAATAATAAAACATTAAGAGATGTTCGAGTTAAAATTATTAACCAATTTACATTTGTTCAGTCCAAAAAATCCATATAGATATTTTGATATATTTTACATAAATAAATAGCCATTGTACAGTTGTTTTGGTAGCTCATACTCTTTGTCAAAGGATTCAAGGCCTCAACGGGTCCTTCCCTTTATAACCTCCTTTGTAAATCTTACTTCTCAGAATATATTGTGGTCTCACTTAGATTGAGTATTGTCTTCGCTTTTGAATGTAATATTATTTGCAGCCAAAATCATATATAGGCTGGCCATATGACCCATAAAAGCATGCCATGCCATGCCGCAATATTTTACCATTTTGTTCCTTTGAATGTTGAAAATTTAAAGGAGATAAGTGCTGTACATGTGTTAGAAAACAAAAAGAAAGCATGATGATTGCTTAAGTTAAATCAACCAAATAATCAATTAGTTAAGCTTGAATCCCATCACATCCTGTTTATGTCCTTTTTTAAGCACAAAGAACATTGTGTTTGGTAAAAGCATGTCTTTAAAAAACCAAATTCAATGATAAAGATAAGAGAGTAGTAGTAAAGGAAACATACCAGCTCTACTTTTAAAGTTGCTTATTAATGTGAAAGCACTCTAACCTACCCCAATAATCAATAATATATTAAATAAGTTAATAATTTTTCTTTTCTTTTTTTAATCTTTGGATTCTTATTTCTCCTTTTTCTATTCGATATTGTGGGCTTTCTTGTTTTGAGAAGTTGATCCCATATATAAGCTCTAATTATTTAGAATTATATATGCTGTTTGAATTAATTTAGAAATACATATGCTGTTTGAATTAATCACTTATTTAGAAAATTTATTTTTCTAATAAATCATGATAAAATGTGTTTTTTAATATATGAATATTTCTATACCAATTCCAAATGAGTATCTGAAATACAATATCCTCATCACTCTTTTGATACACATTCGTAAATTAATTTTTTAAAACAAAATGAATGGAAATTTGCAAATGAGTATATAGTATCTATTTCAAATTTCATATTTGACAGATCATAATATATCCCTTGTTGGAAATGAATCTCATCTCATTCTGACTGCGTTGTTGATATGAGGAGCACATCCATGGATTTAAATTGATTCTATAAGTAAAAATCCACACCAACTAAGAAAAAAGCTTATAACATTAATACTGACAATTAATTGAATTCATATATTAGACAAAATTAAGCTAATATTACTTTGATTTAATAATATGTTTATATAGTTATGAGAAGATGGAATCTATTGTGAATTTGGAGCATCTTGTCCATGTTAATCTTTAGCAAATGAACAAGGAAAATCAATCACTTGCTATTACGGGTTCAGCAATGAAAGTTGTTAGAATGTCTCATTCATCCCTATAAATAATACTAAAATTATATATTATTTCAATGGTTTTTTTTTTACATCAAATGCGTTTTTGAATAGTGCACAAAATTATGTACTATTTTATAAATTATAAAATTGATACTTATAATTTTTAAATTTTAAAAATGTAAATTATCCCTTTATTTATAAATACAGTATATTTTAACTATTAAAATATATATTTTTTAATATTTTTACAAGATAAATAAAAATAAATTAATTTAAATTATGTGAAAAATATTTTTAAACAATTAAAAATTATTTTATTTAAAACAAAAATACATCGTATTTATTAAATAAGGACATCTAAAATTCAAAGATATTAAATCAATTGTATAATTTATAATTTTATATATAAATCGGATCATGGGTATAAAAAATCCCATTTCAATTTGTCTTTTTAGAGGCACCCAAAAAACTTTCATTATGAACATGTGGACCATTTGTTTTTTTTTTTTTTCAAGCATATGAAAAGGTGTAGTTAGCGGAAGCCTTTTTCCTATTAATTTCACTCCCATTTTGATGGTGCCAACCTATCCCCACCATGTATAATATAGCAACCTGGTCCCAATTCTCAAATCTTGGGCTCTTTTACTCGGTTAGTAGCACTTCACATCACTCTTTTCTTTGTCACTAAAAACAAATAACTAAATAATTTCATATTGAAAGAATGCAAGTATAAAAAATTGGCACCTACCCTATAGAATTTAGGAGAATCTGCTTTTGATAGGGAAATTTGAACAAAAGAAACACACCGACATATTAGGCAATAAGAGTAGAAATGTGATGTAAGAAAAAAAGGAGCATGCATGAAAATTGTATCAATGGTCAAGATCAAGAGGCTTAAATCAATTAGCTAATGGGGTAGGCATTTATTTGTAATTATATATGTAGTACCTCTCAAATGCTTGCAGCCACTCGCACAGTTTGGACTTTGGGAGTTACTCAGCCACTAATTTATTTCCATCATCAAAAAAAGAAAAAAGCCTAATGATGCATAAAAGGTTTAAACTTGAAATTTAAAAATAATAATAACAATAATGGTACTTAAATTTCAAATTAAAGCAATTAAACACTAATTTATTACATATGAATTGATGCCAGTACATTAATTTGCTTCTTAAGATGATTACACACAAAAAACGCAGTTATGGAATGCATGTATTTGTGCAAATGTGGTGGTCTGCCCTTCAACAATTAATTATTATTATTTTCTTCTTCTTCTTCTTCTTTTTTTTTTTTTTGTTCTTTTTTAAGGACTTCAACAATTAATTATAACATGGTTTCATGATACTTTTATTATGAATTCCAATCTAAATTATAATACTCACAAATTCCATATCTCGGTCGTGATTATTAGAGACCATTTTCTCATAATATTATAACCACCAACATCGTTAATAAAATAAATAAATATGCTTTATAATAAAAATATTCCAAACTCCACCATTATTCTATTGAAAATTTGGAATAATGTATGCCTCATTTAAAGTTAATTTTTAAATTTATTAGAATCATTAGCTCAAGCTAGAGAATATCCCCCAAACAAGGACAAATGAGATATTAATATCATTTTAGTAAACCTTGATAAAAACGACCAAATATAATTAATTAATTTTTTAATTAAATTTAAAAATAATTCTTTCTGTTAGAACGTCAAAGTCTTAGAAACCAAGAGAATTAGGTTTCCAAACAAGTGATAAAGTAACCACCAAACTGTCCTAACAAGGACTCCACAACGCTTTCCTCATTTTAAAACCATAAAATATATAGATTTTCAACAATCCCATTTTATTATTTTATTTAGTAGTTTAAAATTTTTATATATCATATTGCAAATGATTAAATGTACTTGACAAAATACATATAAAATCAATGAAATGGAATATAGACTGCATTTTGAAATCCTAATTAAACTTTCTTTTTAAAATACATTTTTCAATAATAAAAGCATATTTGGATGTGTGTTTTTTAAATATATATATATATATATATATATTGCAATGTATTTAGGAAAAAAATTTATAAAACACTCTCCTAATAAAAAAGCACTTTTAGTATTTTTTTTTTTTTTTAGAAGCACTTAATAGATTATTTTCTTAATAAACTGTTTTTCATTTTTGAAACAGCATTTAATGAGTTAATAATTTTTTAAAATGCTAAAAGTACCTTATTTGTTTTAAAACAATTTTTGTATGAATTGTAAGCGACTAGTAATTGTTTCATTCAAATACTATTAATTAAAATTATTCAAAAAAAATACATCTAAACAATTGGATTTCTATATAAATTTATATTGCAATATAAATAATGACTCCTATAACTAGGTCGACGAGTCCAATAAATCTCACTAATAATTATATTCCATGTGGAATGTATTACAATATAAATATATAAATTATGCTGAATAATATATATATATATATATTTTCTTTTCAACCTCAAAAATGATAGGTTTATCCACATAGATGCTAAATCGCAAGTTTGGTTCAAATAAAAACAAAGAACTTATTTCTTCCAGAAGGTACTATGCTTTTGAAAGTTGTGGAGCTGTTTGGTAACAAACTAAAACTACTTGGTCTATGACAGCCGTTAAATGCGGTGTGGATAAAAACTAAAAGTCATAATTCTTTTGAAATTAAAAAGTCATATTTTTATAGTACATCTTCTACGGTAAATAGAACTGTCAATTTTATATTTTAACATGTCACCTTCAATATTAAAATTAAAATATCAATATTAAATTTATAATATAATATTTTAATAAATTATATTAAAAATTATAACAATATCATATTTAATATTTTTAATATTATTTTATTATTTATTTTAATTTTTATTAAATTTATTAATCTATTATATTTCAAGATTCATTTAAATTTATTAATATATATATATATATTATATGATTTAATTATTGTAGAATATTTTCATAAAAATGTAGAACATGTTTTAAATATTTTTATGATGAAATCAAGATTATATTTTCTGCCTATTGTATAATAATATAATATTCATATATACCTTATCTAAAAGGCAATACTATTTAGCAAAAAAATAAATAAAAAGCCTATATATATTATTTTTATTGAATATAAAATTGAAATTATTTTTTGTAAAAGTGCATATGATGAAATTATTATTTAATATTTTGTTAATTATCATTGGACTTTTGTTTACATGTATAAAATAGTGAGGCTATTTTTATTTGATTAATTTTATATCATAATGGTACAAAAATAATATTGTTATAATTTACCATAAAAATAATACCGTTGTTGGAGTTTTAAAATAAATAATAATATTAAATTTTCCTACTGCTCTTATAAACTATATATTTTAACTTTTCGTTATTCGTTAGGTGATGCGTACTCGAGTAGCTTACCTACACTTTTGAAAATAATATATAATTAAATCAATTAGTTAGGAGACTTATAGAAATGATAATAAATAAATCAATTAGTTACGAGACTCATAGGAATGCACGTCTGTTTATAAAATTTTAAAAATTAATTTAATTATATTTTTTACTCTATATTTTAAATAATATATTAATACAGTCCCTATATTTTTAATTTAAATAATTATGAAAAAATTATTTTAATGAAAAGCTTTTACAATGAGAGGACTTCTCAATTATTCTGTCTCTCTCTCAAACGTAACTTTCGTACCCACACTGCAATCAACAAAAACCTAAAGACGTTGACAGAGATTTTTAAGGGCAATTTTCAGCCAAAGTAGGAACCATCTCAATCATGTGTATAGTTATATTAGAAATTTGAGATTGTCTTCATCTAAAATTTTCAATTGACAGCAATTTGAATACAAGAGAATAAATTTACCAAAAAGAATACAATAGAACGAGCTGAAAAAATAGAATAATAAATCATAATGGGTGAATGAGTGATAAAGTTTTGAATTCATCAGTCGAGGAGAATCCAAAATCATCCTCAAAATTAAAACCCTAATTATATGTTAAATTTACTAATTTGTGGGAAAATCTCATTGGGGTCGCCAGAGAACCACACCGTTGTTGGAGCTAATGCTTCTGCTTCTTTATTCTTAAAGATGATGGCATAATATTTTAGCTTATACTTGATTAAGCAATTTCAAGCAATTATTTATTTTTTGGGTCAACAGTAATGAAATTTTAGTGTTCCTAATGTTATTATATCATTTTAATAAAAACTAAATAAATTTATTGTATCAATAATTGTGGTTGTGTGGAACAACAAAAGTTTGGTTCAATTATAACTACCCTTACATGATTGATTTCACTATCTTTATTAATGGTTTGAAGCTCAGCTTATCTGTTAATCCTATTGTCTCTTAACTAATAATTAACCCCTTTTTTCAGCTAAAGTTAAGTAGCACTTCACCAACCTAGCTATATAAGTCCATTGTTGTTCTCATTTTGCAATAAATTAGTTAAATATCATGTTTAAATGTATTTAATTATTGCCAACAATGCAATATCTCAAAATTATTGCCAACAATGCAATTATACAATAATTCCTAAATATTGTAGACAAAGATTGAATCGGATTTGGCCAAAAACAAAATTGCTTTGCTTATTATTTTATTAGTGATATAAGTTATCAATAATGCTAGTCTTCTGAAGAAGTTTTACTAATATTATTGATTAATTACGTGAGATTAATATAGTGATATGTTATTAATTTTCATTGAATCGGATTTGGCCAAAACCAAAATTGCTTTGTTTATTATTTTATTAGTGATATAAGTTATCAATAATGCTAGTCTTCTGAAAAGTTTTACTAATATTATTGATTAATTACGTGAGATTAATATACTGATATGTTATTAATTTTCATTTATAATTTATTTGCCTATTATTAGGATATATTAAATGGCCAATTAATAAAACATGGCGACATCAATTACCATATTGTAGTTGGTATGAGATTAATATAGTGATATGTTATTAATTTTCATTTATAATTTATTTGCCTCTTATTAGGGTATATTAAATGGCCAATTAATAAAACATGGCAACATCAATTGCCATATTGTAGTTGGTAAATCACTAAGAGTGATACGCAACATATTTAACAAAAAAAAATGGTAAGCAACATTTTTTAGTGAAAAACACTATTATATTCTTCTTCTTCTTCTCTATTTTTTTAATAAGTTATATAGATAAGTGATCACTAACACTGATAAGCAACATATTTAACAAAAAAATGTGATAAGCAACATTTTTGTAGTGAAAAACACTATTATTATTCAAACCTAAAAAAATTGAAGTTGTTTTACAATTTCATACGGTATCAAATTAGATGATTTTATGACGTCCCAAAAATAAAATAAGGTAAAAGAGTACTCTAATTTGTAATTATAATTAATAAATAAAAATGTATGCGTCCATATTCAACAAAATATATATATATATATATATGCATTAATAAATTATAATCGAATTTACTATAAAATATGAATTAGGTCCCCTTGCATGTTTTGAAGGAGTCGCTAAATTTGAGAAAAGCAAGGGAGCTAGATTATTGATAATCCAATACAAATCTTAAAATTAGAAAAATAAAACATAATAAATTAATGTGTTTGAGACTTTGGATGCAATCAGTGACATATACATTTCCTAAGAATACAATAAATTAATAAAAATGGGATTTACAATGTATGAATATTTGTTTATTAGACTCTTTAAGCTGGTGCTGGGGTAGTCCCTTAATATTTACTATGTGTTGGGTTGTAGTCTTTTTATTAAAAAATTTGACCCCACAATCCCCCACACCCACAGATAAAGAGGAAAAGAAAAATGAGTATGGACTATAGTCATTGATTTCCTAAATTAAATACATTTAATTTATTTTGTTTTAAGATCATTATTTTAGTATCATATTCATCTTCTTATTTTATGGTATTTTTATATATAATATTTAATTAAGGGACTTTTTTTTTTATAAATAAAAAAAGTTGGGAGGGTAAAAAACGGTATCTCTAACAATCCCAATTTAAGAGTCGCATTTATTATCTCCTTACCATCTACATTTCGTCATTACGCTTAGTTCAGTGGACTTAAAAAATAATGATAGACCTTCACAGTAGTGAAGATTTAAATTCAAAATCTCTTAATCAAGAAAACAAGCTCATTACCATTCCACTTAAGGCATGGGAGTGAACTTATTTTTTATTATTCAAACACAGAGGGAAAAAAAACATTTATTCTTTTTATTTCTATATTATTAAATGTTGATGGGATAAATTTCAATATATTTGATCGGAGGATGAATGAACAAGAAAAACTATATTAAAGAAATGAAAGAGAAAAATGATAATCAATTAATCAATCTTTAGGTCTACAAAATTAGAAGTAAAGGAAAATACTCTATTACACCATCCAAACTATGCACTATTTTGCTATAAGTGAGTAATAGAGTGAAATAGACAATAGCTTACAATACTGTAACTTATTTTCTTTCAATTTCTTTAATTTTGTTAGTTACCATAATGCTTAATTACACTGAATATGTGAATTGAATGTCTAATGTGTAATATTGATACCTACATTAAAATTTTGATTTCCTAAATTAAATACATTTAATTTATTTTGTTTTAAGATCATTATTTTAATATCATACTCATCTTCTTCTTTTATAGTTTTTGTTATATATAATATTTAATTAAGAGATTTTATATATATATATATATAAAAGGTTGGGAGGGTAAAAAAGATATGCCCCAACAATTCCGATTTAATTATAATAGAGTCTCATTCATTATCTTATTACCATCCACATCTCGTTATTATGCTTAATTTAGCAAATTTCAGAAATAATGGCTGACCTTTGGTGGAGAAGATTCAAATTTAAAATCTCACAATCTAAAGAAGAGACTCGTTGTCATCTCACTTAAGACAGAAATGGACTTATTTTTATTATTGAATATAGAGTTAAAAAAATATATTCTTTTTATTTCTATATTATTAAATGTTGATGGGATAAATTTCATTATGTTTGATCTGAGGATGAGTGAACAAAAAAACTATATTAAAGAAATGAAGGAGAAAAACGATAATCAATTAATCAATCTTTAGGTCTACAAAATTAGAAGTGAAGAAAAATACTATATTACACCATCCAAACTATGCACTATTTTGCTATAAGTGAGTAATAGATGTGAAATAGACAATATCTTACGATACTGTAACTTATTTTCTTTCAATTTCTCTAATTTGGTTAGTTACCATAATGCTTAATTACACTGAATATGTGAATTGAATGTATAATGTGTAACATTAATGCCTACATTAAAATACAGCAATAAATTCAAGGCTAAAAAATTTAAAAAGGAAGGAAAGCAAGAATGCAATTCTAAACTTTAATTTAAGACTGTAATTGACAGAAATGCAACCTTTTTTTTTAAGGCTAGAATTCAAAACATTGCAATAAAGACATTATACATTTAAAAAAAAAGGAGGAGGAGGAAGCACTATTTGTCACTTAAATGTGAACAAAAATGTTTGTAATTAATTCCCTCAACATTTTAAAATGTGATTAGCATTTATTTTCGTCATTTTTAAAAAACTTAAACCAAAAATTTTTTAATCCAATTAAACAATTATATTCACTCCATTTACAGCCTGATCAATTGCTCCTCCTAGTGCTCATAATAACCGAAGCTATTCCCTCTATAAATTGGAAAAATTGCAAATTAAAATTTTAAACATTAGTTTTTCTTTTCCTTCTGTATATTCCAACCTGGCTCACCATATATATTAAATTACCTAAAAGCCTCAAAGTGATACCTAATTTTCCACTAGCCTTGATTCCTTGCCCCTTGTCCGTGAACTGTTTCATTTATTATGGCACTCGGAGATTCACAGCCAAAGGTCGACAAACAGAAGGAAAGAACATCAATACGATGTGCTTAACGACGTCGTACTAGCGTCCTCACCCTTTGAATCAGTACACGTAGCAGTAGCTCCTCCATTTATAAAGACCCAGACCCACACCTGCTTTTCGTCACGCACCCCACCGGCCCCACCACCCCTTAGGAATACGTGTCCCACTCAATCTCCTCCGTGATTTCTCTGCCCCTCTCTAACTCCCGAGCAACATCGACTAGATTTTTATTTCAAAATTTCATTTATTTTATTTTATTGTTTTTTTTAAAAGAAAAAGTAAGAGAAAGATTCGAGGTGTTGAAGTTAAACCCAGGACTTTTCTTTTTTGTCTTTTTTTTTTTTCTTTAGGACCTCAAGGAAAAAAAAATGAAGAGCAACAACACCAACACGAAGCTCATTCTTCTCCACCCTTCCTCTATTCACAAAAATGGAGGTGGTGGTGGTGGACTCGTCGGAGTCCCTCACCGTCTCTGGCTCATCTTCTTCATCAGCTTCTTCACCGTAGCTTTCACTCTCACTTTCATCAACTCCACCATTCCCACATACCCACCAGTCTCGAACCACCCAAATCTCAGCCTCGCTTCCAACACCCCTCTCTCTCCCTCCCTCGCCGACGCCCTCCTCCACTACGCTTCCATTTCCAACTCCACCACAACCCACATGTCCTCCGCCGAGCTCAACTCTATCTCCGCCTCCCTCCGCCGGTGCTCTCCCTCCTGCAACTTCCTCATCTTCGGTCTCACCCACGAGTCCCTCCTCTGGCACGCTCTCAACCACAACGGCCGTACTGTCTTCCTCGACGAGAACGAGTTTCTGATTTCGAAATTCGAGCAGTCGCATCCTGGGATTGAAGCCTACGACGTGCAGTTCACAACCAAAGTGAAGGAGTTCCCGGAGCTTCTCTCTCAGACCAAAGCCCAAGTGAGAGACGAGTGTAGGCCGGTTCAGAACCTCTTGTTCTCCGACTGTAAGCTTGGGATTAACGATATGCCGAACCACATTTACCAAGTGCCTTGGGATGTAATATTGGTGGACGGCCCACGTGGGTATTTTCCGTCGGCTCCCGGACGGATGTCCGCCATATTCACTGCCGGAGTTCTTGCGAGGAGTAAGAGAGGCGGTGGCTCTAAGACCCATGTGTTTGTGCACGATTTCGCTAGGGATGTTGAGAGGGTTTCGAGCGACGAGTTTCTTTGCGAAGAGAATTTGGTGGAGACTGTGGATGTGTTGGGGCATTTTCTGGTGGATAGAATGGAGGTCCATAGTAGTTCTGGGTTCTGTACAAATTCGACTTCTTCGTCGTCGAAGACTTCGTCGGTGGCTGATGATGACGTTGCCGATGAGAGAAAATAAGCCATCAACTGTTATGGAATTGTAATTAAATTATTATTTTATATATTTTTTCTTTTTAAAATTTTTGTTAAATTTTATAAAGTTGATTTTTACTTATATGTGTCTGTCTTTTTTTTCTTTTTCTTTTTTTTTTCTGATGAATCTTATATGTGTCTGTCTGGTTGTGAGAAAGGGTGGGAAAAATAATATCAAAACGTAATTTAAAACATTAAGGGCTCTCAGAGAAGACTAATTTTGACTTAGTCCGGTGCTTGACCAATTTTTTTTTCTTTTTAATTAACGAAGGTAGCTGGGCTGAGCTTGTCACCGCGCTTAACCCTCCAACCTTCATCCATAAAAGTTCAAAAAAAAAAAAAGGAAAAAGAAAATTAAATTCAAAATTATTTTCAACTTTCTCGCCATCCAAACAAGAAGTAAAACAAGTACTAAGAGAAACCCACGAGAAGGTGTCGGTGACAATTGTAGGTGGAAAAATGTTTGGATTTAGAAGCGCACGCGCTCCGATGGCTAACGATTGTCGACGCGACCAGTTATAGGCCTTAGAAGCGCGTGGAGCTGTGCAGGGCAGTGGAAGGTTCGGAGCGTGTCATTAGGGTTAGATCCAGAGGTGCACAGAAACTTACCGCGCACAATAACTGTTTATGACGTCGTTTCACACAAAAGCTGCTAATGACATCACGTGATTCACGTGATAAAAGCGCACGTCACGGCGCGTGCACATATGTGGTCGGAGACACTGAGGTGTCGGTGGGCAGTACAACATTTTAGAGCCAATAAATAAAAGTTTCCATTAACAGTAAGATTTTAGATTATATATAATTAATAAAAGCATTGTCCATTATAAGCTATAACACAATCTAAATGTCTTCAAATAGCATTTATCAACCCCGTGAATGCCGTACCATATTTCAATGGTGTCTGGACCAAAAATACCAACAATAGTTATGCTTTGGTAGGAAAATATTAAATATAATTTTTTTTTTTTTAACTAAAAGATTTTCCATTATATTCACATAAAGCCTTTTCTGTGGTGAAGGGGTATTTTGTTTGTTAGCTAGTCTCCCAAGCTACAATAAGATCATGGAGTGTGAATTCTTTTTCCCATTTTTTTTTAAGAAAAAATTTAAGCTCTTTAATTGACCAGCTTACACGTGTGAGTTTGAATATAAAATATGGAAATTTGTCTACTTTTCATTTCGCTTCCAACTTCAAAGTGAAGAAAATGTCAATGTGGTAAGAAGATGAAGGAAGTAACATCGACTGAATAAAAAAATTGCAATTTTTTTTTTTTTTGGTAAGAAAAAAATTGTAATATGTGGGTGTGGTCCTTGGATGCATATCTTTCACCGAGTTCTCTATCTTATTCTCTGCAATCCCACTAATAACATTTATATCATTTCCAACTTCAAAGTGAAGAGAATGTGAATGTGGTAAGAGGATGAAAGAAGAAAGTAATATTTATTGACCCAAAAATTCCTAATTTGATTTTGTCCTCCTTAGATGCGGATCCTCTCTCCAAGTTCTCTATCTTATTTGATCATATCCTCTTCTCTATTTCATTTTATATCCTCCCATTAAAAACATGACATCCTATTATTAAAATTTCATAGATAATGTTATTTCCTCAAAGTTTCATTATTAATTTTTATTTTTATATTATCATACTCATTCATATCAAACATCCATAAGTCTAAAGGCCAAATTATATTTGAATATTTTAGAAATTTTACATAACCAAAAGAAAAAAAATTTTAGCAAAAAGAGCAACCAGCTTTGGAGAATTGAAGGAAAAAAAAACTTCAAAATAATATATCACAAAAAATTTGGGCCGAAGGAAAAATTAAACCCTAAAAAATGTAAAGAAAAAGAAAAAGAAGAAAAGACGCAGTTAAAAAAAATATATACAAAAATATCTGTTTTGTTGCATAAAAAATATTCGTCGAAGACCAAATAATAATAATAATAATAAAAGGAAAAGAAGTGTAGGAAAAAAAAAAGCACGTAAAAGATAAAAATAAAAAATATAAAGGAAAACAAACATGGAAAAAAACGAACTAACATGTGAAAAACAATATTATTTATAAAATTTTATAACGAAGTCTCATATTATTTATCAATTTTGATAATGAAGCGTCGCATTTTTAGCGGCGGTGGGGTACACATTGTGAGATAGAATACTTTCAATTAAAAATCTGCATCCATGTTCCTTGTGGACCCATGCAACTGCAAGAATGCTTTCCTCTTGTACTCGCATTTAGGTGACTTTGAATGGCGGTCCAATCCTCCTACCTTCCACGAAACATATGCAAATCTATTTTACAAATAATTTCTTTGAGTTTTTAAGACCTTCCTATTTTAAGCCCAACCCAACTTATTCTCCCCTTCTTTTCTAAATCCATCTCAATAGAACTCGAAACCAACCATATTTTTTTTATACCAAAAGAATATCACTTAGATTCTTTCTTCTTCTTTTTTCTTTTTTTTTTTTAAAAAATATATGCAATTGGCTGTGTGAATTTCGAGGATTCTGGAGTTGATTTTGAAAAATTCGATAACTTTTGAGATAATTGAGTTGATTTTAAAGAATTGAACAAAGCCTCAAATTGGGTGTGGTAGACTCATAAATCGTCCAGTTGGTTGTCAGAAACTCGAGGGCTTTTGTAAAAGTAAAACAACCACAGAGAAGATAAGAAGCTGAGGAGAATGGACTATGACTTGTATATTGTTGATGCAATCATTCATGTGTGCATAAATGCCCAGTATAACAACTAAGTTTCGGAGGATAAATACCACGGACTATATCACATATGAACACAGCTAAGAACAAGTATGAATATATAACTATATCACTATACAATCTAAGCACCGAGTGACCATGAGTTATCTGGATCTGAAATTTACGTCAAAAGCTTTGGAAAAATTCCGAGGGTAGGATTATGCTGAAATAAACAAGAGGGCTTTCAGAATAAGAATATAACATATATTTATACGTATATATATATATATATATATATATTTTTCTTTTTTTTTTGTAGAAACTGAGATAGAAAAGAATTAGGGAAATTTCTCTGGGCATGTGATCAGGCTGATTTCAGTGCCGGCCATGTGCAATGAATGGATGAATGCCAAATGGGATTGCGATTTTTTATGGTCAATGGAAAGTAAGAATGAATGGCTTGACCAACAAGAAAATGATTTTGCATCTTTTTGGATGAGAACAATTTGAGTCATAAGTCAAAAATGTTACTCTTCTTATTGATTGCTGCTATAGCAAGAAACAGAAACCGCCTGTGTATCGTTTTAAAGCAATATAGAGTGCGATCGCTAAAAAATGTGATGTCAATTTACATGAGCTAAGCTGATTATTTATTATCTCTGAGTTATGACATGATCATGTATTGATGGTTCTTTGCATGTCTCAATAATCTAATTTCCTACCTATTAATTTCATGTCACGACTAAAGTGAGAAGCGAGACTGCATTTTTTAACCACATAATATTATTTAGTAGTACTATATAGTTTCTCCGATATATATTAGAAAATTGACAAAGAAAGGGCCATCAAGTGTATACTACAACATATTATTAAAAAAAGTGTATACTACAACTTGAGGAAAATTTTAGTATTAAAATTCATGAAATTTTCTGAGCAAAAATTCTCCACTTTGCTGAAATCCCAGTAAATATCCAACACCAGCTATCACAATCTATGCCTGGGAAGAGCAGCATTGGAAAGAGCAGCGTATGTGGTGACCAAGTTTGTTCTTCTTCTTGATCGCATTAGCCGCCGAGGAGGTTGTCTACTAAGCTTCGACGTGGGATGAACATCACAAGGAATAATACTGAACGACGAAGGCCTCAGGCAACTTCTCGGTTGAGAGAAAAATACCGCGCATTCCTCCACGGACCTTTGATCTGGAAGATCGCGTATGCAATTTTTCCTCACGTCCACAACCCCTCTTCTTATCTGCTTCCTGCAAATCGGACCTGCTCTGGTGAAATAGTTATCGGACAGCGACAAGTTGGCCAAATTCCACAGCGCACACACCACCTCCGGTATCTGACCGTACAACAAGTTTCCTGTAAAGTTCAGCTGCTCGATCTTACCTAAGCAAGCTAAAGAGCATGGTAATGGGCCGGTCAAGCGGTTGTTTCCAGCGTCGAAAACCACGGCCTCTCTCAGAAACCCTACTTCATAAGGAATACAGCCGGTCAACAAGTTATTTAGGAGCAAAACTTCGATCAACGTAGACGAGGCGTTTCCGATGCTCATAGGGATCGGACCGGTGAACTTGTTGTTGGCTAAGGTTAGGTAATTCACAGGCGTGGCGCCTAGGTTGTCCGGAAGCTTTTGCGTGAAATCGTTGTTGTTGATGAAGAGGAACTGTAGAGTTTGCATGAAAAGCTGGGGAGGTACGGACCCAGTAAAGGAGTTGAAGCGAATATCCAAGAGAGATAGGCCTGGCATGTTGAGGACTGCCTGAGGAAATGTTCCAAAGAGGTTATTGTTGCTTAAGTCGAGCTCATAGAGAAATGGAAGGCTTGCGATTTTGGGTGAAATGGTGCCCGAGAAGTTGTTGGAATTGGCGTGGAAGATTGCTATGTCAGGGAGTAAATCGATGAAGCCGTCGAGACTCGGGGCGCTGAGTTGGAAGCCATTGAAATCAATGGAGGCGAGTGCGGTTGCTGAGCGGTTGTCGGGTGGGTTATCGCAGTAGAAACCTTTGTATTGGCATATATCTGAACCAACCCATGTTGCGGTGATTCCTAAAGGGTCTGAAATGATGGTGTTCTTGAATGCCTGTATTATAGGAAAATTAAGGCTAGCCTTTGATCCAAAAAGTCAAGAAGGTCAGGGATTAATGGAGGTAACAACGATGTTGTGTCTTCGGTGTTTTCGCAAATTACACAGAGGGAAAAGAGGAAGAAGATGATGAAGAAGGTGTGTGTAAAACTTCTGGTTAGATGCAAGAAGCTTCCCATTTGATGTTAATGCAGAGCTCTAGGGAGAGAGAGGTTTAGAAAGAAGATGGTGATGATTAAATTATTAAGACACTAAGTAATTTATAGCAGAATCATTTTCAGCACTAATGTGCTCCCTCATTTTGTTAGTGGGCTGAACCTAACTTGGAAACACCTTTTTTCTTTTGAAGTTTGTTTATAGCTTGAATATGGCCTAAGCAATATTCAATAATTGATTTGATATTTGCCAAATCAATTCCCAAAACTTGGTAATTTTTTTCTGCTATGTTTTTTTCTTTGTAAGATGACGCATGAAAGGGCCTTGTACAAAGAATTTCTGAATTTGGGTTTGGTTCAATTAATATTTTGAATGAAAAATATAAAAATAGTGGTGTCGTAAGCTAGTGGTTTAAGCTGCATTTGATAGTGAGTGCTTGTAACAAAGTAAGCCTGCTGGGAAAAGGTGGCGCTGATGAGTTTACTTTTCCTCATCCGCAAGATTGAATATCGGAGGAGTAGATAGTCTACAAACCAATGGGATTTGGGTCTGTATTTTTTATCTTAATGATGAGGGGTTTAAACATTTCAAAAAGACAATGATAAGGAATTTAAAAGTGGACAAACCAATAAGTAGTGGGGGCGTGGGAGACATGGTGGACTTGTTTGCGTTACTAGAATGTAATGTAGTCGGCCGCATCTCATGGAAAATTGGAAATTAATTAAAATCCTGAGCCATCAATATGGGTTTTTGAAATGTGACAATGTCAAAGAAAACTACTTTAATAGCATGCCTATAACATACAGACGTTGAAATTCAACAATTGTTTAGGAAAATGATATACTTCTATCAATTCTAGAAAGTTCCAGAATCACATGCATTTTATTTGTTTTTAGCCATAATTACAAATTTTTATTTAAGAGGGAGGGAATATGCTTCGGATCCACAATGTAAAATGTAATTGTGAGTGGCACACCACTGGCCTCACTCATCGCAATTTTATAAATGCATGTAATTATGGGTGTGGTTTTTGATGTCATGATTAGGTCCAATATGAGAGTTAAGTAAAATAGTTAATTTTTATATAATTAAAATTTTAAGAAATTGTATGTGATTATGCATGAGGTTTTTAATATCATGGTCAAGTACAATATAAGTTAAGTAAAAATAGTCAATTTTTTATATAATTAAAATTTTAGGTTAAAATAACCAAAATATCCCTATAGCTTCAATTAAATTTTTGACTACTTGATTTTTCCTTACACATCGAGGTCATTTTCATCTTTTTCTTCATTTCTCTTTATGTTCATTCTTCTCTATTAATCCCCACAAAATCTATTGTCACTCACACCGTCGTCATAGCCCAAACTGTAGTCGAAGTTAGCTGCATTTTATTTTTATTTTTCAAGAGATTTACTACATTATAAACTATAAACAATAATAATTGATTTATTGATTTTGGGCAATTATTTTTAAATAATTGAAAAGTGTGATTTGTATTTGATGTTTATAAGAGCATGGGTGGTTGAATGAATGCTTGTGTGTTTGAATGCATGCAAGGTTTGATTAAATGCTTCAAAGAAAAAATATATGCTAAATATTTAAAATAATGATTGGGTGTTGAATAGATACAAATGAGTATTTGAACGGATAGTATTGATTTAGTATGGTGCTGATGAAAATATAGATGGATGGGTGGGTTGGGAGATTGTGGGTGGGTTGCGGGTGGTGTGTGCGTTTAGCTAGTGTTGGCCACCCCTTGTGTTGTAGTTGGTGGGTTGATGATTTTGGATAGGTGAGTGGGGGATGGGGTTGGTGGGTGGTGAGTGGTTGGTGTCCAATGACCCTACCCACCTACAAATTGTAAAAAAATAAATATATAAATATAATAATATCATAGGCTTTTATTATCCTTATATTGAAATTAAATCAAAAGATAAAAACTTAAATTATATTTGTAAATTTTAAATTAATTTTTTAAAAAAAACATCCAACTTTATTTTTTTTAAAAAAAAAAATTAACAAAATGGTCAACGGGCCATCGGTGAACACCATACTCAACTCTATACCAAAATTTGTAAAATATAGATTTTATACCGTTTATTTTTTATATTAATCACAAAAATATTAAAATTTAACTCACTAAACCCCATAAAACCACAATATTATTTTTTAAAATGATTGATGAATAATACACATTATGAAATAAAATCCAAACAAGCATCAAAATAAAATAAAAAACTTACAAAAGGTCAAAAGAATTGATTTTAACATTTTTTTATTGAAGAAATATAATAAAGATTATTGCATCCATAATATAGAATAGTAAGAATGTTTGGTTTTAAAAAATGAAGAAGTTTAGTAATTCTAATTGTGACTACAAAAAACCATAAGTATTATCTAATGCATTTAATATACAAATGATAAATAGGTAAAATTTTCAAATAAAATGATCAAAATTTTAATTTGTATAAAGAATAATTAAAAATACTATATGGTATCCTGCGATGGGTATAGCATAAGAAAACCTATGAATGTTCTTGCATTCATTCTTCAGCGTATGCCTATTAGGGAAACTATACTTTTTTAGACTCTTTGGGCCTCTTTGTATTCGAAGCATACAAATTCATCGTCTCGGGTGGACCATGGTGAAGTCTCAGTTTTGGACATTTTTTGCAACTAAAAAGTTTCATAAGCCCTCAAATACATTATTCTTGAATTTGGACCTGACAGGCTCAAGCACTCTGAGCCTTTGAACCCGCAGTACCCAAAAAAAAAAGAGAAAAACAAGAGAAACAAGTCTGTGTGGCATTTACAAGTCCTTTTCTCTACTGTGAGTTCTCACCAAGTTTTTTTTTTCTTTTTTTTTCGACGAAATTACGTGACAAATTGAGTTGTCACCAAACTTTTAGTTTTATTTTCTTTTTTTGTTCGTAATATACCAGCAAGAAATTGAACCACCATGAATCTTAAGCCTTGTACATTTAATATCAACACGCCTTAATCTTATTGCAGGCCAAAAAATTTACTAAAAAAAATCAAACACTAAATTTAATATCAACATGCCTTAATCTTAATCTTATTGTGGTTGATTTTTGTATTACATATTAAATTGAGTCTGTACGTCCCCAGCGGCTAGGATCTGTCGGCAGACAAATACAATTATTTGGGTCCCCTTTTTCCCTTCTTCTCTTGTTCAAAGCAAGATAAAAGCCACACACCTGGACTTGCGTCTGACATGTCAATTTTTCTCAACTACAAGTCCAAAAGCCAGTCTAAAGATATCAAAGTAGTTCAGCACAAGATATTTACAAATTTCGGTCGTAATTTCTCAACTACCAAGTCCAAAAGCCACTCTAAAAATATCAAAGTAGCTCGGCACAAGATATTTTGCATATTTCAGTAGAAATGTTTCACCTAGGAGCTCCGGCTCCTTAACTAATATATTGAAGGTTGTTTTAGGTACACACTCATCAGTCTGATATAAAGTACATAGTCCTGATCTCTTTACATTCTTTCTTTAGTTTGTGTGCCCAGATAAATCCTAAAACTCTTAGCCCAAAAGGAGAAGGAAGAATAGTTGAGCCACCAAAACTACTCAGATCAAAACTTAGTTAAGAATAAAAACAAGTTTAAATTTAATCTAAAAATCAATTGACTTTGACTGGTTTAGTGCTTATATGGCCAAAAAAAAAATTGACTGAATTACAATATAATATTTATCATATTTATTCTTACAGAAAATCACACAACCAATAAAGGCATGTCATATTATATATGTTCTAATATAAATTATAATGAAAATTTTTATTTTTTTCCCCTATGGACTCTCTTTCTTATCGCACATTTTAGGGGGTCTCTTGGATACTTCTATGAAAACCTTACTTCAGCATTACCAAAAGTAATGCCTTACTATAGCATTACCAACAAAACCTTACTTTAGCTTTACCAAAAATAATGCCTTACTTTAGCATTACCAAACGTTGCTAATGCCTTGTCTTTTTCATTCTCAATATATTATTCAGTGTAAATTTATTAATTAAAGCATTTTGAAAAGTTCTCAATTGCCACATTGCTTTTTTTTTTTTTGGTAGATCAATTGCCACATTGCTTTGAATGGTCATAATTTGTCTTTTGCTAGACTCCATTATTTTTGTGTCATAATTTGTCTTTTGCTAAACTCCATTATTTTTTGCTAACCACTTGAGCACGAGTACTGATCACCATGACATGACTCTTCAACCGCAAACCAAAATTATCAAACAATTAAGGAAAATACATAAGAAAGAGAAAAACATTAAATTATAAAATTATCTTTGTTCTATAATTTAAAATTGCTTAGACCACAGACTATAGGTTACACTATTGCTTCGCAAGAAAAAAATGAAATTCAAATATCAATACCGTAGATCATATTTGTGCATGTTCACATATGCCTTCATATATGTATCCTTGATCCATACATTAACTTAAAATGAGAGGCTTTCGATTTGAATATATAATTGTGAAATTAAATTCACTTAATTAATTACGTTCAGTGAAATATCGTAGTAAAACACCTATCGAAACTAAACTCACAAGCCATTTGGTGAAAGAGCTTCATATGATACCGGCGAAGAAGCTGGAACAAGTGCTTCTTTGTCACTTGAAACCCATTTGTTGGCGCAAGGAATGTAGGTAAACATGGACTTATTGGCACAGTACTTGGGCTTTTGAAGAACTCAGCGCATTCGGCTTTGGATTTCTGGTTGGGAAGGTCCGAAATGCAGTTCATTTTCACGTCTAGCCTCTTCCTATCCACCAACGTCTTGCATTCTGGTCCGATCTGAGTGAAATAGTTGTTGGCCAAAGAAAGCCTTTCCAAATTCGGAAGCTTGCAGACCAACTCTGGGATCGAACCGTACAGCTGGTTGCTTTCCAAGTTCAGGAGCTGAATCTTAGCCAAACAAGCAAAAGAGTGAGGTATGGGACCGGTCAACTGGTTACGGCTCGCGTCGAACAATGTGGCGCTGCCCAAGTACCCGATCTCGTACGGCAAGCAACCGGAGAGCTGGTTGTTGAGGAAGAGAACCTCTCTGAGTGTTTTCGAAGCTTGGCCAATGCTTCTCGGGATCGGACCATAGAACTTGTTGTTGGCAAATGTTAGATACAGTGCTGGCGTAGAGCCGAGATTGTTGGGAAGCGTGGTTTCTAAGTTGTTGTTGTTGATGAAGAGCACGTCGACGTCGAGTGTGAAAAGTAGGGGTGGAACTGAACCGCAAAATTTGTTGAACCGGAGGTCCAAGAAAGTGAGTTTGGTGGCACCGAGAACTTGTAGTGGGAAATCGCCATTGAGGTTGTTGTTGCTGAGGTCGAGCTCGTAGAAGAATTGGAGCTTGGTGATATCCACAGGGACTATGCCGGTGAAGTTGTTGGAGTTTGCGTGGAAAAGGTTATGTCTTCCAACTTATCGATGAAGCCGTCGAGTGTAAGGTGTGGACCGGCTAACTGAGCCCCATTGAAGTTTACTCCGGCCACTGCTCTCTGATTGTCTTGAGGATGATTGCCGCAGGTAAAGCCTTTGTAACTACAGACATCGTTTCCCTTCCATGTGTCTGTATAGCGTGTGGGATCGCACGTGATTCTCTGTCTGAAGTTTTGAATTACTTTTAATGCTGATAGAAGTCTGGGGCTTACAGGCGCACGGGGAGGAGGAGGACACTTTTGGATTTTAGGAGAAGGAGGAGGAGAATTGTTGCCACCGCCTATGATTATCTCCAATACTTCCCTGTTGGTTCTGGTATTATTCTTCACTACTACTGGATAATCATGATCGTGATCGTGATCGTGATCGTGATCTTGACCATGACCATTTGCAACAACCACTCCCTTATGTTGGAGACACAAATGGAGGAAGATTGTTGACAACAAGATTGAAGCACAGAAAGAGATGGACATGGTACCCATCTTCATCTATCTTTGTTCACAGAAAATTTAAGATAGTCACATATATATATATATATATATACACGCGCAATGAGTGTGTGAGAGGGAGAGACAACAAAGGAAGAGTTGGGTTGGAAGAATAGTAAACTGTCACGAGCACACAGAAGCCAGAGGTGAGGTGTGAGATAGATTGTTGTTGTTGCATGCCTTTCATTTTCATAAGAGAGAGAGAGAGAGAGAGAGAGAGAGACATGACTAGTTTAATTAGGGTGTTTAGTTTTAAATTAACCAATTGCGAACGAGTTATTACTATGGTTTGCCGAAAGTTAACATCCTTTCGTACAGACATATGAAACAGACTTATATTCTACTTAACAATGTTTATATTATATCTATTGTATTTGAGGTTCTCAAGCTTAGGTCATGAGTTTTAACAATGCCGAAACCAGAAAATTGCCTACCTACATCGTTAATTTCATTTTTACTAAACTCTATAATTTTTGGTACCCACTTAAGCACGAGTACTGATCCCATGATTCTTCAACTTATCAATGAATTAAGGAAGATACATTATAAGAAAGAGTAAAACACAATAAAATTATCTTTATTCTATAATTTAAACTGCTTGGGATACAATTACATAGGCTACATTATTGCTTCACAAAATGGTAAAATGTACCAACACCAAAAGATACACATATGTGGACATTCACGCACGGGCCTCCATATATATCTATATAAATAAAACCAGAGAGTTCATGGGCCGAGCTTAACAATTTTATCGACATGTCCTATATGTATATATATATATATATATATATATATATATATATCCTTGATCCATTTCCAAGGAAACTAATATGGCTTCCATTGTAAACGTGGATCCTTGATGGATTACAGTTAATAACTTAAAATGAGAAGCTTTCCATTTGAATAATTGTGAAATTAAATCCACTAATTTAATTACGAACAGTGAAAAATAGTAAAATTCATTGAACTCACAAGCCATTTGGTGAAAGAGCTCCATATGATACCGGCGAAGAAGGTGGACCCAGTGCCAGTTTCTCACTTAAACCCAATTTCTTGCGGCAAGGAATGTAGGTCAACATCGACTTATCAGCACAGAACTTGGGCTTTTTGAAGAATTCAGTACATTCGGCTTTGGATTTCTGGTTGGGAAGGTCCAAGATGCAGTTGGATTTCACATCTAGCCTCTTCCTATCAATCAACTTCCTGCATTCCGGTCCGACTTGAGTGAAATAGTTGTTAGCCAAAGACAGTCTTTCCAAATTCGGAAGCTTGCAGACCAACTCCGGGATCTGACCGTACAACTGGTTGTCTTCGAAGTTCAGTAACTCAATCTTAGCCAAACACGCGAAAGAGTGCGGTATGGGACCCGTCAACTGGTTATGGCTCGCGTCAAACAATGTGGCGTTGCCCAAGTACCCAATCTCGTACGGCAAGCAACCGGAGAGCTTGTTGTTGAGGAAGAGAACCTCTCTTAGGGTTTTCGAAGCACGGCCAATGCTTCTCGGGATCGGACCATAGAACTTGTTTTTGGCAAATGTTAGATACAGCGCTGGCGTAGAGCCGAGATTGTCGGGAAGGGTGGTTGCAAAATTGTTATTGTTGATGAAGAGCACGTCCACGTCGAGGTTGAAAACTTGGGGAGGAACGGAACCGGAAAAGCTGTTGAAACGGAGGTCCAAGAAAGTGAGCTTAGAGGCACCGACAACTTCTCGTGGGAAATCGCCGGTAAGCTTGTTGTTGCTGAGGTCGAGCTCGTAGAAGTACTCGAGCTTGGAGATGTCCACCGGGATTTTACCGGTGAAATTGTTGGAGTTTGCATGGAAAAACGTTATGTCTGGTAACTTGTCTGCGAACCCATCGAGGGTAAGGTGACGACCAAAAAACGCAGCGCCATTGAACTCTACCCCGGCAACTGCTTTCTTCTTGTAGCGAGGATTAGTCGCGCAGGTAAAGCCCTTGTACTTACAGGGATTTTTTCCCTTCCATGTCTTTGTATAGCCATAGGGATCAGACTCGATTCTTCGTTTGAAGTTTTGAATTACTTTGTAGGCCAATAAAAGTCGGGAGTTTACAGGGGATGGTCCTGGCCGTGGTGATGGAGAAGGCCGCGGAGACGAAGGTGGCCGTGGAGCAGGCGGCTGAGGCGGAGGAGGTGAATGTGGTTGCGGCGAAGGCTGCGGAGGCTGCTTAGGCGGCAAAGTCTGCGGAGGCGGCGGAGGCGGAGGCGGCGGAGGCTGCTTAGGCGGCAAAGGCGGCGGAGGCGGCGGAGGCGGAGGCGATACCGTGGGGGGTGGGCAAATGGGTTCAGTAGGGGGAGGAGGAGGACAATCTTCGTACTCAGGAGAAGGAGCAGGAGAATTATTGCCACCACCAATGATTATCTCCAATGCTTCCCTGTGATTGTTTCTGATATTATTGTTTTGTACATGATCATGATCATGATGATCTTGACCATTTGCAACAACTAGCACCTCATGTTGGAAACACAAATGGAGGAAGATTATTGACAAGAAGATAATTGAAGCACAGAAAGAGATGGACATGGAACCCATCTCGATCTCTGTTCATAGGAGACTTAAGGTAGACATATATATATATATATATATATACAGTGAGTGTGTGGGAGAGAGAATCCTGGAAGACTTGGGGTTGAAGAATAGTCAAGAGTCACCAGCATACAGATGGAAATTGCCTTAAAATGTTTGTCCTGAACCACTGGTGAGAGGCTGTTGATGCATGCCTTTCATTTTCGGAAAAGAGAGACATGACTATAGTTTAATTAGGTTGTTTAATTATTACCAAAAACAAAATTAGGTTGTTTAATTTTAATTAACAATAAATAGCTAACAATTACTAACACACTATGAATAATGAATGAATATTACAAAAGCTGACATCCTTACTGACTTATTGAAGAGACTTCTTAACTTGACAATGTTGGAAAGGTTTTAGTTGTGAGACCCTAGACTTTCATATTTATTATGTATTGCTGCTTGAATTTTGATTTTGGTAGAATAATTGCATAAATTTTCAATTTGGTACTTCAACACCACTTACAGTCAATTTTATTAAATTTTTACCGTTAATTATCATGTGGAGGGTAATATTAGAATTTATAAAAAAAAAAAATAAGTTATGTTCTTTCTTAAATTTTGGCAACAATATCCATTAAATTTTACATAAAATTGTAAATTACTTTTCAAACTAAACAAGAAATTATAAATTGCTCATTTATCTTATTTAAACTAATTTATTTTTTCTATCAATTAACTATTAAAATGTATATCTAAACATCTAAGATTATGTTGTATCCTAAACTTTATAAACAATTGCAAACTGCCCCGCTCAAAACGCAATATAATTTTAGTTGTTCATATATATATATATATATATATATATATATATATATATGTTAAAGGCTAAAGTGATTGGAAAATTATTAAAATAAATAAATTAGTTTGAATCACTCAAGTTAAAAAAATATTTTTAAACAATTAAAAAATATCATATTTAAGGTAAAACTATACCTTTAATAGGAAATTTGCAACTTTGTGTATAGTTTAAGGGGTAATTTTCAACTTTATGTATAATTTAGAGTGTGCCAATATTTTAAGAAATAATATAATTTTGTTTGTAAATTCAAATGTTTTTCTTATCCATATAACAATTAATGATTAAAATTTAACAGAGCTGATGGTAGCGCATTTTGGTGCACCAAATTGAAAGTTCAGAGATTATGCTACCAAAACTAGAGTTCGTGAGGCAATATACAGGGAGAATTGCGATCAAATTCTCATGTTTCAATTATGATATTATTGGATAAAATGCCTTAAATAATAACTTAGATTAGAAAAATATTAACCACACCCTAACTCTTTCAAAATTTACCCAAACTATCTAAAATACTCTCCAAACTTAATTATCCATATCTACTCACTTTTGGCTTCTTAATTTTTTTTTTCTACTTCTTCTAATTCTTTCTACTTTATCTTTTCTCATCTAATTTTCTTCAAATCATATTAAGAATGTACTACATTTGTAATATTATAGATAAAATCTCATTTAATATTTTGATTGAGTTGAAAAGTCCATCATTTAAAAGCTTATTTAGCTCAAACTTATAATATATAAGAAAATTCGTAAATTAAAGCTTAGAAAAAATTAGTGCTTAGCGCTACATTACCCTATCTTATTGCTAAGCTACTTAGATAGGCAAAAGTGGTCATAACCCATACTTACCCAAGTAGCTCGGCCATATGGCAAGGTAATGCTGTAAAAATTTATTTTTAGCCTTAATTTATAAATTTTCTTACATATTGCAAGTTTAAGCAAAATAAGCTTATTAAAAATGTACTTTTTAACTTAAATTGAAAGATTAAACAAGATTTTGTCAATAATACTGTAAATAAAGTATTTTTTATATGATTTAGAGAGATTTAGATGGAAAAATGGTGAGTTAGAAAGAAGATAAAAAATGCAAATGTGAGTATGTATGGGTTATTAAGTTTGGAGAGCATTTTAGATAGTTTGGATACATTTTGAAAAAGTTAGGGTGTGATTGGTATTTTTCTAATTTAAGTTATTATTTAGTATATTTTATCCAATAACCCTCCATTATATTTATGTACAATATATTATAGTATTTTTGGTCATGAATTTGAGACGGCAAAAAAGCAGAAAATTGCCTAAAATGTTTTGATGAAGGTTGATAGCAGTAACTATGATCATTCAGACTCTTACATATTCGAATTTAATCAATTCTGATTTCAGTCATCATGCATGTTAAGGTCAAAGAAGTCTGTGGCATGTTTGGATGGCCGATAAGGTTCGCTGAACAGAAAATTCGATGGTCGAATTTGGACGAGATGAACAAATGGGATTGTTAATTTGTTATAGCTAATTACCTGTCTCTTTGAATTTAGATATTCTTCAAACTTAGAGATAGGGCTATGTACGTTTAGGGTTTTTTTTTTTTTTTTGATAATACGTTTAGGGTAATTTGGCCATAAGACCCCTTTTTCGTTTGTACACTACCATTTGTCACTCTGATTCCTTTGCATTATTGTTTGCTTCATTATTCAACTTTTTCCATTTTGGTAGGTCCTCTACGCTTTCAAGTTTGTCCCAGTATGTTCGCCACTTGCAATCCAATACTTTAGTCTTATATATCCATGAATCTATTTAGTATAGAAGGAGAAAAGAATATTAAGCCTATACAGTCCTAAATGAGAAAATAAAAAAGATCCAAACTAAGGTCGCTCAGAGACAAATGCCCACTTGAAATTAACCTCATGCAACTTGGTAGCTTAAAGAGAGGGGCAAAACATGAGCCTCTTGCCACAAAATGACACTTGGGAATAATTGAGAACTGACTAAGACCCTAACGTTGTGACAAACAGATTATTTAATATTCCACAAAGATAAAATTATTATGGCTACAAAGATCACCAATTTGATAAGAAGGAAACATATTAAGTGTGACAATGCTTAAGATGCCCACAGAGGGCACTAAATGACGTGCCAACCACCTCACATGCAGTTACCCAAAAAAAATTAAAATAAAACAGGAATTTAAAAAAAGATAAAAATTGATTAGGTTCTCAGACCCTTGTCCCAACAATCATGTAATCGTTTTAATGGGCTATTAATTTTTGACATAAATGTGGGTTTGGCGCGAGGAAACCAAGTCATTGCGTGCCGGTAGGTCAAGTCAATCCTTATCTACATAATTTGTCTCCGAGAGTACGGTCACTATTAAATACAAGAATATCCAAAAGCTTTTAAATGCCAGCAGTACTAGAGGTGACGTGTGGATAGTTTGCAGCACCAGCACTGAATTGGCCAATCAGAGACTCACTTTGTAACGTACTGATTAAAAAATTTAAAATGGTCCAATCACGTCCTCGTCCAATTTCATCTTTCTTGTCTCGAATCTCCATGTCTTAAACCCTTTGTTGGGAAATTATGAAGGAAGGGAAAAGGTAGAGAAAGAAACAGGCACGTATAAAACATGTCGATCACCTTTAGAATTAAGCGACACCGTTGTTGTCTAGAACTTTTATAATATGGGGGAAACAAACAGTGAAGTATGATTAAAAAAAAAAGAAGTGAAAATAAGAACATAAAAAAGATAGCTGATGTTATACCATGTCAATTACAAATCAGTATTTATCTTTAAAAAATCAAAATTTAGTTTCTGCGTTTTTAATATAACCAAACTATATATATATATATATATATATATATATTAAAGTCTCTAAATTTAAGACTATTCCATACTAAATTAAAAACTGATCAGATTTTACAAAATAATGTATATATATATATATATATATGTTGTATATATCTCTTTTCATTTGAATACAATGACAGTCAGAATCAATGTTTGATTTTTCTCTCTGGCAAAACAAAGTTTTGTGAACTTTCAAGGCAAATGGGTATTAAAGTCGTGGGTCCCTGAAAATGATATTTCTTTTGAATATCATTAACATAGAATAGTAGTTATATATTATCAAGCAAACAACAGCCTTTTATTTCTTTTCTTTTTTTTTCTTTTTTTGATGAATACAGCCTTTTATTTCTTGAATGGAGTGTGATAGACATGTTTCCAGACCATTTTTTTCATGCAGTGTGCTATAGACTTGTCAATTTGGAAAAAATGGTCAAGTTAAAAGAATTTATAGGGACGCTGACGTCCATATAGATCTTAGTGGGCATCCCATTTTGTGGTGCTTTTTAATTTGGCTGTCATAAGTAGAAAATAAAATATTACAAAAATTAAAAACGAACATATACAGTTATCAAATATTTATATATATATATGTTAATTTCTGACTTGAAATCAAAAGGGAAATCTACACAGTATTATGTAATTAATTTTTTCATTAATTGAGACATAATAACTTTGTCCAAATTCACATACATTAGCATATAGCAATCCGTCGTCATGAAGGTAATTAAAAGTGACATCGATCGCGCATTTTTGCTTCTCTCTTCATTCGTTTTAGATGAATCTCTTCCGAGCCTGTTATGGAATCACAATAGCATTATATCCTAATAAATAAATAAAAATGAATGCCAGTCGGGTGTGGTTTCAAAAATTGAAAATAGGGTGAGCTAGAATGTTACAAAACTACATCATTTTGAAACCAAAGGGCTATTGTGTGTTGTGTACCAATTTTTGTGTTGCATATCTATCAAAATGTATTCTATGATTTGTCCTATGAATGGTAAGGTCAAATAAGCCTTTAATAGTTAGCTTCTGGAGTTCCATATTGCACATTCTTATATGACTAGTGCACTGGTGCTATAGTTATATCAATAAGTCTACCAACTCATGTGATATTTAATATAGTAATTTGCTATTGGTTAGTAATTTAATATTACCTAATAAGATATAGGTGAACCATGAATACAAGACAATAATATATTGTCATGTCACTTACCACATTATTTGGTAAACAAAGTTGACATCTAAAGGTGTGACATAATAAAAAAAAGCCGATAAAATTTTTATATCTGCATATAAAATTTGAAGTTTGAATATTGGCATATCTCATATAGTGCTTCAGGTGTATTCGACCTTACTAAGTACTAAGTAAAGAGAAACTATTAAAGGTGCGAGTATGTTATTCTGAATTTCCGTAAAATTATATAGACAGAGTAACAAATAAATCTGCTGATAATTTTCACATTCAGCCCTTTTCCATTTATCCAAAAAAAATTGGCAAACAACGCTGGTAAAGTTTTTTGGTAACCTTAGCATTATTTATATATAAGTAGATTTAGCTAGCTCATTTTACCAAAAAAAAAAAGATGTAGCTAGCTCATTATTTATCTTTCCAAACCTGACACAGGTTCTAAAATTTTGAACCTTTTAGTTTTAAATTATAAGACATATAATTAATCTTTACAACATTAGATATAGATTCAAAACCACATAATAAACTCATATTTTATATTAGATCATCTTGATATAATCAATCCTGTTTGGTTAAAAAAAAAAAAGTTACGAATCGGAGGGTAAAATTTCACACACACACTGCAGCAACATTAACATTTGAAGATAAAAGTCCAAATTAATTAATAAAATTCAAGACACGACACGACTATCTCTAGGCATTGGGCTGTGTATATTATCCCTACATTGCATACTGGACTGCCCATTAAGATTGTTTGTAATTTACGTTGTGGGCTAGCTACTGGGCTCGTATAATTGGGCGTTGATAATTTTATTATTTTTTTTATTAGTATGGTTAATTAATATCATCATTTGTATTCCTTTATTACTATGGTTAATTAATTAACAAAAGTCTAGTCCCCATGAAATTCATTGAAATTGTATATATAGGAAGAATATCATTTACACCCCTGACTTTTGGCATAAATACACAGACTTAGCAATATAGTCTTCCATTACTTACCTCGTTTAATTTAACAGTCATCCAAAAGATTAAACATTTGACTAAGTTAACTTTTAAGATTTTTATTTTACCTTCAATATCAGCATAAAGCAGGCAAACATTTATCATTAAACAAGCTTTGAAATACCCATATAACTAATGATGTGTAAGCATATTATTCTAAACTCCTACAAGTTTATACATACGGAATAACAAATAAGTTTTATCTCTTAACTGATTTTCGATGATTCTTATATTGAAGTCATTTTCTTACCCAAAACGATACACATAAATCCAAATATATATATATATATATATATATATACACACACACACACACACACACAAATATCAAAAAAATCATTAAATAAAAATTAAAACAACTAGATTTTCTCTCACCTTTATCTTCTCCCCTCTCCTGCGCCTTAGTTTTTTTTAAAGAAAAACATTATAAAATGTCAATCTTGTCATTTGACTGTAAGTTTAATGTTAATACAGGTGTGCATTGGTTGTTTTCACTCAATTTCAGTCTATATCAGCTTTTAACTGATATAGTGTCAATCAATTATTAGATTAAAATTGAATTTTAGACCTTAAAAACCAACCGTGAATCAAACAGTTGGTTTTAATTTTGGTTTACATTAAGCACAAGCTCCATATCACAAAAGGAAAAGAGGAAAGAAGAACCAATAATTATTCATTCACAACCCCTATCAAACAATACGAGTGCAACTATTTAGTATATAGAAAAACCAAAATCTAAAATACGCTAAACTCCATAGATTTTGTTCTTCCTAGTGCTAATTATATTAGGAGAAAAATTTAAGATACAACACATACCCTTTCAAGAAAAAGTTTGGATGCTAAAAGTCTCTCTTTTGCAACCAAATGTGTCTAACTTGAAAGCTTGAATTTTTATGGGTTTTGAAGCTTCTTGGCACTACGAGTGACAATTCTCCCTACCCAGATCTGTCCCAAATAGGATGAGGATTTCCTATCTCCTCGAGTTGGTGAGGTGGGGCAGAGACAAAAAGATTTGCCCCGGGGGGCGTTTAGGTTGGGGAAATATATAATATATATTTTAATATATTATGTTCAGGCTGTAGAATACCAAGAATGAGCAACTAAATTTTTTTTCTTTGGGTAAGAGTTATTTTCAATTATCAGTTGAGTATGTGTGAGACTTGAACACATAATTATTATTAATTCGATTAATTATACAGTCTATCTTCTTCTATTCTTCTGGTGAATTTCAATTACATATAATTATAGTGCATATCTTTATATGTTAATTGGATGCATGCTAATTAAATCTAAGTTATACTTTAAATCTAATAATTGAAGAATATAGGTTGAATTAAAATTTTGCAACGTTTGTAGATTTTATCTAATTTTGGCTACTTTTTAGACCGCTAAAGCAATTCTGAATTGATTTAGTTCACATTGATTTTAAACCTTACAAAATTATGAATTACTCGAATGTTTATGGGTTATTCAATATTAAGATAAGATTACAACAAATTGATCGTACCGTTTGTTGATGTCAAACTAAATAGGAAATTGAATTATTTATGTATGTGAACACATGCAAACTGATAATATGAAAGTGCTCTGAACTGAAGCCCCGTTATCTTGGAAAGGGCATGTGAATGTGGTTTTCTCTTAATCCTCTAGAGTAATCACAATTTTGTTGTACCTCGAATAACCATCTAAGTTAGAGGCTATACCATACGCCTGACATGAGCCTAACTCCCAATCTTCTTCTTCTTCTTTTTTTGCTTTTTTACACTTTGACAAGTGCTAACTTAGAGAGTCTTAGGCCCAATGTCAGGCCCTATACTAGGTGCCTAACATGGGTTGACCATGTTTTTTATGTTGAATAATTAATTACTATGGATTGCCTCGCACACAGTGCTTTTAATTAATATCGTTAGTTTGACATGGCCGATTTCTTAATTATTTATCTTATGTCCAAATTTTGAATTTTCACTTGTTGAAACACACCTTCCTATTCATCATCACTATCACCTTCAAACACTTCCTGCAACACTTCATCAATTATGTCAACACTAAATAAGGATTTAGCATTGTTAGGGTACCTTATATCCTCAGGAATGTTGAATTTATTAATCTCCCATCAAATTCCATTGTGAGGGTCTCATCGAAAATATCAATTTTCGTCCAAGTAGTTTTCAAAAACGGTCTACCTAAAATATTTAGTGCTAAATTGGAGACTTGCCATCCTCCATATTTAAAATGAAAAAATCAACAGGAAACACCATCTCACTTATCTATACCAAAACATCTTCAACTACCCTTTGAGGATAAGCATTAGACCAATCTGCTAATTGAGTTACTATTCCAGTGTGTTTTAATAAACCTAATTATAAAGTGGCATATAGAAACTAAGGCATAACATTTATAGAAGCTCCTAAATCTAACATGGCAAGCTCAATTCGAGTATTTCCAATAACACAAGTTATAGTACACATACATGGATCCTTACATTTTTTAATAAGCATCCTTTGTAAAATTGTTGAAACATTCTCACTTACACAGATTTTCTCATCCCTTCGAAGTTTTCTTTTATTCGTATATAGTTCTTTAAGGAACTTCACATACTGAAAGACTTACTTGATAGCATCTATCAACAGAATGTTCGCCTCTACCTTTCTAAATGTTTCGAGAATTTCTTTTCCTTACTCATCTTTCTTACTTCTATTCAACCTACTAGAAAAAGACGAAAAAATAAATTTGTTAAACTTAATTTCTATTGAATTAGGAATTACCTTTGTTGAGAAAGAAAGTTGGACATCAGCTTCTTTTTCCATTTGTTGGTTATCTGTCTCAAATACAGTATACTTTATGGGAATTTTGATTTCTCTTCCACTTCACAATGTAATAGCTTTAAACCCTTCCCTAGGATTTATGGGTTGAAAGGGTAATTTGCCATAAATTTGTATTTCAAGCCTGCTCATGGAGGTTGCTAACTGACTCATTTGATTTTCAGACTATGAATATTAGCTCATGTTTCCCGTTGAAATTGTTGTGTATTAGTGATACGAGCTTTAACAATATCTTCAAACAACATACTTGATTTAAGAGCCTATGCTGGTTGTTGTCTTGGCGGATATGGTTGCTAGTAACGATTCTGACTCATATTGTTCCTATGCCGAAGGTTTGGATAATCTTTTCATCTCGGATTATACGTATTTGAGAATTGATCATATTTATCCTAGTATTGTTCCAAAAAATAGCCAACTGCATTAGCTTGCTGGATTGAATCCTCTTCTTGCCTTGTTAGACATATATTAATGGTATGCCTTTGGACAGAACAAATTCCACATGCTTTGACAGCTTGAGTATTACCTACAGCTAACTGTCACACCAAAGAAGTTAAATTAGATATATGGTGCTCAATATTAGAAGTACTTACCTCATGAACCTTCCTCATTGGCACATTTGTTCTTGTACCAAATTGATAGGAATTGGAAACCATTATTAAGATGGGACGTCCAGCTGCATTAGAAGTTTTGTCCACCAAAGCATCGTCACTAATAGCATCCACCATGCTCCTATCCATCAATGATAATCCTTCATAAAATATTGAATTAGAAGTTAGTCGCTTATTTGGTGATGTGGGCAGTTAGCATACAATTTCTTAAACCTTTCCCAGTATTCGTATAGTAACTTGCCGTCATATTGCCTAATCGCACAGATCTCTTTCCTTATGTTGGCAGCTGGCGAAGTAGGAAAATGCTTCTCCAAAAATAATCTTTTCATCTCATTCCAAGAAGTAATAGACCCCGAAGGTATATAATATAACTAGTCTTTCTCTACATTACCAAGAGAAAAGGGAAAAGCTCTCAGCTTGATTTGTTCTTCAGATATTCCCTGCGGCCTCATGCTGAAACAAACCACATGGAACTCTTTTAGATGTTTAGAGGGATCTTCACCCGCAAGATCATAAAAAGTAGGCAATAAGTGTATTACTTCTGATTTTAATTCAAACACTGCTTCTAAATCAAGAAAATTAATGCACAATGACTATAGATCTAAATCAAGAGCAGCCAACTCCTTTAGAGTTCTATTATTAGCTATGGTGTTGAGTGATATTGTCATATCCTCCATTTCATAATCAATATTAAGAACCTAATCAATAGCCAAATTCAGACCCACTGAAACTTGAGGAATAGGTGATGAAGAACAAGCTTTATTTTTCTGCTTTGTCTTCTTTTTCAATCTTCATAAAATCTTCTCTATCTCCAGGTTATACTGTAATTCTCCTTATTAAGATAACCTAGTCATATACTGCACAGCACAGCTCAAAACGAAACTAGAAATCAGAAATAAATTAGAGTACAGTCCCCAACAATGACGCCAAATTTTTTATGGTCTAGTTGCATCACACCAAAATTAATTATTGAAATCATCAAACATGTAATATAGGCAAGTCCAAATCGAATCCACAGGGACTGTTCTAATAATAATTCTAACTTTCTTCTTAATTAAAACTTAAATAAAAATTAATAGAAAGATTAGGGATTTTAACAAACTTAATTAATATCAATTGAAAGCAAAATAAATAAAATTTTAAACATTCAAGGTAAAGAGGCTTCGGTTCAGAATACTTTCGTATCATCAGTTTGCATGTAATCACAAACATAAATAATTCAATTTCTTATTTAGTTTGACATCAACAAATAGTACGACCAATTTTTGTAATCTTTCTTTAATATTGAATAACTCATAAACGTTCTTGAGTAATTCCTAATTGTATAAGGTTTAGAATCAACATGACCTAAATCAATTTAGAATTGCTTTAATGATCTAAAAAGTAGCCAAAATAGATAAATTTTACAAATGTTGTAGAATTTTAACCTAACTTATATTCTTCAATCATTACCAATTATTAGATTCAAATAACGACTTAGATATAATTATCATGCATCCAATTCACATATAAAGATCTACAGTATATTTATATGTAATTGAAATTCACTAGAAGAACAAAAGAAGATAGGCTAAATAGTTAATCGAATTGATAATAATTGTGTGCTCAAGTCTTACACATACTGAACTGATAATTGAAAATAATTCCTACTCGAAAAAAAAAATTAGCTGCTCATCCTTGGAATTTTGCAACCTTAGTATTATTTTCTTGCTTTTTTGTAATTTTTCTATCTCTAAACCCTATGAGAACAAGTCATACTTATACTTGTCTAAATCCTACTTGTTTGACAACTAAAACCTTAAAATTATGAAACTTCCACGTCATTATACCACACCAAGTCAACGCCTATCATGGGACTTGATATGACTCTTGACATACACAGGTTTGCTCTTCCAATCTTGTCTATAGGTATACTTTTACGACGGATGTCAGGCGCTTATTATTGAATCTGACATGGAGCATACATGTCTTGGGCATGTGGAGCTAGGCCTCTTTCTGGTAGCATGTTAGATCCAATGTCAAGGGCCGACATTGAACCTAACCAACTTGATCTTCTTCTTCGTAATTTTCAGCCAATTATTTCACAATCCTTCAAGTGATATTGCATGCAAAATATATCAACATTTACCTCAATTCTATAAATTCAAACACATAAGAATTACACTTTAATTCAAATAAAAACAATGTATTGAAGACCCATTAAAATCTCTATTTAATAATCACATTTCATCTTCTTTTTTTTTGGCATGCAAATTTCAAAAGGAAAAAAGAAAGGGAAATAAAAAGGAAGAAGACAACCTGCAAGTGGAGAGTGAGACAGAGTGAAGGAAAAGGGGAGTGCAAGAGATGTGTGAGAATGGTGCCGTTTAAACAGCGACGACGACAGGAATAACCAATGATGACTGAGAAATTGTGAGATTGGCAAATTGCAGAGGGAGAGGGGAGTTCACGATTATGATAGGGTATTGAGTAAGATAAAGGGTTTTTTCTTGTTTATTTGCTTTATTAAACTAAACATAAAGAAAATAGTATTATATAAATAACAATATAAAAAAAATTAATAAAATAATTTATTATGTCAGTTTCGGTGACCATTGATTTTGCATGGTCGAAACTAAAGCCAACCATCACTCCTTCTTCGACATTGGTTAAATGACCAATCAACCGCCAGTGGTCATCAGAAAATTTTCATCAGCACAGGTTAGCCTGTTGGTTGTTTTAGTTTCCTAATTTAGATGCACATCCCTAGTTAACAATAAGTGTTGAAAAACCTTAATTTTAGAGCCTATTTGTATTTATACCAAAAATCAAAGGGTGTAAATTATATGCTCCATATATATATATATATATATATATGTATAAAAGAAATTTATTCTCAAGCAATATCCAACACATTTTATTGTGTTTCCGTCAAATCTACAAAAACAAAGAAATTAATTGTTATCCGCGCATTCACATGCACATGAGCATAGTTAGATCGCTTCCTTTGATTGTTATAACAAACACTACCAATTCTTGATAATTAAGCTAATTATATCAGAAAAATATATATATATTTTTTGAAAAATTAAAACCACCTTATATAAAGGACAACGCCACAATAGGGGTGACAATGGGGTGGGGTGGGGTCAGGGTGCCCCTCCCAATGCCTCGTCCCATCGGGGATTTCCTCACATTGTCTCCGTCTTAATTCCCGATTATGGGGAAGTGGGGTGGGGCAGTGATTTTTCATCACGGGGTAGAGCAGGGATTCCCTATGACGGGGTGGAGTGGAGACATCTCCGCGCCATGGCCCGTTTGTTTTTTTTTTTACTATAAAAATTTATTTGTATAAAAAAATTAAATTAAAATATATAATTTCAAAAAAACTTTTGTGTTGTGTTAAAAAAAATTAAAATATAAAAAATATTAAATTTTAATATGATTATAATATATAAAAATTAAATTATATAATATAATATATATATATATATATATATATATATATATATATCGCTCCTTGAAAATACTTTTTAATACCACCCCACCAACCCAATTAGGCTAGGAATTCCCACCTCGAATGAAGTGGTTCGGGTTGGAGTAAATTGCCACGCCTATACCACAAGGAACTATAATAAAGCACGTAATTAAATTCACAGTGAATATTAATTGCAAGAAGAAAAAGGAAAAAAAACAATTTACATTTTGAGTTGGGATTCAATTTTTACAAAATAAGCCCATTTGGTGACATTTTCTTAAATTGTATTTAGAAAATTATTTGGTAACATGAAAATAAGAAATTGAATTTTATATTTTTTGAATTTAAGAATATGTCCGGTAATATTTTTGATTTTATATATTTTGTAATGATAACAATAAAATTATATAGATATGAATAAGGAAAATATTAAAAATGATATATATCTTCATCAAAATTATAATTTATATGAATAATGATAAACAATATCTTTGATTTATTTTTTTAAAAAAAAAAAACACATAAAACGTTAATTTATCGTTTTCAAAGCCTACCTATATTTTTGGAGTCAGTATTCTATATTTTTCAAACTCTATATTTCAGAAAGTCCTATTCTATATACTTTCAAATTCTATATTTTAAAAATGACAATCAGACATATTTTTGCAGCATTTTTGTATGTGTAAAATGAAAAATTGTATTACAAACGTCAAAGTACATGGCCTAAAGCATTTTCATTGTCGTAGTTTAAAATTCGTTGACCAGATTAGGGCTGGCAATTTAACCCCCATGGGGATTCCCCGCTTAACCGGGTTGGCGGGGCGGGGTAAAATATTTGCCGGTATGGGCCGGGCATAATATCCACCGTATATATATATATTATATATTTTTAATATATATATTATAATTATATTAATATTTAATATATATATTATAATTATATTAATATTTAATTAAAAAATATATATAATTATATTTAAATTTAATATAATTATATATATATATATTAATTTTATAATTAAAAAAAAAAGAATAAACGGGGCACGGAATCCCCACTCGCCTGTGGGGAATCCCGCCGCCTTCCCATAACCGGGATTAGGGGGGATGGAAAAATCCCGACGGGCGGGGGGAGGGCACCCGCCCCGCCTCCCCCACCCCTGCACTGCATACATAGCGTGTAGCATTTGATTCAGCCCCAGAAATCGCTTTTTAAAACGAGCGATAGTTAATTACTGCATGCATGCATTTTCCTAATTCCTTGCACTCATGTTTTGGTTCCTGAAACATGTGGCGTTTGTTTCTCGGGAAAGCTTGGAGAGCACATGGGTATGAGGTGGAGGCGTTATCTCTATTCCAAAGTTTTGGCATTTTGGAAACTCCTCCTAAACTTGGACACGTTTGCTGGACATAGCGCGGGCAGCATTTTATTTTTTTCAAAGAAATTTTTTATATATATTATATTTAGCATAATATTTTTCAATTTATTTGTGACTTTTTTTATTTTTTAAAAATGAGATTAATTATATTTAAAATTTTTGGGCCTATAATTAAAATTAAACTTTCATACAAATTCATAACTAAAAGCTAATGTTTGCTGGTGAATTTTTCTCCTCCAAATCTCTCTCACAAAGGCATAAAATGTGAAGTTGTAAAGTAGGTTGATGCAGGGGTGGTGGTACGACAAGTTTCAGGCAGGCAAGCAGGAAGCGTCAGTCAAATTGTGAGCACCCTCATATGTCTACATAAATCTTCAAGATAGAAAATGGGGTTAGTGGAGGCGCCGGTATTGGTGCCGGTGAGCGCTTTTCGACGTCCAAGTTAGCATTTTACACATTTAATTTCAGACAAGATAAAAAGTGAACTTAGTAGATAGGGGTGAATGAAGTGAGATTTATGACCAAATAAAGGTTACAAGGTGAGTGTCCACACTCCTCTTACTAGAAAAACCCTCTAGACCCTTAAACCAGTAAGAGAAGTTCCTTCCTTTCCCTGATTCTCACTCAGGAAATGAAGAATAAGAAGATAATGAGCAACGGAGTGGAAAAATAATCAAGAGTCTTTTTCACCCTCTTACCTTCATAAGTACTCCCTTGAAAATTCATAGATGAGTGACATATGTTGAAACTCAATGGAGGAGATATTGCCACCTTTGCCCTAATTGGAATGGGGTTTGAACCAGTTCTCCCATTGTTGTCAACATGGCTGGCTTCAACTGACTGTTCAGCTGACATGGTAGGGTGTAGGTATATAGGGAGGTGTCATGTGGATATTCCAGATGCCTTTTCAGGCGTGGTGGGCGACATCTCCACTTGGGCAAGCTGAATGGCCAGACAACAGTGGGTTTGGAGGGAGCTTTCCTTTCCTGGGTGTCTGGAGTGTCAAGTCTTCGTGTACAGCCGGCGTGCCTCCCTATTTAGGGAAAGATTTCGTCCACCTAGCCTACCAAGACTGCTAGTTGTAATAAATGCAGGGTAGGTGGAGGCATTAAATTCCATGTTTGAGAGTGGAAGACAACTGTATATTTTTCTCTTGGTTTTGGGTCAATTAGGTGGGCTACAACGTAGTAGGCCTCTTTATTTCCAATTCCTCTGATAGGCTTTTACAATTGGATATATTTTAGGCTGAGAATTTTACCAATATGAATAAGAATTAATAGAGTATTATTCATTTTAAATCTATTTTAGGTTTTTTTTTAATTGCTAAAGTAGAAAAGATTGCTCAAGAAACTTTTTTTTACTATTATATTTACATTATATGAGGATAAAGCTAATTAATTATGTGTTTTTATTTTAATAATAGACACTCGTAACGTCAAATTTCAATTCTTTAGCAAAAAAATAATTTTATTAATAAAAAATAGTCTATTCAATTATAAAATTCTAAATTCGTCCAATTACATTAATATTTCATTTGCTTATCCCTCAACTCCCACCGGTCCTGTGAGCGGCCCACTTTTCTAAATTCATTTTAAATTAAATTCATATATATATATATATGAGAAAATAAATAATAATAAATAAAAAAATTTATAAAAAAAAATAAAGGGTAATGCTTTTTTTGGTAATAATAAAAAAAGGGCAATGTTATTCCCATTATTTAGTCTTTTATGATTTTTTATACTTATGGCACACCACGTATGTGTAAATTAATAATTTTTCAGTGGAGTTTCAAATTGTTAAAGTTTTTTCTCCGAAACGGAAAAAACGAGTACTAGAGTTTTTTTTTCCACTGAAACACAGAAAATAAAATAACTTGTCTATTTTTTTTTTTTGGTAGATAGCTTGTTTGCTTTTCACCAGGATAAAAAAATAGCTTGTCCAATCAGTCAATTCTTGGCACTGTTCTTTTGTCCACAGAGTCAATTTTCTAGCGCTACTGTGTGATATATATTTTTCCTTTTGGTGAGACTGTGTGATATTTTATACTTCTGTACGTAGCTCACTATTTAATATTGTATTTAGTGTTAGGTTATGTAATTAGGCACTAATTGTAAGTTGGACCATCGATTTATCCATTATTTAATTTATTAATAGCATTGTGTAAATTTTAATTTTCATGTATGACTATTATATTATAATTGACAATAGAACAGTGGTAAACAATATTAACAATAAAATAAAACCCACTGGACTACCCAATGGGTCAAATTCACGTTGCTTAAATTGGCCACTATTATAATTATCCTTACAATAATAATAATAATAATGGAAATAAAAGAATCCAACGTGATACATATAGTTTAATAGTCGATACAAAAACACGATGAGGCCTCATGATAGCTACGATGCAGCTCTGATGTGTCTTCCCATATGCATTCCCATTTAATTACTAATTAAAACGTAATATACTCAAACCCAAAGCCCAAAGCCCAAGGTTACTGCTACTAGAAAAGCAACCAAAAAAACAACACATGTCGAAATCTGATTGGTTAGAAAAGCGACAAACTGTCTGACGAAAGCCAGTAGAACCTAAATTTAGGTGGGTCATCACTACGAAATAACCAGCGTGAGAGACACAAACTCTTGGCGATTTCAACGCAGTTTCGGTCTCGTAAACCAATCCTAATCTGGCATGGCCTCCCATCAATAACATCCTTTTCCTACCCGTCTTCTTCTTCTTATTCTTCTTCCATACATATATATACATATATATATATATATACACTACTCTACAGAACCTGCCCTACCCTGCTCTGAAATCCCTCATCTTTCTGTTTTCCGTCAAACATGGCTTCGCTTCGCGGATCGTCGTTTGCTCTGTGTTGCATTTTGGTTTGCTTTGTGGGTTTCTCGTGCGCCATGGACATGTCCATCATCGACTACAATCAGAAACACGGTATGGGCGTTTCTTCTTCTGAGAGGACAGAGAAGGAGATGAAAGATATGTACGAGTCGTGGCTTGTGAAGCACGCCAAGGCTTACAATGCCTTGGGTGAGACGGAAAGGCGTTTCGAGATCTTCAAGGATAACCTGAGGTTCGTCGATGAGCATAACAAGGAGAACCGGACTTATAAGGTTGGGTTGAACCGGTTCGCTGATTTGACCAATGAGGAGTACCGGTCTATGTATTTGGGCGCTAAGATGGACCGGAAGGGTCGGCTTCCCGGTGCTAAGAAGAGCGATCGGTACGCGTACTCGGTCGGCGATCAGTTGCCGGAGTCCGTCGATTGGAGAGAAAGAGGAGCTGTTGCTTCCGTTAAAGACCAAGGCCAATGCGGTAAAAATTTTACCTTTTTCGATTTATTTTTTTTTATATTTGTTTGTGAATTTGGATACGATTGTTAATGGGTTGGTTCTGAGCGTGGAGATCGGAAGCATGTTTTCTTAGGCACGTCTAATTTGGTTATGGATACTTTGCCATTGACAGGAATGTTTACAGTTACGTATCTGTTTGCTTGGACGGATTTTACTTTCCCGGAAAAGTTGGGAAAGTTTGTAGAAATTTATTATTATCTGGTTTTTTTTTTCACCAAAAAATGGGCAGAGTTTAATTTAATATGGTTAATCTTTTATCTTGTGGTGTTACATATTGCATGGAATCTAAGTTTTTGTCATATTTAGTATGTTTCATTTATATGAAAGTCCTTAACTTTGTGAAATTGTTAGTAGAATGATGACATTTAAACTAAAATTGGATCAGAAAAACGTAGGATATTTTTATTTAATGAAATATTTGACCAATTGGTTACCTTTAGAAGCAGGATACATAGTCATATAGTTGTTTATTAGCTGCTTTTTGGCCTATAAACTAACGCAGACCAATTGATTTTAAACGTAGAAGATTATATTCATAGAAGGGTCAAATGGTTTCTTTTACCTGCGGAAAACATGGCGGTATAATTGCTTAGTTGCTGTTATTTTTGCCTCTAAACTAAATCAATTCATTTATTTCTAACAGGGAGTTGCTGGGCTTTCTCAACTGTTGCTGCAGTTGAAGGGATCAATAAAATTGTAACTGGTGAACTGATCTCTTTGTCTGAGCAAGAATTGGTAGATTGTGATGTTTCTTATAACCAGGGCTGCAATGGTGGTCTCATGGACTATGCTTTCCAATTTATCATCAAGAATGGTGGCATTGACACCGACGAAGATTATCCTTACAAGGCTCGTGATGAATCATGTGATCCAAACAGGGTATGTGAACTATGATGAAAAATCTTTATCGTTCTCTGATAAAGCTGTAGTCTTTGCTTAAGTTGAATAAAATTCGTTCTTACATTCTAATATTTATGCAGAAAAATGCTCATGTTGTCACCATTGATGGTTACGAAGACGTACCAGAAAACGATGAGAAATCTTTGAAGAAAGCTGCTTCCTATCAACCTATTAGTGTTGCCATTGAAGCTGGCGGCCGGGAATTCCAACTCTACCAATCGGTAATTGCTCTAGAATGCATCTTTTCCTGTCTCTACATGTTTGATAACCATTCTTTATTCATACAAGTTGTTTGACTACAATTCTCTATTCCTAAAAATTGTTTAGATGGAGCCTTGACCAAATTGATTATCTTAACTTTTTGTCTTGCCAAGTTTTTACAAAAAAAAAAAAAAAATTTGGTTAGACCTATGTCATAGTTTCAATTGTTGATGACTTCTAAAAGTGCTGGAAACAGCAAGGTTCTCAGGCACATGAAAATTAGCTTCATTGCTCCATCTTCCTGTTTTGTTCATTCAGGGTGTCTTTACTGGCCGATGTGGAACACAACTAGACCATGGAGTTGTAGTTGTTGGTTATGGTACTGACAACGGCGTAGATTACTGGATTGTGAGGAATTCATGGGGATCCAGTTGGGGAGAGAATGGATACATCAGGTTGGAGCGCAACGTTGCTGGCACCAAAACCGGCAAGTGTGGAATTGCTATAGAGCCATCATACCCCACCAAGAAGGGTCAGAACCCTCCTAAGCCCAGCCCTTCCCCCCCATCTCCTCCTGTGAAGCCCCCAACCGTTTGCGACGATTACTACTCCTGCCCTGAGGGAAGCACTTGCTGCTGCATCTACCAGTATGGTGATTACTGCTTTGGATGGGGATGCTGCCCACTTGAGTCTGCAACCTGCTGTGATGACCATTACAGCTGCTGCCCTAAGGAGTATCCCGTCTGTGACCTCGACGCTGGAACTTGCAGGCTGGTAAATGAAATTGTTTCTTTGACCTTCATTTAAAGCCTTTTCCTTCTCTTTGTTCTTCCTGCTAACATTGTTGTACTACTGAAACAGAGCAAGGACAACCCATTTGGAGTAAAAGCATTGAGACGAGCTCCGGCTACAACTACTTCAACCCACCAGCATGCTGGCAAGACCATCAAAGCATGAGAAAAGCCCTTGGGATCAAATTGGGTGTGGAAGATGAAACTTTTTTCGGTTTTCCTGTTAAAGAATGAAGCCTCTGCTATAGATATAAAAACCCCACCTACCACCCAATGGCCCTTACAATGAAGACATTGTTTTATTTTCATTTGTTGCACTTAGGGATTTAAAAGTCTTTTAGATATATATATTTTTTTAATGGTGATTGTTATAGATAACAAAACCTATTTACCAAACAGAAACAAATTGACACACAATAGTTTGGTATGATGGTAAAGGTAAGTGTATATTCCACCGTCATTTGGATTCGATTAGGTGTGTGGTACTTTGGATAGATCATCTTCATAAAAAAAATAGAAACAAATTGAATTTCTCTGTCATCTATGTCTCACCATGACTTGTATATAAGCACAATGTTTCTCTTTGATAATTATGGATTTGTTTCATATGTTTATAGGGTGCAATTTCAGATTCATAGCTGCATTTGAATTTTTATTAACTTTTCTGTTCAATTGGGTTAGGAAATTTGGTAAGTTGTGATCATAATATTGTTTCTGATTGATGGGAAATTTTCAGTGTTTACTTCTTATTTTGATGGTGCTTCTTTAAGGCTATGTTTGGTAAAAATGATGGAACAGAGAAAGTATGGAGTGTTGAAGAAGGGGAAGGGGTTAGTGAAAGAATTGAATAAATTATATTATTCAAATTTCCAGTGTAAGTTTCTGTATATTATTTATGCGTCTCATAATGGGAAATTAAAAGACAAGTGATCTAAATTTGTTTTTAAAGAAAAATTGATGACTCAGCTCCGTTTTGAATAAATTGAAGTCTCCTGTCTCAATTTTGATCTATTCACGTGTCTCGCCACATGTATAGATAATGTTCATCCTTAGACAGGCATTGGATCAAAATAAAATAATAATAATAATAATAATGGAAAGCACAGGAGATTTGAGTTTTACAATGAAAATGGATAAATGGTGGTTGGAAAGGATAATAATGGCCATTTAAATGAAAATTTTATAAAAAGGACTTTTTAAAATTATTTAATAAAGAAAATGGAATTTTAATTTTATTTTATTTTATTTTTGGATGAGATAAGTAGAATCTTTTAAAAACATTTTGTATAATTATTAATAGTAATAAAAATAAATACCAGCGAGGCAGTGATTTGAATCCTGGTCAACCATGTAGGGTCCACAACATTCCTATCTACTAGATCCAGCCGCGGTATTGATTTTATCACGAAGACGATTCTTCTACTGTAGTTGCGTTACACCAGATTCCAACCCATGGTTTCGTCACCGTTCGATTAAAATCCTAACATGACCGACTAATCTCACCCTCGGATTACTGGACCGAACTCGGCACGTGAATGACGCTGGCACCTACACCTTCAAATCCCGCCGGACTACCAATTTCCAATTCCCTTCTCTCTCTCTCTCTCTATCTCTTTCGGAAACCCTAACTGCGTGAGATTGTTTTCCGTCCGGTCTCTTCGATGGCTGCGATGTCAATCACGGTAAGGTTGGGTCATGGTTGTAGATCTGAAATTGCTTGATTGGTCACTTCTGATGAGTATTGCATTCTAATCTATTTTTAAAAAAATATTTTCAGTACTGTGTTTAAATTGGTATTGATGGATATTAAAGATGTTTCTTCAGATGTATGTAATTGCTGTAGTTTTATTTGTTTTATTTTTCCTTTGCTTCCTAAATTCTCAATTTTGTTATGTATTTTGCTCATGTGTATCTCATATATATGTGCCTACGTATCCATGTATTATATATGTAAGCACAGAGATGTTCGTAATCGAGTGTTATTGAAATGAAAAACTGTGTTAGTCGATCTCGAGCTGAAATTTGAGTTCTTTTTAGTCAATCATGCAACGTATAACACTGGTAGATGTTAACTGCAACCAGAAATGGTGCATCTTTTAGTTATCTGGGAATGCTTTTAATGTTTGAGCAAACTTACTTTTTGGTGATTAAAGCAAGAAAAGCACTTTATGACATGGAAATTAATTGTTTAGTGTATCTGCTTATAATCTTAAATGAGCTTCACTAATTAATTCGTTTCAGCTGGCGAAACATCTTTTGCAGTTTTTTTCTTTTCCTCTCTCTTCACATCTTATTGCTACTGTTATTACATTCACATGGGTTTGCAACGAGGTGAGCAGTTTAACTGTAGTGACTATGTTTACTTGTCTCTGGAGCTAACCTATTGCGTTAGATATGAAAATAATAGGACACAAATCGTTTTTATTAGAGGAAATCTTTATCTCATATGTTTGGATTTTCGCGTTCATTTGACTCTAGGTTTTTGGTTAACTTTAGTCGTTTCAATTGAAGTTATTATGAATTATAATTACTTCATTGTTGATATTGTTTGCACATTATTTCTAAATCATTGTTGTGTTTTTACTTGCAGCTGTAATTGCAAGGATTGTTATAGGGATAAGTTTTATGCTGGATGTGAGCTTCTGCATTAATCTCCGTTAAAACTTTGGTGTATGTGAGATGGATAAGGAATCAGCTGATTCATCATCTTCACTTCAGCTTAAAAATCCTGAGGTACAACTTCCTGCTGCCACAGAGTCTGGGTCAAATAATTCTTCACATGATGTACCATCTAAGCTATCTTCATGGGCCAAGAATTTGAAAATTCCTCAGCCGTCAATGACAACACAAGATGGTTCACCGACTGGGAATGCTGGAAAATCAACTTTTTCTCGTTTTACAAGTGGTTTAGGATTGCGCTTGTCTCCAAAAGCTTCACCTCCTGATGAAAGTTCTGATGGATCTCCGCAAGCTACACAAACTGGTTTATTTGGAACAATTACAAAAGGCTTAGTTGATTCTTCTAAAAGTGCTGTTAAGGCTGTACAGGTTAAGGCTCGGCATGTTGTCTCTCAAAATAAACGAAGGTACCAGGTGGGTTGCTTGCTTATTGACTTCTTCTGTTCTTTGTTTTTGTGTTTTTTTTTTGGTGTCATTTTCTTTTCGCTCATCGTCATTCTTCTCTTAATCAAGGAGATGGATCAAGGTTGTTTTCTTGGTCAGTTTCATGTAGAAATTGATTTCATCTTCACCTTATCAGTTTCTGCTTCGTCGTAAATATTTTATGTACAAGAATGATTCTATACTTATATAACCAGTTGTATCAATGTCTTGCAAAGTAAAGTTCTTGTGATGCAAATGTGTAGTGAGCCTATGTGTAGGATATAACAATAGTAAAATGAGCCTGTATTGACTGTTTCTAAATGATTTCCTAGTTCTATTCCTATGACCTTGAGTTTTCACATTGTATATATAGGAAGGAGGGTTTGATTTGGATATGACGTATATCACTGAGAATATTATTGCTATGGGCTTCCCTGCTGGTGATATGAGCTCTGGATTCTTTGGATATGTTGAGGTTAGCAAGTAATTTGGACTCTCCTTTTCACTTTACTTATCCAATTGCAGTATATCATGAAAATAAAACCATCTATATGCAATGCAGGGTTTCTACAGAAACCACATGGAAGAAGTGTTAAAGTTCTTTGAAACTCATCACAAGGTGAAACATAATTGTTGCTAGCTGATGCATCATGCATGTATTTCTTTTTCTAACATTCTTCCCGTACTTTTAATGCTTAATCTTCCTCTAACCTAACTTTTTCTTTTTTATTATCATTTTCGTCATCTAAATTATTTGTTGTTTTTCACATACTCTTCTTGGTAAACAAATTCTTTTTAAACAATGATTTTACTTACTTCCCTACACACACAAGTAAACATTTTGAACAACAAATATTATTCGTCTTCTATGAACCATATTCTGTGTTCTCTAACTGGATGAGAGTGGTAGAGTAATGTACTAATATCTGAAATTGGGGTTGATTTATTGGACTAGAAATTGCTTTTATCTTACTCGGTTTACTTTGCGAGCAATTTCAGCTTAGAAATGAAATACTTAATTGTAATTTCTGATGTTATTGTAACTTACACTGTATATCAATGCCAGAAATATTTCTCTTATTTTTATGCATTGATAATTTTGACTTGCGTGTGATATATGCAGGACAAGTACAAAGTATACAATCTCTGTTCTGAGAGGCTATATGATGCATCATTATTTGAAGGAAAGGTGAGTTATGATTTGTATCTTTGAGTTTTTAGTAGGCTTTTATTGTTGAAACTAGATATCTAAACTATTGAGTATTGGATATTGGCATGTAATTTAAAGCCCAAAATATATCAGTATTTGAGATGCTTGTGGTGTTGAATGGTTGAAATTTGTTATGGAACTACATTCCTTGCCCACCATCTTGATAAATTCTTTCCAATACTTGCAGCTTCGTTTTTACCTTAAAATAATTTGGGTTCAACCTTTGAAGCTTCAGTTTCATCTGGACTATGTAAATTGGGATTTATGGGTGTTTGTGCATCCTTTCTCATTCGATATTCATTTCATTAAAGTTGACAGCTCCATGGCTGTTTGAAGTAGAACTGAAGAGAACTTCTAATAGGTTTCTGTGTTAAGTCATGCAAGTGTCATCTATAATTAAAGTAGATAGTCCACGAATCCAAAATGAACATTGCAAAAGTATAAGGCCTTCATCATCAAAGTAATTTCCTGTAATTTGATACCTTTAACTTGCAAACTTTTTATGAATTATTGAATTCTTTGATTTCATGTTAGTATTGATCTTATAAGTAACATCCTAAGTGGAGCATGATGCTGAACACCTTGTACTCTAATGAACTCTTTCTTCAGGTGGCTTGTTTCCCATTTGATGACCATAATTGCCCCCCAACCCAGTTGATAATATCATTTTGTCAAAGTGCTTATTCATGGTTGAAGGAAGATATTGAGAATGTTGTGGTTGTGCATTGTAAGGCGGGAATGGCAAGGACTGGTTTGATGATTTCTAGTCTTCTTCTGTATTTGAAGGTAAAGATATTCATGATATGTTCCCAAAGAAGTTGAAATGAATCTTGTGAAAATTTTTGTTGTGATGTTGGTTCATATTTTTATATTTTATTGCTATTTGCTTCTTGAATGCAGTTCTTTCCAACTGCTGAAGAATCTATGGACTACTACAACCAGAAACGATGTTTTGATGCCAAAGGACTTGTTCTGCCGAGTCAGATTGTTAGTTTATTTTGTCTCTATGATAATTTTCTGAAGAATTGTGTACCTATATCATATGACTTCTGTTCTGGCATCTTGTCTGATCAGTAAATATTCTCTTTTCTGGTTTTGTAGAGGTATGTCAAATATTTTGAGCGTATCTTAACATACTTTAATGGCGAAAATCCACCTGGGCGTAGGTACATATTTGGACTATGCATTCTCTCTCTCCTCTCTCTCACTCTCCCCCTCCTTCCTTTTTGTTAACATGGATACTGCATCTCATGTTCTTCATATTTTGTATAGGTGCATGCTTAGGGGTTTTCGGCTTCACAGATGCCCTTATTGGATCAGACCGTCCATTACAGTTTCGGATCATAATGGTGTGTTGTGACATGCATGTGTGACTCTTTTTTTCTTGCTTATGTTACATTAAAATATTACTTTAAACCCCTGGTTTGGCTTGTCTGCAATACAACCTGCCATTTACTTATGAAAGTTGTGCAAATATTTATTTTTAACCGTTATAGTTGCTGTCTATAGGAGTGGGGCACCCCCAACCTAAATGAAACTCTGGTATTTTGAATTTCATTACATAAATTGAACCTTAGCGTGCTCAAACCATTTAAGAAAGAATTTATTGGCATGTCAAGGTGCTGATAGCTTTATTATGTAGCTAGATTTCAATGCTGGATTCAAACTTTAGCCTGTTAAAGTGTTATTAATGAAAATATGTTTTTATTGCTGATGAGATTGTGACATGCTGAAGAGACTATGCTATTCTATTTGTGTAAGTTGTGAAGTTGGGATTGAATGCAACATGTTTCTAATGAAGCAACTCGGGAACATGTGTTCCTATTTGATCTAATAAACTATTAACAGTATCTGTTGGTGCTAGCTGAATTGAATTGCATGAAAAGATTGCTATTTCTTTTGCGTTTCAAATTGCCATGATAATTACATTATTTACTTTGAAAGGGATGCCTTTGTACCACTTCTTATTGGTCATAAATTATATGCTTTCATGAACTAGTATGGTGGGCTTGGAGTGAAAAGTTCATTGTTGTCCAGCAGTTGAGCCTAGATTGCATGTTTTTAAGGGCAATTTATTTTAGTCATTGAAGCATTGCTTAGCTCCAAAATGTATGTATGATGCTAATAGTTTGGTTTTTCTTTCTTTCTTTAATGCTTTTGCTAATGCACAGGTGTTCTCTTCTCCACAAAAAAGCATCATAGAACCAAAGATCTTTCGGTAGGTTTTGTTGATTGTTTGGTTGGTTGAAAGATTATGAGAAAATTTTGGCCATTATTCAATTAACTACTTTGGTTCTGGAGTATCCTTTTACTGATTTGATTATAAACATGTATATTACATGCACAGCCAGAAGATATTTGGTTTAGTGCTCCAAAGAAGGGGGTAATGGTTTTTGCTCTGCCTGGAGAGCCTGGACTAACAGAGTTAGTTGGGGACTTCAAAATTCATTTCCATGACCGTCAAGGGGATTTTTACTGGTTTGTCATCCAGCCTTTTTCCCGTGTATCAATCTTTGTTTATACTTATATTGCTTGGTACTAAAATTTTCTATTTTATTTAATTTAATTTTTTTGTTGGAAATTTCAGCTGGTTAAACACAACCATGACCGAAAACAGAAAAGTTTTGAATACAAGTGATCTTGATGGGTTTGACAAGGTAAATGCTAAAAACTTCATTGTGCAATGCAGTTTCTACATTGTTGATCTACCCATCCCTGCTGAAGCAAACACACCCACTTGGACGCTTTCTTTATGAAATCAACTTCCTCTAATATGAAAAACAAAAACAATTTCTTTCTTCGCTTCTCCTATTGCTATTCCTCCTTAGACTTATCAATACACAAATGTCTCGCAAGGAAATTCAATTTCACTAATATTATCACTGCAAGAATTATTGGATATTCATGAAAAAGTTGTAAACGTAGAGCAGAAACATAAATGTAGTCTTTTTACTGGAAAATATACCTAATTAGTCATTCAAATTGGATTAATTTTGAAGTTTTTTCAAAGACAAAATAACAATTCATTATGATCAACCTGCCTAGTTTCATTTGTTTGCAGTGGTCTATGTCTTGTCTTATGACATTCTACTGAAGCTGCATTAAATAGATCTAACCCATTTCTGGGATAATAGAGGAAAAAAGAAGAGGATTTTTTTCCTGCACATCCTTAGTATCGCTAGCACCAAGATCAAGAATTTGAAAGGAAAGAAAGATAAAGCCTGTGATCATTGAGAACCACATGGAGAGAAATATGCTCTTGGAGAATATTGATTTTGCTAGCCTTCAATGATCACACCTTTCTGTTAGCCAGCATCCTTCAGCATAGATGTAGAGCCTAGGAGCTTTCCTCTTCATAACAGGGGTAAAATTTTTGTAGGGGTAAGGAAGGTGCTGAAGTCTTAACCTGAGGGATTGATAGTCCCGACTCTGCTAGGTTTTTTTTTCCAAATCTCAATCTGAGAAATATGCTGCTTAATGGTCTGCCTTGTAGCTTTTTAAAGTGTTAATTTTTTTATTTTTCCTTTAAAAGATGTCTCCAGGATTAGCTCATCTAGCAAATGGAGAGTTCAAAGAACAGTAGGATTTTCTTTATAAGTTGTAGGTTTAGCTTTAAGATCATTGTCACGTTTCTTTTTGTTTTCTTAATTCTTGTTCTAATAGTTTGACACCGTTCTGGCCTGGACTCGCTGCAGAGAAAACTTCCATCCCCAGGATTTCAGGTTGAGGTCGTTCTAATAGACGTTCCTACAACACCAAACACTGAAACTACTACTAAAAGTTCAGATGAAAGTTCAGGTGCCAATCCTGCCCCAGTTGATGGGGGTGATGCAGCTCCAAAGCAAACCAAAACGTCAGGAAATCAAGATGATGTCTTTTCAGACGGTGAGACAGATGAAGGTTCTTCAAAGAGCCGGCGAGCAGAAGCAGCTTCAGTGGCAGGTGGAGCTGTCAGCAATTCCACTTCCACTTCTGAAACTAATTCCAAGTCAGATCAGATTGCAAGTTTGACACGAGCAACTGAACAAGCTTCTATTGGAGGCAAAGGCTCAACTCAAGTGCATGCGGCTAGTGAGCCAAAGAGTGTTGCTGCTGGGGTAAGTGTTCCAAGCCTCTCAGAAAGTGAGTTCAAGGCAATGGCTGCCGATGCCTCTGTGTTTACATTTGGAGATGATGAAGACTACGAAAGTGAGTAGATCCAAGGGGTTTGACTTGGTGGCTTGGAATTAATTAGGATTTGTACATAAACCAAAAACCAAAAAAAAAATGTGGATTGCAATATTTATACCTGTTGATGGTGAATGGTTCATATTCTGTCAATTCGTTCCATTGTAATTTCAAGTATGTTTCTGATTACTGTCTTGTTGGATTTTGATCAGAGCTAAAATCATTTGGATGTTCCAATAATTTTACATTAAAGCTACGACTGGGTTTAATGTAAATTTCTTTTATTATTTCGAATGGGAAAAAAAGGGAAACAATGTATTATGTAGTATCATGTAGGGTGGTTTGTAGTTGTATACGGTTTCTCTTACTCTGTCCAGTCTACTTCCGCCTTTACCAGCTCAACGTTCGAAATCCATTGATTTATAACAATTTGGCCTGCTTGCCCATCTTTAATGAATTATTATTATTATCAAATTCAATCTCAATTTAAAACTATTATTTGTAGGGACGGCCTAGGAAAAAATGTCAACTAATCCTGGGACCATGTGTTTTTACAGTCTTTCTTTATCAATTTAACACATTCTAAAAGGTATTAATTTTTTATAATTCACTTTTCCAAAATAAAATTTTAGTATGAAAGTTATTAGCACGTGTCAAATTCTCTTGATCACTAGTCAAAGGTAAAAATATTATTTTACTGAAAACAATCTTAGTCAATTGTAATCCAATTAGAATAGTACTATCTTAAAAGCAATTGTTTACAATTGAATTGTTTACGATTGACCACCCCACCCCACCACCACCACATATTTTGTTAAATGCCTACCCCTCTCTTAAATTTTTATACCCATAATTATATTTTTTTTCTTATTTTTTCAATTTTTTATTTTTTTATTCTCTATTTTTATTTATTTTATGGTATATTTTTTTATAAAATTATATTATATATGAGTATTTTAGTTTTTAAATCAATTAAATTTAAAAAATATAAAATAAAATATAATTTTTATAAATTTTTATTATTTATTGCAACTATTCAAATTTTTTTTTCATTTCTCTTCCTTGCCTACTCTTATAATTTCTTTTAGTATATTTTTTTATAATACTATATTATGAATATTTTAATTTTTAAATTAAATTATTTTGATAAATATTAAAGAGGATATATTTTTATAAATTAACTAATTTTTATGAAATATTTGTATGTTATTCATCCATTTTTGGTAAGTAATGGCCCACTAATCGCAAGAATAGTTCAATCTAATTCAATCTCTCTCATCACAAAATGTCTTGTCAATTATAATAGAGCTCATCATAAGACAGCAGGTCACGTTATTAATTGGCAAAAAAAAAAAATTTACTATCTCAGCAAAATTGTTTTTTTTAATGAATAAAAAAAGATTTCATCAGTTCAGATTATTATTAGGTAGAGATTTTCATATTACAGCTGTCAGAGAGTCGAAATGACCAACTCCTAATAGATCCCTCCATATGATTCAAGTAAGTTGAGTATATATGAGGTAATAACAAAGTTTACCAAGATTCAAACTATAATTTTACAAATAAATATAATAAAACGGTCGGCTTCCTTTCTTGCTATGCCGCATGCTCATCCTCAGGTGCTTAGCAAAATTGTTCTTGCTTATAATGAGGTCTGCCACAATACAGCAGCAGCAGATAGATATATAAAATTTGATCTACTATTAATAGTGGGCCTCACTGTTAATCGGTGAAAAGAGCCAAATCTTTAGATAAATCGCTATCCAACAGTGAAAAGATTATTCAGCGGGGTGGGTGTGCGCTGTTTATTTATTTTATTTTTTCTTTGACTTCCAATTCAGATCGTTTGAATTTATCAAATCTTTGACGGACCAATCAAAGCGGCCATATTAGTTTTGCGAAATTATAATTCACGATGAAATGTATTATTGAAAAAAATAATAATAGAGGGCTTGACTTTCTTAAGTGGGACCCACATATGATTAGGATGGAACGTGGTGAACTAAATTCTCGCCGGTAATACACGCAGACGTGTGAATACCAATTCAGAGAGAGTGTGTTTTTCATATTTTGGAACACGCAAATTCAGATTCTTGTTTTAATTTATGAGACACCACGCTCTTCTTAGCCAAAGATAAACAACAGCAGCCACGCGTTTTGTTGATTCTTTTTGGTCACCGCCACATTGTAATCTCCTCGTTAGCTCCCGTAAACTGAAAGAACAAATCCGACAAGGAAAAGGAAAGGAAAGTTTACACCCTTTGTTGTTAATGTTAAGGAACTAGAATTGTGTCCTATATATATGCATATATATTTCAAAGGAAGTCTTCATTTCGGAGATCAGCCATAGTTCTAAACGAAAGTAAATCTATATTTGCAAAAAGCGAAAGAAAAATATTCACACAGAGCACGCGATTAGAATATCCGAGTACTGGGCTGGTGGTATTAATTAATTTTCTTCTTCTTTTAAGCTTTTGGGTTGGGTCAATATAAAGGATAGAAAGTCTTCTTTTGGACGGGGGTCAATATAATAAAAAATCCCAAGTACGTGTTCCTCCGCTTATCTTCTTCCTTTCCATGTCGGTTTGTGGTATTCAAGGGCAGCTTCTCGAGGTCACCGGTATGCATATCGCTTCCCTTCAATAGTCCATCTATTTTTTGATTGTTAGAATACAAATTGGAAACCCATTTCCATCCTTTAATTCTCTGTGGGTTTTTTTCTACTTTTCTTTCTCTCTCTTTCTTTTAATTTGTTTGATTTGTTGATTTGGGATTTTTTTTTTTTGTTTTTCTGGGTTGATCCAGTTGTTGGGTGTAACAAGTTGAAGGACACAGAATGGATCTCACGGCAGGACCCTTATGTTTGTCTTGAATATGCTAGCACCAAGTACCGTACAAGAACGTGCACAGGTTTGTATTAATTTCTATTCTTTCATATGTATATATGTGCTATGAGACCTTACCTGAGCTCTTGTTTTGATATTTTGGTTTTTTCCCCCACTTATATCTTTAGCGTTTGGATCTGGAATTCAATTTGATCCCAATTGTAGTTTTTTCGTTTAGAGATTTTGAATTCACTCAACCCATGTTGTGAAATTAATTGGTGTAGATGGTGGTAAAAATCCTACATTCCAAGAGAAGTTCGTGTTTAATTTGATTGAAGGCCTAAGAGAATTGAATGTTGTGGTTTGGAACAGCAACACCCTCTCTTTCGACGACTTCATTGGCAGCGGAAAGTAAATAAATTTTGTACCTTTATCTTTTGAAATTTCAACTGTAGAGCGGCCCTTTTAAGTTGTTTTGATAAAAAGGTTACCAGTTTTGATTTGTAGTATGTTTTGTATTCAGGGTTCAATTTCAGAAGGTTCTTTCACAGGGTTATGATGACACTGCTTGGTCGCTTCAGACTAAAACTGGCAGGTAACCATTGCTAAAAGAAACTCTGTTTGGTTACTGACAAGTTTGTGGCTCTGTTTGGTTACTCACATGTTTGTGGTCCTTTTCACTTGCTATAGCTGCAGATCATTTTTCCATTGCTCCATCTTGTATACTACCTTGATTTTACTATCCTAGTTCCTTTTTTTTTTTCAATGATCATGGATTCCTTTTAATGCGGATGCTAACTGTTTAGACTTATCTTTAAAATATTAGAAAATATATTGCTACACGTAAACAAGAGTTGCATGTCCAGTATACAAGTCTCAATTATTAGTAATTTCCAACAACTTATAGGCAACAGGATCAGATATAAACAAAATGGAAAATTTTAGTTCAAGGGGGGCATTATTTTCAATGGAAATTGCATGAGGAGATCGGACTGACTAAAATTTGAGGTCTTTTTTCTTGTTTATTTACCCTTGTTGATCTACCCCCAAATTCCAGGTCTTTCCTGTTACATCATGTCAGCCAAGACCCAAGGGCATTTGAATGGAAAATATTAAAAATGTTTACTTCTCTACTGAGGAATGAAATTTCATCATTCTTAGCAAACTCGAGTCATATCCTGCCTCTTTCTTTGAATTTTTTTGAGTGGAAGGAGATGTTCTTTTGTGCATCATGCTTCCCAAGTCAATTGTCTTGACACATAAAATGCCCTTTTCTTACTTTCCATAGCAAAACTCTTGTATTTTGTGTGCTGATGCTGCTGTATTTGTAGAGATTGGTGTATTGCTCATTTTAATGTCGCATCATCCCACTTTAGGTTTCCACTTTTTTGGCATAATGAGGAAAAATAGTTTGGTTATGCTATTTGTTATGATGTTCTGTTACTTAAAGTTTCTTATGTTAGAAGACACCTTGGTCATTTAGTTGAGAGTTTAGAAGCAGAAAAAGACAGGGTAGACATTCGTTTGCATAGATCATTGGTCTTCTGATGTTGTAACTCTTTCCTTTGCAGATATGCTGGAGAAGTGCGACTAATATTGCATTATGGAAATGCCAATGTAAGCTACAAATTGGTCCAGTCTATATACCTTATTTTTGGGCTGAACGGTATTACATATAACTTGTACATGGAATTTAAACTGAATTGTTGTTTTTTCCTTATTGCAGAAATTAGGAACAAGCTACGCTCCATCAGCACCACCATATGTAGCACCACCTACACCACAGGCTCCTATGTACTCTACAACCCCACCAGCACATGCGCTGTCTTATCCACCTCCAGCATGTGCACCTTCTTATGCACCTCCAGTATCTCTATCTCCTTACCCACCGGTAGCCACAGTTTACCCACCTCCATCTCCGTATCCTTCGTATCAACATAATTCAGCAGGCTATCCACAACCTCCATACCCTCAACCCCAGCCTGCCGCCTATCCTCCCCCACCATACCCATCAGTTTCAGCTTATCCTCCACCACCTCCACAAGCCTCTCCGTACTATCCTCCCGGTAACTAGACTTTCTGTTCCATAATTATTGTCGATAGTATCTGTTTTTTTCTTTTTTCTGTTGTACTGAACTTATGCTTTCTGTTTGTAAATCAGGTCCTTATTCTGGAATCTATCCTCCTCCTTACTGAAAATCTAAAGATGGAGCTCGTCATACCCAATAGAGGATGAAAGTTGATATTAAATGTAAAAATTTTCTTGCAAGCTAAAAAGGAGATATAATCCAATTTCTTGAAACAAATGATTCTGTGCTGCTGAGCTTTGTCAAATTTAATGTACATTATAGTAGTCGTTTACCATGAAAGTATTTTTCCTGAACTATATGTTCGTGCTCTTCTTTACTTGCTTGATTGTGTTGTTTTGTTGGCTTTGCTGCTTTTATTTTAAACTTTATGTTCAAAGTACGAACTAATTCACAGTGACATACTAACATGCAACCCTTTTTAGTTAATGAAAAACATCAGCATTGTAATAGCAACTTGGTCAAAACTAAACACGTTCTCTTCTTTTATGATTTGTTAATATTATAAGGAAAAGAAGGAATATTAGTTAATAAGATGTTTACAGTTTGGTTGAGGAGTCATGTACAAATGTCTCTCTCAGTTTACCTAGTTTAATAAGTGTGTTTAGTAAGTGCTCCTTTTCTTTATTTCACATTCCAAGTGTTTTATGTCCCAAAATTATGTGAAATTGAGTGGCTTTATATATGATAATGGCTTCAGCAAAAAGCTATGGCTGTACGACACCACCTTCAAAAAGTGTTTCAAATAAGGTTTGTATCATGTTCTGCAAGAACTCCCAAAATCTTTCACACTTTTTCCATCATCCAAGATGAGGGAACATATTATGGAACAATTCAAGCCTGCAGAGAATAATTGACAATCCTTGTCTGTCTTTCTGACTTGTTAAGTTGCTTTTTTCTTCATTGCTTTTACACGGTGTCAAATATTGTTTTGGTTACTACAGATCATTTTTCACTCACTGAGTTGCCATTTGTGGGGGTGGAATATATTATTGTTATATTTTGCTTATCAATCACAGTACTTGCATGGGTACGCACCTCCTGACTTACATCGATGTTTGATGAATGATGATCTTTTCAAAATTAATCAGATTGCAAATTCTCTTAAAACTCTTACCACTAATTATGAAGGTGATGATGAACATTGATTGGAGGATCACATCCTATCAACTGGTTTTGATTAATATGATCAAGAAGCACTTGATGATCACTTTAGTTGAGAACCATCAAGTGGATGTTCCACTGCCAACCCCTATTCTCTTTTTCTTTTCTTTTCCCACACAGGGGTTTTTGAAGAGAGTGGTTGAAGCCAGTTTTGGGGTTAATCAAAAAGGAAATAAGGGTCAAGCTCAACTTGTCACTTCGGCTAGCTGTGAAGGACTTGTTTGGTTTTTGGTCAAGAACATGTTGCTCACTCTCTTTTTTTACATATGGTGAATTTGATTAGGTTTTCAAGCTGGTTTTAGTGTATGACATAAATATACATGTGTACACACACATTCAAGTGCTTCACGTTTTTTGAGATCCTTAGAAAATTGAGCACCCACACCCACTCTCAAATCCAAGTTTGTTTGTTGCATGGCTTCCACAGAAAATTTGGTTTCCATTGCATGTGATCAACAGGGAGGCATCTTGATAGAAAGATCTGTAAGAGCATGAATGTGTTTGGTTGGTGTTATTCACAGTTGTTTTAATTTCTCTTTTCTATTTCCTTAAGGAATCAGAAAACCAACTTTTTTTGGAAAACAATCACACACTTTTTTAGTTTCTGACAAACAGCTAATTGCTTGAACATGGAGTTGAAATGGATTGGCTTTTGCCTAGTTGTTTTGATACTATTGGTATTGGATTTGACCCAATTAAAGACTGCAACCAGAGAAAAAAAAGAAACTGCTATTTGATGCTTTATCTGTCAGCTGCCTCCATTATATCAACCTGGGTGATCTTTCATTTTGGTACTAATGAGATTTGAATCCAGATCCTTGTAAGTACTTTATGGATGCTGCAAATATCACCACCTTTTACGTTTTTTTGATTCAATGAATTTTGCATTATGCAATCAAAATGACGATTACTTTTGGGCTTCAGTTTTAAAAGTAAATTTTACTTTTGGGTTTCACATTTAATTGGTCCCTAATATATTGGTAATTACTATTTAGTATTACAACTATATAACTATTAAAGAATCTAAATAGTAAACCCACAATCCTAATATTGCAGTACAATTATTAATTTTTATTACAGCGACGACATAATACACTCCAACTAGAACTCAAAATCAAATTTTCATTATTTTAAATGTGTGGAATGTGAGGGGTTATGGAATTAAAATAGAATAATAACGATTAATATTTAATAATCAATGCAAATAATGCTACATGTTTATTATATTTGCACGTCATGCTACGTGTTAAGTCCATTACCATCAACTTGCACAGGATAAACTAAACAAATTAATAAAAGGAAAAAGAAATTGAAATCAATCTTTGTTGCACCCGTTGATAAAAATCCCAACAAAATAGATCAAATTAATAGCAAGTCAATATTCTTGCTGCATTGTAATATTCTAATGGGACAAAATAAATAGAATTATTCAGTAATGGTGGCCAATAATATATAGCCAAGTTGGGTCCAAAATCTCACAGTTCCAGGGCTCACAGATGATTTTTTTTTTTTTCTTTCTTTTTGGCTCACTCATGAACACCACGAGATTGTGTGGAAGGGTGCCTAGCTTGTTGGAGCCTTACAAACAATTTGGAGGTTTTGAAAAAGGATATTTATTTTGGTAATGATCAAAAAAGACAACGCTGAAGGTGAAGGTGGTGGGGCTCTATGACACATGAAGAATAAGGCTAATTTTATATCTATATCTATATATATATATATATATATATATATAATATAACAAAAATGATTACAGTTTATAAATATGTTAGGAATTAGAATCTATAATTTTGAATCTGTTAAGACGCAATATAATTTTGGATCCGTTAAGATGTAAACTTACCACTTTGAACCCGTAATATAATAAAAATAGTAACTTTCTTTCGAAAAGTCACACTCTCGCATATATATATATATAGCTTAATTAGGTTATTTAAAAGTGCTTTTAAATTTGTGGTTAGGAATGTCATTATAAAGACAGTATTGCTGTCATGGTCATCAAATTGGTTTATCATTTTATTTATCAACTAGTAACATAACAACATATATATTAATGATCGATAAAATATTAAAATTTGATGAGGATAAGTAAATTTTAAATATAATTTACATATATACCACCATATCATATTCACAACTAATATTTCTTTTTTTATGATTAAAAAGAGTTTCAATGTGAAATTATTAGTTCATATTCTGTTAAAAGATAAAGTCTCGTTGTTGTTTCAACTTTATAACTTTATAAAAGTGAAAGCGAAACATACTCCCCAATAGTTCGATATTTAATAAAAGTTTAAATACATCTAAAACCACAACTCTTGTAAAAATAAGAGAATTTGATCAGCTTTCTTACCACTGGATCAAACCTCCATATACATATTCTTAACTAATGTAGTAAACAAGATAGAGGCCATAGTAGTAAAGTACGAACTACATTTTGGCACAGAAATTAATAGTTAATAAAATCGTGTGTTTACGAGTAGTGCTAAAATATATATTTATATACAAGGACTACAAATTCATGTGTTTTATTTTCATGGGCTGTGTTTCGCTGGCTGAGGGTTTTGTTTCGCTGGCTGCCAACACTACGAAACAAAATGTTTTCCTCACCCTTCCATATATGTCAGTACCATTACGATTTTTTTTTTTTTTGGGTACAAAGTAACAAAAGGAATTAGTCTATTAGGTAATATTTTTATTTTATTTTTTTAATTTGGGGAAAATGAATAAACATAGGCACGGGGTGAGCTATATAAGTGGTGTAACTTGGGCCCATGCGTAAAAAAGTTTAAAACACAAACCTGCCTTGAATTTACAGTTTTTGATACGCAACATGATTGATAAGAGGAGGTGCTTCTTTTTTTTTCTCATTCACAATTCAATTTCTATGTTTCACCCAAAAAAAAATAAAAATAAAACAATTCAATTTCTATGAGGAGTGCGTATTTAAGATTGTCTAATAAAAGATTAGTGGAGAGGTATATAAGTTGACTCGGACATTCTGATGTTAAAAAAAATAAAAATAATATTTGATAATGTTATATAAAATGAATTTAAACGGAATAATTATAACATTTATTTTATTATTATCTAATAAAAGAGTAAAGCAGGTATTTTATTAATTAATTAATTACTAGTTAGTTTCTTTAAATAATTTCTAAAGTTTGATTAAACATTAAAACATATCCAAATATTTTTAAAAAACCCATTTCACAAACTTTGGCTAGAAATTGCTATAAAGGCTCATAAGCAATGTCGAACAAGGGTTAAATACTAGTATATTTTTTTTTGGTAAGAGGGTTAAATACTAATATTGATCATATAAACAAAATGATAATAATTATAATAAACTCATGGATTAACTTTAATTGTTTAGAAAAGACACATAACAAGAGTGCAGCATCTTCTTCACCAACAAAACTACATAATTACAAACGAACAAAAATATATAATTACAAACCGCATTTATAATCTACACTAATTATTATATTAAACTGAATTTGAACTGATTTTTAAGCCGACAAACACAGACCGATCCAAGAGCAGTGACATTTATTTTCTTTGTTGTTGCAGATTTGTACATGAAAACCAATTTCGTGGGAATTTTGGATGAACACTCACATAATTTCACTCAATTCATCATCAAAAAGCATGAGTGCACGTCAATGGAAAAAAGCGAAATAATAGTATCGGTTGCAGTGCATAAGTGTCTTGGCCTGGACAAGACCGCATTATTTATGACTTTCTACTTTTCCCAAGTCAGCCTTTATCCTTCTACCAATCTCTCTTCATCCACGTTTTGGACACGCCCGCCGATCAATTCGTCACCTTCCCAGAAGGCCAAGACTGGCCATCGGACGCGCGTGGAAACCGAGCTTCTGTATTCGCGTGGAAGATATCTGCCTACCTCACCGTCTGACTTTAAGCCAGTCCCTCTCTATGGACTAAGCTTGCCTCTCCTTGTCCCTCTAATATATATATATATAAATGACAAAACGACATCACTGTAACTCAATTAATATTTATTTTCTTTTTCCCATTCATATTCTTAAACTTATATTGGTTTCATGTGCAGTGGTCGCAACAGAGCGGGGCGGGACGAGGATTTTTTCACTCAATCTCCGACTATAGGAAAGCGGGATGGGGCGAAGATTCCCCCACCAGGGACTGAGGTGGGGATTCTCCGTTTGTTTTGTTTTGTTTTTGGTTTTTTTTTTTTTTACAACATTATCAAAAATTTTATATTAGAAAAAAAATCCACTAAATTATTCTTTTATTTTTGTTATATTATTTTTAAAAAATAATAGAAGAAGAAAAATATAAAAATATCAAATATTATTATAATATATAAATTAAAATATATTACATAATATAAACATATATATTGGGCGTAGATATTGTGTTTCAGTCTCGCCTTGTTAACCCAGCTAGACAGAAAATCTCCGTTTCATTTAGATCGGATCCAATTGTCACCTCTATTCATATGACTATTTTTAAATTTTAAAAGTTTTTTTATGAACTCAAATCTTAAGAGGTTTTTTTTAATGAATAAAATTGGCACATATGAAAATCATCAGTTCATAATTATATTACTTCTCCTTTTATTTGACGTTTAATAATGCTAAGTATATTTAAAGCTTTAATAAGAATTTATTAAGATTCAAACCGCAACTCTCGCAAATAAATTTGAAGGCTCGATCGGCTTCCTTATTATTAGGCTATAACCTAAATCTTAAAGTTAAGTTTAAAAGTTTTAGCAAATTAGATGAATATTAAAATTCTAAAGTTGTATAAATCAAGAAATTTTAAAATAATTTATATATCTACTGTAAATACAGTGCTATAAACCTTGTAATATAAAAACCTTTGTTATAGATCAGTCACATCACATATATGGACACCTTATGAATGAAGAAAATAAACAACTATGCTTCAAGACAAACCCACAAATAATTGTTGGTGAGTTTTTATAGGCCCTTCTATAAATATTTGAAAACAAAAATTAATAATTATTATTAAATAAAATATTTAAAGTTGCACAAAAATTCACTCAACATATTTATGTGAATACGCATTTTTAAATACCATGGACGGTAAGATGTCAATTAGACTTGTCAAAACCGAACGAGAGAGAGCTCGTTTTCTTCTCTTTTTTTTTTTTTTTTGACAAAATGAAAAAAGGAACGCTTGTTCAACTCCGGCCTTAAAATGTCACTTTTAGCAAAATACAAATAAATAAAAAAAGACTTTCAACCTTAAAATAAAGTCCTATTTTAGGAAAGAAAAAATAAAAAAAAGGAAAAGATATAGTCCTAAAAAGTAACCACAAATTTGCAAATTTTATCCCACGGCAATTTTATAGCCCGGTTGATTGTGCTTTTTTCTTCTTTTTTTTAGCTACAAGTAGAGAAGCACCTATTTAATTGCTTTTTTTTTTTTTTTATAAAATATTACTTCTTGATAAGGAAAAAAAAAGCCCTTGTGAATTAACGATCATTTTAATATACACAAAATAATTCTATTTAATTTTTAAAAAAATTTTATTTAGTTAAATATTTATCCTTTTTGATAAATTATTACGATTCATTTAAAATACTTTTTAATTAAACAATCAAATATTATTAGATATTTTTTAAATTTTTTTTATAATTTGCTATCAAAGGTAAAATACTTTATTATTGAAATATTTTTTTAACTAAAATATTACAAATAAAAAGTGCTATTGAAAAATATATATATATATATATATATATGATTACATAAGTACAACCAAACAAGTGTGTATATATATATATATATATATATATATTAAGATTCTTACAAATTTAAGAGTCCTTCATCAAAATGGGGCCCTAAATAATATTATACTCTCATGGTTATCGACATTGCATGTGAAAATAATGTTTTGACATGTATATGTTAAAAAATAATAGACACAAAAGAAAATGTATTATGGTAGAATCTTGGGTTGATTATATTTATCACCCCTATATTTTGGATATTATATTAATATGGTTCTAATATTTTAATTTAAATAATTACAACTTTTACATTTTTCAATAAAATCAAGTTAAATTTTTTTTTTATCAAAGTTGGCATAAACATTCACATTATTTATTTTTTAATTAGAAAGGCAAATAGTATGATAGTTTTTTAAAAAATAATTAAAAAAATTCCACCTGAATGTTTATTTGGGGTCAAATATAACATAATCGATTAATTTTAATAGAAAATTTTAACACAATGACTCATTTGAGCTTATTGGAAAATATAAGATTTGTAATTATTTAAATTGAAAATGTAGAGACCATATTGACACAGCACTCAAAATATAAGGGTGATAAATATAATTAACTCTAAAACCTTTCTATAGTGATGCTCTAAATAAAAATTATTTTAGTAATACAAAATTATGATTCCAACCTAAGCCAATTATAAATAAAAATAAATTTTATATTGTAATAAGTTATAATTTTTATACGTTCTGTATTAAAGAAGTTGCCTCCATATAGTAATAATTATCTATAAGTTCCAAACTAGGTAAATTATAAATAAAAATAAATTTTATATTGTAATAAATTATAACTTTTATAGGTTCTGTGTTATCCATATAGTAATAATTATTTATAATAAAAAATATATATACTTTATTATATTTAAAGTTTAATATAAAATAAAATTTTTATTTAAATTTTTTTGCGACAGTGATTTATTTTTCATAGTTGCTAATACATATTTGAATTTGTGAATGCATACTAACTCATCAACATAGACAACTTATTAAAACACATTATTTTTAAAAAATTATATCAATATCTTTTATCAATGTATATATTATCAAAAATATATATATACTTTGAATTTAAAATTCTATATTAATTTATTATTTTAATATAGTGCATATTTTACTCCAATAAAACTTATATTGAGAATAATTATGTAAAAATAATAAATTTTTAACTATACCTCTATTAAATTATAGATTCTTTGTAATAATAAAATTAATTTGACTACAACCATACAATTATAAAAAGATTTTACTATAGTTAAAAATCAATCTTTCCTTTTTTTTGGGTTATTTGTCGAATATTTGTTTCACATGGAGGTTGATCACTCTGCGTTACACCACAAGAAAATTAACTACGTAGATGGACTATGTACATTCTACTAGGCAGTTTTAGTTTGTCAATTGGTAGAAAAATATTATAATAATTAACCCCTATGATTGATTACTCACTGAAAGAACACTTGTGCGTATTTCATCCTTCATCCATAAATGTGTTTCTAATGAGGAACATATCCTCAAGTCCTCCTTGTTTAATTTCCTAATGGAAAGGGATGAGTCTAGCAATATTAATTATGGAATTTCTATATTGCAATTAGGTTGACTTTAAGTTAAAGAAATTATTTCACATGTACCTTTCTTAGCAAAACCTTTTTGTTTTGGTTTTGAAAATGAGTATGTCCTTGAACCATAAGTCCTATCAAAGATCAAAGACTTGAAAGTTTTCAATTGGTCGCATAATGCATGCATTTGGAACTTGACCAATTGACAATTTTGTAATTCGCCAAAAGAAATAAAAAAATTGACAATTTCGTAAATGCTTCAAATTATAAAAGCCCAAAAAGTTGTATATAAATCTTTTCTTTTTTTTTTAAAGAAAAAAACAGTAAAATAGGAGTAAAAGATAAAATGGCATGTATAGCTCTCTCTTTCTAGCACAGTGACTCTTTATTCGGCTTCTATAAGAGGTTGTTTTCATGGGGGTCCGGCTTGGTGTGCGTGCCGTTTCGTTTCTCTGCCCACCAACGAAACACACCGAAAGCGCAAAGAAATTACAAAACTCAATATTTATATATACATACATATATATATATATATATATATAAAGGACAAGCGTGACACCCACTCTGCTCAAAATCAATCTCTTCTCTCCCTCTCTTTTCTTTGTTCCTACTCTCACTCTCTCTCCCTGCAAAGGCGTAGAAGTAAAAAGAAAGAGAAAGAAAGAGATATGGGTGTGAGAAAATGAGCTTTCTTTTTGTATAATGAGCAGAGCACTGAAACCTCTTCTTCACAGAAGAAGATGGCAATGCAACAAAATGATGATCAACAACAACAGCAAAATGACACTTCAGTGCTCCTGCTCGATGCTCTGTACTGTGAAGAGGAGAAGTGGGAAGAAGAAGAAGAGGGTCTAGAGGAGGAAGAGAGTGAGATTTATAGCAGCAACAATGATAATGGTGAAAAAATTAGGCAATGTCTTTTTCCTTTGCTTTTGTTGGAACAAGATCTGTTCTGGGAGGACCAAGAGCTACTCTGTCTCTTCTCCAAAGAACAGCAACAACAACAAAGCTATGTCAACGTTATTGAAACGGACTTGTCTCTGTTTGTGGCTCGGCGTGAGGCTGTGGAGTGGATGCTCAAAGTTATTGCCCATTATGGATTTACTGCTCTTACTGCTATTCTGGCCATTAATTATTTAGATAGGTTCCTCTCAAGCCACCATTTTCAGAGAGACAAGCCATGGATGATCCAACTTGTGGCTGTTACTTGTCTCTCTTTGGCTGCTAAAGTTGAAGAAACCCAAGTACCTCTTCTCCTAGACCTACAAGTACGTACTAAAAATTATTACTTTTAAAGAAGAATAAAAAAAGAAAAAACATTTTGAGAATCGATCTCTTAGATATTGTTGATGCTTTTAAAGATCCTCAAATCTGGGTTTTGTATTTGTGTTTCAGGTGAAAAACACAAAGTATGTGTTTGAAGCCAAAACGATTCAAAGAATGGAGCTTTTGGTGCTATCAACACTCCAATGGAAGATGCACCCTGTGACTCCAATTTCATTCCTTAACCACATCATAAGGAGGCTTGGCTTGAAGACTCATCTCCATTGGGAGTTCCTCAGGCGCTGTGAGCGTCTCCTTCTCTCAGTTGTCTCTGGTAAGCAAATAAAAAGCAGAGCTTTTCCAATAAGAACAAAGAATGTCACTGCCTTTGAAATCCTCGTGACAATCTGATTTATGTTTCTTCATTTCTCATCTTTTTTTTTAAATTTAGATTCAAGGTTCATGGGTTATCTTCCTTCTGTGTTGGCCACTGCAACAATGATGCGTGTTATAGATCATGTTGAGCCTTGTAATGCCATGGAATATCAGAACCAGCTTCTGGGTGTTCTTAAAATAAGCAAGGTGCGTTAATGGTGTATATGATAAATTTGTCTTGTATATAATATATATTATATATTATAGAATGACCTCTCAGATTCCTAAGTTCCCATTAATGCACAAGGGGTTTTACAGCACATCATTCGATCTTAATGACCAAGCTGTGAACTTTCTTCTTTTTTTAACAAAACAGGAAAAAGTAGAAGACTGTTGCAGTCTCATTGTGGAGTACTCATCAACTGCGTGTAATTATGCCAATAACAGCATGTCACAGAAGAGAAAACATGAGGAAATTCCAGGGAGCCCAAGTGGTGTGATAGATGCCGTATTTAGTGCAGATAGGAATAATGGTAGCTCAAACGATTTGTGGTCCGTCGGATCATCATCATCAGTGTATTCATCATGCCCAGAACCACTCTTGAAGAAGAGCAGAACTCAGGACCAACAGCAGATGAAATTGCCTTCACTCAACAGGGTCTTTGTAGACATTGTTGGCAGTCCTCCATAGTCCTTTTTTTTAAAAAAAAAAAACTATTATTCTCTCCTCCTTCTGTTATAAAAATTTTCATATTTATTAATGGTAATATATATTTTGGTGCAAAAGGGGCCCTCTTTTATCATCCTCTGCATTAATTTTGCAACAATGTCCGTCATCCATATATATTATATATGTGGCAGCGTCTTGGAAGAGGCTTGGAGTTTGTGGGGGATGAGTACTGGCATTTTACAGGAAGAACAAGAGACAAAAATGAAGGCAATGAAGAATATATATATATATATATATATTTATATAGCTCAGTTCTGCTTTCTCTGTAGTATATGTTTTAGGGGCACTCTATTTTACTCTTTTATGAGTCCTTAGGACCATACTTTATTTGGACATATTTATATCATAAATAAATTTAAAATGAAGAAAACATCAATTTTTGTTCATTTAGACAACATACATATCTATATACATATATATATATATATATATATATATGTATACCGTGGCACTTCAATTATTCTTACATTTTCTAAAACCCCTTGCTTAAATGCAGTGAAAATGGGTTTTACAGAATCAAATTGTTAATGTCTATGTGAATGGTGGAGCAAAAAGGGTTAGAGATTGGGAGTGGAGTGAGTGAGTTGTTTGCATGTGAAGGGAAAAACAGACTGTCGGGCAGTGCGTTATTTTTGAGAGGATTTGGTTTTGTTAGGAAGACTTTTTTTTGATTGGTGAGTTTGACCTCGTTTCAAGAGCCACTCTCTTTGTTGAAAATGACCCTAATCTCCCCTCTATATGTATTGAAACCTAATCCTCTTTTTCTCTACCTATAAGCTTTTACGTGAAGAAACACCATCTTCTATATATCTGCTCTTAGATTTTCTACGCCTTTTTGGCCTTGACTGTAGGAGACCCTTATCATAGTGGTTCCAGGTGTCCACCCACCCCCAAAGCTTGGTCCAACCAACCCTATCATTTCTCTTTTCAGAAATAAAATATTTATAATTGTATAAACCTTAAAAGGAATATGGTTTATGTTACTTGTGTAATTATTAAGGTGGTTGGAATTAAATAAGATTCTAATTTGAAAGGCAAATGTAATCCATCACAAGTGAATTATAAAAATGATCCAATGAAATCTGAATTTAAGTTTTAGGATAGCAAAAATCAATTTAATAAAATGCCTATGGCTTTCTAGATGGAGTGTCAAGTCAGTCATGTTTAGTTTATAAGTATCAAACAGACAAAATTGTCAAAAGTAGTAAGTAGATGTAGTGTTGGATGTTTGTTTACTCTGTGTTTCAGCTTTAAATAGTAAATTTGGGCAGTGTGTTTCTTTTCTTGTTAGACTTTAATATATATATATGTATTGGGTCATATTTCTTCTACGTCGATAATCATCCTTCCAATTTCACCAAAAAAAAAACAAAACAAATACAAAATAAAATAATCATCCTTCCAAAGTCATTGTACTTCTCTGTAAAGTCTACTTTAATAAATATATATATATATATATATATAATTTAGATTTAAAAATCAAGTATTTATTCTTCCAAGTGTACTTCTGTTACCGTTACTGTTTGCAGTACTATTTTTTATTTTAAGAAGTGGAGGAAATCTTAATTTATGATTCAAGCAGAGACATTTTTGTGGTCCATATACAAGTCATTGTCCAATCCTACCTCTGTTTCGTCTCTCTCCCCCTCCTGATTATCTCTTCATTTTTTTTTAAATAAAGAAAGAGCGTTACTTCGTAATAATTATAAGATAAAATTTTATTATTATTTTAATTTTATAATTTTATAAAAATTTATAAAAATTTGTTAAAATTTAAACTATAATTTTTATAAATAAATATGAGGTGTGAGGGCTCTCTGATACCCTTCTAATTATCTCTATTCTCGTTGATCATCATTATTTGTGATGGTTGCCTGAGAGCCTAACATGCATGCCCATGTAAAAGTTAAAAATACAATCAAGGTTTTAAATGACCTTTTTTTTCTTTTTTTTGATGAAAAAGGTTTTAAAGGTTGCACCACCATAATTGTGACCTATTGACAAGATATTACTTAGAAAGACCGTAGTTTGTGCTCTGGGTTGTCCTACCCACTAAATTGGCAGTACTCTCTCAAGTCTTTTCAGTCAGCAGAGCCTTGCTAATTATACAAGAGAATGCACCAACTAAACAATAGGGGTTTTCTATTTTTCTTTTGTTGGTAAATTAGGGTTTTCATTTTTTTTTTAAGGGATTTATAGGTGGGCTTTATTAAATTTAATCCAAATTAATTTTGATAAGAAATGGCAATGGGATTAGACTAACTAAAAAATGATCCAACTTACATTAACCCCATTAACTTTCCAAGGGTAAAGTAATGTGAAAGTTGGTGATACCCCATTATAATAAAAAGTTTACATTCTCTTATGGCCATATATCCCTTTGCGTGGAGATTCATGATGCTTCATTTTAGTGGATTCTTAATAGAGCATGCTTCACCCTTTTGCTTCTTCTCTTTGTTCTTTTATTTTTTTCTTCTCGCTCTTTTTTTTCCCCCCTTTTTTTTTTGATAGCAATAAAAGAAAAGTTCATTTTGCTTTTTTCACGTGTTATATGCTTATATAGTAGTTTTATGAGATCGATGAATGTAATGGTATGCATCCAAAGCAATGAAAAAAAACATTAATTCCTAATATCTCTAGCTACAATATGCTGAAGCCAAATATAATGTTTCAAACACATAATGGATTTGAAAATGCCCTTTCATTATTATCATTATCCTTGATTATTTATTAAAAAAGAAAAAGAATAAAACTTGTAAGTATTTGAGAATACAAAATCAGACAAGCATTGTCCAAATGTCCAAATTTATAATAATAATATTCATGCCTATCGTTTTCTTCATAAAATGAACCCTTCCACAAGCTATCTGTGATCTCTCTCTCTCTCTCTCTCTCATTTTACCAAAGAAAAGTAAAAGTCTTCCTCTTCCCCTCAACAAAAGAAAAGTAGGAAGAGAGTGATATTATTTTTGAGTTTATGTGGTTTTGGTTGTAATTTGATGGAGCACTCACTCAACCTAAAAAAAGCCAAAAAGGCAAAAGCTGGGTTGATTTTGAATTTGGGAGACAAAATCTTTGATTTTGTGGGGAGATTGTCTTTGGTCTTTTTATTTTTATTTTGTGCGACTTTAGGTTGGTAGAGTATAGGTGGTAGTAGATGCATGCTAGTTGTGAAGCGATCATGATTCATGCGAGCGAGCGAGAGAGAGAGAGAGAGAGAGAGAGAGATGAATTTGTTTTTTCAAAGGGAAACAGCTGCTTGCTACCAAGGACCAAAAGATCATCGAGGTCAGTCTGTCCCCACGCCAATAATTGTAGAATAATATGATGGCTTTGGTCGTAGCTTGGGTGATCTTAACAATTGTAAAAAACCTTTCTCTTTTGACCTGGTCTTTCTCTCCATTTGCTTCATTAAATAAAATCACATGAATTCGATTTTTCAGAGCAAAACCAAAAAATAATTTTCTCTATTTTTTCTTTTCTTTTCTTTCTTACAGCTGTAAATTGAGTTCAGAGGACACACACATGCATGCATAGAGAGGACCATGTACATATACGCACACACAACAGGTGCGTGGGCCTCTCTCTCTCTCTCTTTAACACTTAGCTTATGTAGTTTTGTTGTTTGTAGAAGATGGAAACAAAGTTAAAACAGCGAGGAGCAATAAGACATACCAAGTTTTACATTTATAGCCGATCTGGCTTATCTCTCTGTAGCTGTCTCTTGTATAATCGATGGTCCTTTTTGACCCCAAGCCCCAACTCCAAAATGTTATGATTCCCATCTTTCAATATTGCATGTCTTCCACCAAATATCAACTTTATTTGACACATGTGAAACCATACGTACAACGTTACATTACATGTATTATAATATATATATACATATATGTACCTGCTCTATGCATATTTTGTACCTTTTCAAATTATTCACAGCCTTTATGTCATAACTGTCCTAGTTTTTAATTACCAAGGAAATTGAATAATGAAGAAATTAACATATATATATATATATATATATATATGAGAGAATAAATTTTTAATTTCATCTGTTATGGAATATTTTAGATAAGGCGTATATATAACATTGAAGTAAACTGCATGTATATACATACATATAGATATGTACGTGAAAACCATGTGTGATCAGAAACAATATATATATGTATGTATATATACATATATTTCCTTTTCCTATTGAAATTCAAGCTCCAAACACAAAGTAAGAAAAGGAAAAGATAAAGAGTAGCAGAAATTATTACATGTTTCCTTGAAAACATAAAATTCTTAGACCATACATGTACAATTTACATATACAATTCTTTTTTTTTTAAAGAAAAAAACTTAAAATTAGTCTGATAAACCCTAACCCTAATGAAAATCCAAACTGAAAACTTCAATAAAAATACTTTAAACGACTTCATTTTCATTACTTATTCTTCATATATATATATATATATATATATATATATAATCAATGATAGAAGTAAATATTATACCAATTAAAGTTGCTACATTTATTTCTCTGATTGTTGGAGTATTTATTCATCTGTACAGAAGAAACATGCACGTCAAATATTATATTATATATGATATATGTGTTTCCCGCGAACTCATAAGAAGTATCCAATAATTAAATATATATCCAAATGGTCCCATGCATATATCTACACCCAATGGCCCTCAAGAAATCAGAAAACGGAGGCCCCAAAGACCACTGTCATTTAGCCTGCGATTGCACATCCAATGCGTGAACCCTATAAATTGTACAGTTCCATGCCAAAAAGAAGACCTCCTCCGATAGATCTATGTCCTGTTTTTTCTCAGTAAAATTTAATATATGTACACGTATTGATGTGATTCTACACAATCGGCATCCGATGTGTCTGATTGTGCATGCATGTTTGTGTTGGGATCCATATAATTCAAGAGTGGTCACACTCAATCTCATCTAATATGTAATGCCAAAAACTTAAAACCAACCAGCTCAGCTGGGGCACCAAATTCATCAATATTATATGCTCTATCATACACCTAATTCTATGTAGTACTGCTTATCATATATGTTTCTGTGGACATATATATATGTGTTCTAAAAAACTCCCATACATATATATATATATATATATATATATACACACACACGCATCTATTCTGTCACCTTTCCACCTCTGTCCCTATGTAAAACAACAGCCTGATAATTAACAAAGTTTATCGTTTATATATAAGTAGATCATGGGTTTTATTAGAGTCATATATATATCTTAAGTAGTACTACTTGACCTTTAGTTTGATATAAAGTTTATGTCAGGCTCAAACATGCTCATTATAATCCAGCTTGGCAAAAGTAGTATAAATATTTAAGAAGTTCATTACAAAGGTGTAAATAAACTAGAAATTAATCTCATGGAATCACGCAGGGTTTGGCTCTTACCAACTGGGCAATTGTGTCAGTGGAGAGCTTTTTGGTTGGTCTAAAAATAATAAGCAAGCAGTTCTTTCTCCACAAACATACTAAATGAACTGATGAGGAGGCTCCAGTTGTTGCATCACCAGTCACCACACATTTGTTTATAAACTACATTAAATCCCAACATATCTTGTCGAAATTAAAAGGCTATGAATTTTGGAAAGCTCATAAAACCTTGAGCTTTGAATGAGGAAACAAAAAAAAAAAACCTTGAAGCGGGTTTCTTCAATAATCTGCTTAAATGAGCCAAAATTTATGTCTTATATGCCCCACTGCATGTGTATACAGTGTGTCACATATGGAAGAAGAAAACTGTAGTAGAACAAACAAGTAGGCATTCATTAGAAATAGAAATTTATGGCAAGACATATATATATATATATATATATATCTTCATAAAATATATATATATATATATATATATTTTTGGGTGGTCCTAACAAATGGGGTAAATTGAACTGGGGGTAAATGGACTAATTACTAAAAAATATATATTTTTTATCTTCCCCCATTTGAGAACTTTTAAAGGACACGAAATTTAATACTAAGCACACATAAGGCCACGAATTTTGGGTCCCAAAGAGAGAAGACCCGTTACAAGGGTCAGAGAGAAAAGGACAACAGCAGTTTTAGATGTTTTCAGGGGGTCAGGCATGGCATGTACCAAATCTGTGAAACTTGGCTGCTATCCAGCAAGCATGTCTGGCTTCTCAGACAAAGATTTGGGTATCTTTTGACAGACTAGAGAGACCCAACCCCCCCGTCAACAACAACAAATGTTTTATATTTTTTGTGGAATTTAATTAATAATTTTTATGTGGGTGAAGAAGAAGTGTAGCAAGAAAGAGAGCTAGGGTTAGGTGAGACAAGTAAAAGCCGATCTTAATTTTGAAATAATAATCCTAATCCAATATAAGGCACACTTGTTTTTTATATTTAATATATGTGTGAATCTTGGGGCCTCCATAGAATAAAAGTCTCTGCCAATTATAACTTCGTTTGGGGTCCACAAACTGGGTTTAACATCAAAACAAGGAAACCCAATAACTGGGTTTTCTACAGATGTTGAAAAAAATCAGCAAGCAATTTGCTAATCCAAGGAGTATATTTTATCTATGCTGCCTCTACTTTGTCGCAGAGTTATGGGTGTATTTCATATTAAATGGAATATATTTATTATACAAAAATGGTCTTATATATGTTAGAGTGGAAATTTTTTTAATAATCATGGATTAATTTTGTACTATGTGTTAAGAGCATTTTTAAGATTTTGATTGATTTTACATCAAGTTCCAATGATGGGCATATAATTCTTTAGTTTTCACTTTGCAGTGAAAACCATTAAGCACCCATTTCTTCATGATAATTTCTTGGTATATTTCTGCGTAGAAAAAAGGAAAAAAAAAATTCACATAGACAAAGTTCATAGGAGATTTACCAATTCAGTTAGCATGTCAAAGTCACACACACACACACACACTGATTCCTATACAGAAAAATGGAATTCCTTTTGAAGTTTTTAGAGAGGACCACTCTCCAAAAAACAATTTCACTATTATGGGGCCACATAAGGTTATCCATCACCTCTCTGTCTGAGTCTCTCCCCTAATGGCTGAAACTATAACACCTAAGGCTTTTACTAATATATATATATATATATATATATGGATGATAGTGACAATATGATTGTAATGGTTTTCAACCTCTGACAACTCATCTAAAAAAGTTTTGAGAATGTAAAACAAACCAGATTACCAATTTCATACAAATTCATGGTGAAATAAGGTTTTACACTTCTGACCATTCCTTTTTAAGGTTCTAATGGGGTTTGACCACTCATAACTTGTAGGGTGGTGAAGCAAATTAATGGCCCACATTGTTTTTTTTACTACAAAGACAATACTCCGTGACTATTTTGGTACTACTACCTCTGTCAAGTACTATAACTTTGTATGGCCCATAAAGAAGTCAATTCCAGTTTAGCGGTTTGTTTCCCTCGTGAAGTTTTTTTGTATTTCTTCTATGTGTTTGTCTTTGGGGCTTTAGGCCCCATTTTATCACCAAAGGAAAGAAAAGAAAGAGTCAATTCCAGACAAAGCCAGGAATTTTGGATGAAAAACCAATTTTGTAAGTTTATTTGGTGTGTAAAATCTAACAAGTTATTAACTCGTTTATCAAGATTTACAAGTTAGGCAAGTTAATTTTCACAAAGGAGAAGAGAACATCAATGGTTTAGTCTTTAATTCAAACCTAACCTTTTTTAATCTCATCTATACCTAAAGCGAGTGAGTTTACAAATTAATAAAGTAATGTTTAGGAATAAAAGATTCGCTTCTTTTTTTTTTTCCCAAGCCAAGAATGGTTTCTTGTAGGACTTGACCTCCAGAACCAAAGACTTATTCATTGTAATGGTGCAACCACAAGTGTAGTGATTTTGGCTAACTTACAGATATTTGAATATCTTGTCTTGTTATAGCTTAATTCCTAGTAGGCATTATAGACGTCAAAAACCCAGCCAAGTTGGGAGAATGAAGAAAATTGAATTAGCCATTGAATGATACAAAACTGAGCAAGTGCAGAATATGCAGACATTTAGCTTCTACAGACCTAGTAAATATGGTAGAAGTCTCAGTAAATTATGGTTTACAGTCTCAATGGAACAAATTTTGTTAATCATCCACTTCCCCAGCTTGTAATACTCCTACTCCGAATTAAAAGATCATATCTTCAATTTTCCCAGGGGTACAACATTGTGTGTGAGAGTAATCCCAATCGAGAAAAATGCACTCAAGGAAGGCACAAGAATAATATGCAGGGCTTATTATAATTACATATATATAAAGCTGTAACCATAAAGCGCATATAAATTCAAGCTGAAAGAAATGTCAGACTCTATATTATTGGTATTATATTTCTAATTTTAAAACATAAGATGGCAAGTCCCCCACAGAAACTTTGAGGTCATTTCTAGTGTATTTCTACTTTCAAAGAGTTTGATTCCAAGTCTAAACAAAGCAAAAAAGTCTACCAGAAACTCAAGTACATGCTTTACAGATAGAAGATTAGTATCCACTACAGTGAAATAAAGATGCAATTAATAAGGCATATGAACAAATCCCACATGGAAATATAAGTCGCTTGAACTTCCAGAAAATTACAAAGATTATCCTCCTCGCAAATGCGCACCTAATTCACCAAATTGGTCATCAGCTTCCACAGTATCATCTGAGAGGCGCACTGCATCCAGTTTTTGCTTCAGGACTTCTATGGCATTGAGTAGCAATTGAGAAGCTTTGATTGCACCAGTTGACTCCACTGTGAAAATAAAACTGTCTTCTTTGGCGGTGATGTCAACAAGCCCAGGCTTCCCCATAGCTTCAGCTTTCTTGATCACTTCATCATCATACGTGTAAGCCTCGGGATCAACCACCACAACCTTAAAATAAACAAATAAAAGGCCACAAGTTATATCATGTGTGTGTTAAGAGGAAATGAACTAGAAGAACATTGCACCAGAAACACTGGCAAGTTTCTTTTCCTCCTATTTGCAATGGATAAGAAATTGATAGCAAAAACAAGATTCAAATAAATTAACTTAAAGATACTAGTGGCCCTGATTAAAAAAACTACTAAAAATCATCCTTATACTACATGTAATCAGCCATTTACATCCATAGCAACATAACCAATGCATCAGCCATTATCACAAAATGTGAAGGGTTTTAACCACCCATAAGTTGTACATTTAACTAGAGTTCCAACTTCAATTGTCTGAAAGAAGGGAACCCACGCAGGCAGAAATTCAATAGATTTGAAATGTAACAACTTGTCCACTTTAAAGAAGTAATTGAAAAAAATTAAGAAGTGAAAAAAATAAATCCCACTGGATAACTTAAAAAGAAAAAATGAAAATATTCATGAGTACTCAACTTCCTTGCTTCAGGAGGACTCAGAAATTCTATTATGTATAAAAGCCAACTACCCCATATCTTATCTCCATGAAATATTAGACAAGTTGTAGAAGTTCATCTTATAAGCAAAGACATACTCCTATATGGGAATGAAATTAAAAAATATATGGAATATCAAGCAAGAATGCATTAGTCAAGATAAATCCTAGTAATGCATAACTCTCCCTCCCTCACCCTAAGGAAAATATGTGCAAGAATAGTAAGAAAAGCAACTAATGTGTAACTAAAGTATGAGCACCAGGGTTGTAGAATATTTTGACCATTTATTTCACTGTCTCATTTTCTATTAACCAGTAAAGGGATCAGTTCAAATGATTGCATACCTTAGCAATAATGGAAAGGAACAGAAACTAAGCAAATATCCTTCAAATCCTTCGAAAGGTAAGCAAATAAATCAGCTGTGTGTGTCTTAAGACAACAACGGAGTTGCAGAAGAGAAGTCTCAGTTCACAATGGCTATTAACTAACAAGGTGGAAAAATGGCACCTATAGAAATAGAAAGCAACCGGACCACATTCCAACATGAGATATGTTTTTGTTTTGGTAGTCCCTAAAATTGATAATAACCACCCACAAGTTCTTAGAAATTAGAATGGTTGTTATAAATTATTTTCTCTGATGATGCTAAAAATTTATACTCCTCTGTCTGGTTCAGACAGATATTAGACAACAAGTCTCACTCAGACTCATATTCATTATCCCCACATAAAATTGGTTGACTAAATCATTCACAAAGGGGCCAAATTCAATAAAACGAGAAAGGGCAAGAACCAGATAATTCAAATGGACTTTAAATATACTTCAAACCTCAATTGCGTTTACTTGCAAAGAAAGCATCCATCAATTACCCTCTGGGAAATTGGTAAGCAAAAAATGAATCAGGAGTCACCTCCATCACCAGAGGAAACAAGAACCAACCTTAGAATTATAAAAGATCTACTCCTCTCACCAAATGCTTATTTACAATGTTGTATCCCTAATACCCCTCCTTAACATATTTATTTTTCAAGAGTTTCCTTAAAACCACTCCCTCATATAACACTCCAAAAGTAGGGGCCTTGTGATTATATTATGACATTTACAACCCATTGGATGATTGGTTCAGCCTTTATGTGGGCAACATGACCAGTTCCAAAAATTTAAAACTGCTATAATCAAAAGCTTTAAAGATTTACTGGGAAAAATTTCAATGTCTGAATTTTAGATATGAGAGCAAGAAGCTAACACCTAGTTGGATTTGAAAAGGAAATTGCAGAACCACAAGGGGCTAGTAACTAAATTTGATACGTCAAATATCCCTCTTATATTATACTATTATTAAGTTACAGATGCTCATCAGCAAAATTCACAAGCACACAATAAAGAATATACATTTTCTTTTTTGTCATCTACTTTTCATAGATGCAAAAGATACACTATCATTTAAGTGATACTCCATATATATCCCTAATAAAAAAGAAGACCTACTACAAGCAAACAGATTATTATTATTATAAAGAACCACAAATACAATGTGTCAACAGCCTCTTTATCCAATAAGCTCTCTAAGACAATATCTTTACAAGACATTTTTACAAAACAAATTCACTTCTGTTATAAAATCAAATGACCATGGAGATAGAAGATATTCTTATATAAAAGAAGAAAGAGAAGTACCTGATGGGTATTAGGATCAATGTCGAACACTTTCGTAGGACTACTTTCAACCCAACTTCTTTTCTCCTCAAGTGTTAAAGTATCCATCAGCTCCTCATTGATTCGAATGTCAGGTTCATACATGAAAGTAACAGTTGCTGCAGGTGACCACTTGGCATGATCCTTGCCAATCCCTTTTCTGGCTATGGCCCTCAGCCTCAGTTCTTGTCCGCGGCGTAACTTCACAATGATAATCCCCCTTAACAAAAAAATACAAAAATCAAGTAGAAGAATGATAATCTCCTTTTAAAAATCCAAAGCTCAAAATTCTTCAGTTACTATTCAATATTTTAACTAGGAAGAAACTAAACAAAAAGAAATTTTCTCCATCACATTGTTATCTAATTCAACCACACAGGGAAAGATGAAGAAATGTAGGATTTTTGAGATTCTTTTTCTCTTTTTGTTGTCGCATTGTAAATTAACAATCAATTTCAACATTATTTTATATAATAGCTTTCATAGATTTGATAATAACAGAAAACCGTTTCATGAATGCCACTACAATCTCAGCAATGAAATACAAATCAAGAAAGACAAACACAGACAGCGAGAGAGAACAGTGATAAAACTTACTTCTGCTCAGTGGATTCGTAGCCGGTGGAATCTGAGAAATCAACAGGGACGACAGTGTGGTCGGAACTGATGAGCTCCTTGCTGGTCACATCGAGGGTCTGATCAGAATGACACTTGGCGCGGAGATGAAACTCCACGGAGCAGAACTCGCACTGCCCATCGCCGTCGCAGGCGTCGCAGTCCCGCGAGAATCGCATGGACATCGCGCGGTCGCTAGTGAGCGGAATGAGGCCGAGTCGGTGGGCGATGAACTCGTCGTTCAGAACAGAGGAGTTGACCTCAATCTCGACCAGGTCGATGGCTACGGTCGGGACCTCCGCAATCATCACGCGCCGTAACGCGTTGGCCATGCTGGCGTCCGTCTCTTTCAGCTCAAACTTCAGGTAATCGTCCTTCATTTCTCGGATCTTCACCTTCGGGAACCTCTGATACGATTTGCTTTCCATTCTCTTTCTATTCAAACTTCTTCTCTCTTAAATTAGGGTTTCAAAATTGTCGTCTCTCTCACGCTCAGGAGCTCCGAACAGCGGGAGAGTTAGGGTTTCTGGTGATGAGGACGAAAATGCTTAAACCCCAACAGGGTTTTCGCATTTAAAAAATAAAATAAAATAAAAGGAAAAAGACTTTTTATGACGACTTTTTTTTTAGCATTATCATTGTCATCGTTATCTTTTTCTTTCTTTTATTGGCATTATTATATATAAAATACAGAAGAAAAATTAAAAACTTATAAAAATCTCAATTAAATACACTCCTAATTAAATTTCAGAAACTTATGCAAAAAAATATTTCTCTAAAATTGATGATATTAAAAAAAAAAAGAGATTAAATATAAATATATATATTTTTAATATAAATGTATGAACCCACTTACTTGACAAATAAATAATAAAGTTGCACAATTTAACTTATGCTCAGAAGCAATACTCATTAAATATATTATTGATAGTTAAAATTTTTACTTATTTTAAAATTTTATTTGGAAAAATATAATTTTATACAAAATTTTCCTCAAACCGGGATAAATGACAAAATATAATGGTAATGCTAATATAGTGCGGCAAGGAAGATGAAACCATAACAAATTAATATTGTCCAAATTAATATAAGCAAAAATAATAATAAATCAAATCAAAACTAGTATGTGTGCAACCACAAATAAAAATTTCATTTGTTAATATGAGGATGTCAAATTACGTTAATTGGAGAGTATTTTTTGGTTAAATTGGGGAACATATATATGTATATATATATATTTTACTTCCAACAAGCATCTCCAATAATATTTTTTATTTTAAAAGATATCTTTTATATAATAAAAAATATATTTATTAATATTTATATATTAAAAGTGAAAAATTTTATTTAAATTTAATAAATTTTTATATTTTTTTATTTTACTCTTCAAGTATAATTATTAATGAGAAGAAAAAAAATATTTTTTTAAAAATTAATGAGATGCTAATAAAAATTATAAAAATTTAAAAATTAATTAATATAATATATTAATTAAAGTATGAGTAGAAAGTAAAATTTTAATTGAGTCTTTATTTTATTTTAAAAATAAAAAATTTATATTTTATTTTAAAAAATAAAAAATCTATATTTTATATGATAAATTTTTAAAATAAAAGGTTTGAGATGGATAAATAGCTCATTTAATATGCTTATATAGTTATATATGGGTTACAATTTTTATTCAACACATAATAATAATAAATAAAAAGAGAAAATAATAATTAAAATGGAGTTCTTATTTCTTGCAGACGACTCCTTGACCATCCAAGCCGCTTTCACAGTTCAAGCTCGGCAACTCTAAAGCCTCCGAAGGAGCTTCTTCACCAGACGCAGAGCCATCGATGCCTTTAAACCTAGCAACAGCGCAGTCAGTGCCCAACAAGGTCGAAGTCTTAAACTCCTTGTCACCTCCCATTACCGACATCTTTGCTCCGATGTTTACGCGGCTCACGTAGTCGGGTCTGTACGTTTGGCCCAACACACCGCTCACTTGGTTGCTCAGAGAGAAGAACTTGAATACCAGATCAAGATGAGCAAACGAATCCTCGTTGGTGATTCCATAGTTATGAATTCTAGAATCTTCTTGGGTGATGGGCACGACCTTCGCTGTGACTCTAAGGCTTCCTTCGATTTCAACTACGACGCTGTTGGTCTCAGCAATTCTGGTCACCAACACACTTGGAAGCGCATTCTTTGGTTGGCAACTAGCGCCTTGGGATTTCGGCGGGCTGATCGTCGCACCGTCAAACTTGATGGCGAGGCGGTCGACGGAGTCGTCCCACGTGGCAGTTTTGTGTGCACCAATGTAGAGTTGGTGGTTGCCGAAGAGGACTCCGATGGACTGGACCCAAGTGAAGTCCCTCTTCATGTTCTGGTTTCGACGACCAATGAAGTGGGCGTTGATGTGGATGTTGAAGTCTGATAACAGGCAGAAGTCATGGTCTTTCTTGCCATGGAAGTAAAAGGTAATGCCATCTCCGCCTATGAATCTAGGGTCTTGGCAGACAGCTCCTGGCTGATCACACTCTGTCAATCCAACCAACTAGAAGCGTTAGAACGTAATAATATATATATATATATATATATATATATATATATATATATATATATATATATATATATATTGTCAGGTAATCAGGGTCGTTTAAGAGATATTAAATGCATGCATGAAGAGGAACATACTGCAGACAGGTTTGCAAGTAACACAATCAACCTCGCATCCACCAGGGCAAGAGCTGGGACATACATGATCCATGTCGTAACACTCGGCATACTTCCTGTTTTTGCATCTGGCCTTCTTGACTCCGGCGCCAGAAGATTGATCAGACGGTGGTGAACTAGGAGTTGATGTTGTTGGAGAGGAAGGAGGATTAAATGATGGAGGGGATGTAGTAGGTGAAGGTGGAGTAGTGGTAGGAGGTGATGGATATGACGGAGTAGGAGGTTTATGAGAAGGAGATGGTGTTGGTGGTGGGTTCGATGGAGTAGTAATAGGAGGTGAAGGTGGTGTTGGGGTAGTGCTAGGAGGCTCTGGAGGTGCTGGAGTAGTAGTAGGAGGTGTTGGCGAAGGTGAGGTTGGCAGCGGAGAAGCCGGTTTGGATGGGTATGATGGAGTTGAAGGTGGTGGATAAGTGGGATTGGATGGTGGTGGAGTGATAGGTGTCTGTGGTGGAGGGTTAGAGTCTTCTGGGGGAGGATGGCTGGAGGAACCAATACATTGGGGTTTACAAGAGAGACAATTGACAGTGCACTCCTCTGGGCAAAACTTGGGGCAAACATGATCCAAATTGGCACAGTACTTGTATTTGCTATTTGTGCATCTTGCATGGCTGGGGTTCTTGGCTATACCCGGAGGAGTTTTTCCCTCTATTGTCATTGCCATTAACATCAGGAGGAGAACTGGCAAAAGCTGTAATGCAGAGAGAGCCATCGAGACCTGTTAAATAACTGTAGTTCTTGGTACACTACTCAAGGGCTTTGGTGTTTAGTGAATTGAGCGAGATAGGGCATTGCCTAGTCCCTATTTATGAAGTTTGAGAGTAAATGGATAACACCCAATATTTCGGATCATAAAAACTTTGTTTAATCAATCCTACTTGATAAGCTATCTTTCACATGGTTGTTTCTTAATATATAAAGTCGAATCATTTTAAAAAATTTTCCTCCTGTATCAGAAAATGCTACTCATTCTTTTTGTCCCTTTACTACAAATGTTCCTAATACGAACTCAACCATATCATACCTGGAGGAGACGGTATAATATAATAGTATAAACTCCTGCAAATTAAATAATAATAGCTTGTTAAAAATGATTTTATAAGCACCCTTTTCTTCTTTCACAGGCCACGGAGCTTTTTTCAGTGAATTTTAGTCAATCACGCTAGATGCTAGCCTTTACAACTCTGCACATATATATATATCATAGTTTACGGGAAAATATGGCCAGGTTCAATTTCCACTTTCATCACAATCTAGCCATTGATTACCAGCCTAACATGCATTCACATACAGGAACAAATTATAATAAACTAACAAAGATAAACCTCCATGAAACTCTCAGAATTAGACACAGAAACACAATATTAGTTTTAGGTTAAATTAGTACCAACGCTTAATGTTAGTAGTGGTTGAATTGATCAGCTTCTGTGATTTAATCTATAGTCAATACATAGATAGGTTATATTACATCACACCCTTATTTAAGTTTTTGGTCTAAAGAGAAGCTTAACTGTTTTATACTGCTGTATAATACTTAATATGTCTTACACTGCATGTCCCTTCCACACTCTGATATTACTTGCTCACAAATTTACAGCCAGAACTCTGTCTTTCATGCAACTCCTCGTTGGAACATGAATGTTTCCAGCTGCAACAAATTTCATGAGAATATAAGAGCATACCATGTAACTAACTGAAGGAAATGTATATAATTCATATTCTAAAGGAAGAGAGTAAAACAAGACTAAGTAAATCCAGGTATATATAGCCTACCATATACATCAAATATAGTTTAAAAATGATTTAATTAAACTTATAAAGAGTCATGGAGGACTTGGTGTATAGATCATTTCAATGCTTTCAAACTTACAGAGAAAATTATTTCATGCAATGAGAATGCATCTTGCAGGTGATCCTTCAGCACCAAGCAACCTCAAGGGTAAGCAATGAAGCGAATAAGTTCCTAGTTGGATGTCATCAAGCTTTAGACCTTCAACCAGAATGATCTCCTGAAGAGTAATAGCATTAGTAACAATAATGCGAATCAGAGAGATGATTCCCCTTAAAATTCAATGCTAATCATCAGGGCCTTCTTTAGATTAGTGCAGTTTCAATGTCATCCAATCAACTTGAAAGCAGAATATTTGCAAACCCAAAGGAAACAACAGAGATTATATACACACCCTATTCTTAACAAAGGCAGGACTCAATTCTAGATAAATTGTATCACAAATAAGAAACTTCACCAGCTCTAGCAATTCTGCAATCTTTAAATGTAAAAGTTATTCCCACACCTCAATTAGTTGTATGGCTTCAATTAACGTCAACCAATTGCAATGAAATTAACCAGTATGCTCATTTAAATTCTCTCACCAAGATATTCGTTTAAGGGGTTTGTTCAATAGAACTTCACCAAATAACTATCGTATACTTAAACAAATTCGTTAATTGTTTAAGGAAAGAAAAAGATGTAATTTTTAGAGACAAGAAAGAAGTTCTCATCCATACTTACCCTGCTTTTTAAAAAAACATGATGAGCTGGATATGCCTCAGCGTAAGCAGCAACAGATAAGTAATCAGTTCCTACCATTGATAGAAAAAGAAGAGTTGAAGTGGAATCCAATTTGCTAATAGCATAGAAACTAGAACACAAATCCAGAAATATTCATAATGCCATAATCAAATATCAGACTCAAGTCTCAACACATATAAACATATTGATATATGCAAATACTTACATTCCTAAATTCATGCAATTTAGTTTCATAAAACAGATAGAACAAACTTCTTATAGGTTGTATTTGGTTTTCTATATCAACTTAGTAAGCGTCTACTGAGGTGATAATAACTGTAGCACAATGGTTAAAGAATTGGATCTCCAAAGGGAAAGGGGAGGAAGGCATGTCTGTATTTAGATAGCCAGAAATTTTTATTTATTTAGTTATGCCATTTATTGTTCATCTGACAACAAAGAGCACGCTGATAATCAAAACATAACATGCTTGCAGCCATATTTTAAGGCGCATAAAAGAAAATACTCATTGATTGTGAAGGCATAACCTTAATTCTAAGACCCTCAAAGGCAAGTGATGCACTGGCAGAAAGATCAAGGGAGGAGAGTGAATGAAACAGAAAAGGATGGAAGAAATAAGATTTTCCAAGGGAAACTCAATTATAATAATCCACAAATCCTTAATGCTAAATATGAGAATTAAAATAAGGAAAAATCTATTGAACAAGTACACTATCAAGTCAGAACAATTCTGCTGTATTAGCTAATGGATACTATATGCTGGTTAGCATGACGCACGATGCTCAACCCAGCGAATGGAAATAGTAATAAAGTTCCCTTAATACTAGCTCTAAATTGGTTGGAAGATTTTTTTTAAAAATAAAATTTTATACATACAAATATGTTGTTCCTTACCAACTAGTTTGATATCTGTGTTCTCCACCAACCATTTTGCTCCATCCTCCATGAATCCCACAAAGCTTGTATCAAACTTTTTTTTCCACATGAGCCTCCTGATGAGGAAAAAAAAAAGAGTTTTAACTCACCAATAGTCTCTTTAAAGAATGAAATGTTTAAGATTTAGCATCATACTTTGTTAGCAAATCAAATTGCATCTCCACTAAAATGAACCATCCAACTGTCAGATAATAGTTCTAGATCTTTTGCATGAGGGTAAAGTAAAATGGATGAATTTTGAAAGAAACGACCAAATCACCTCAACAAGACTAGTCAAAGTTATTGCTAGGGCTAACAAACAATAAAGAAGTAGCCAGTCATGTCCTAGAATTAATTTCACCACATTTCCAGAAATAATATGTTAAGAACTTAAAAACACACAAAATATATCCTCGGACTAGGTAGAGGATCAACTTTGTTTTCAAATTAGTATTTTAACCACAAGACCATACACATTAATTGGCCTCCTTATCTATAGTACTGTGGACCTCTTGCCTCAGTTCTTATGTTGATTCATAATCAGGTAATGGAAAAACACATCTTTTCTAGCCCTGATTGGTTGGGTGGGTGGTAGTAAGATTGAATAAAGTGGAAGCAGATCCAGATTACAAATCAGAAACTCATTTTATTCTTGATTGGCAGTTGGGTTTGGGGGGTTCTGGAAGTGATTTCAGGGTTCAATCCATTGTATTAAATCAAAACCAATAACTCAAGTAAGCACAAAACAATGAAGCAATAATCAAAAGAAAAATATGCAATAAAAGCAGTTCTACATCACTACAGTTGATGTAACTTTACCTGTCAGTATTTAATGTCCTGAAAAGTACACGACGTACTCCCTTGGGAATATTCAAGTTCTTCATAACTTCAGCTGTAAGAACATGAATTTATATCAGATATTCAATATACAAGCACTAATTAAATACCAGTTAATTTAGTAAGGCTTTTAGCAACTAAACAACTAGCTACCAAGCAAGATACTACAAGTTGTCTGTCTTATTACACTAAATTATCAAAACTGGACAAAGGCAAAAATGAAATCAAAATATCTAAGAAAAAAGGAAAAAAGATGCCTAGCAGAAGTAAAACAGCTTACATAAATTATTAGATTTATATATATATATATATATATATATATATATATTTATTTATTTATTTATTTTTATTAAGGTAAACTATTTCGGAGTGAAAGCACATACAAAAGTCGAAGTTAGAAATACATACCAGTTATGTTGGTATCCCTCGGAACGTCAACGAGCAGAGCAGCACCTACTCAAACAAACAAAGATTCAGTAACTTTCTTGAAGTTAAAACAAAAATTAATAAATGAACTTGTATTACCATTAAGCACTTCCAAGTCAAGAGTATCGACGTCGAAGCCGGCATCGAAGTAGTGGTCGAAGAAATGGCCCGGCGCGTCGACGTGCGTGCCGGAGTGTACACTGAACTTCATCTCGGAAGCGTTGTAAAGAGAGCCGTTCTTCATGCTGTCCGTGAGCCAAAGGAACAGACCAAGCCCGTCGTCGGAGTTCCATTTGGGCATATCCTGTGTGTACCGGTGGGTGATATCAAATATCCTTCCATTTCCGTACACCTCTTTCCGCACGGGGACGACACCATCGTCAAGTGAACAGTCGCCGGAGCCTACCCCGGGAATGGATGGGTAGGCGAGGTTGGCCGATGAGGTGGTGACGGTTATCGTGAGCACCGTGGCGCAAAGTAGCATAAGGAGATGAGTCCTGGAACCGGCAGTCATGATCGCACAGAGTGGGAGCCCAGCCAAACAAATGTTTGACTAATTGGTCACTATGAAATGTCTGAATCCTTTTTCTTTTGTATGTTCTTTTTTTAGCACGAGTTAATTGAATTTTTTTTTTCTAGTAAGAATTAATTGATAAAAAAAAATGTAAATTTATTTATATAAATATATTGTGAATTATTAGAATGATGCTAAGTTGGTAACCTTCCATTTCAGGAACAATAGAATATTTACGCTTCACGTCGAACATGGAAAGCGCCGTAAAAAAAAAAAAAGAGAGAGAGATCATTACTATGCACATAAATATAAAAAGGCAATTGCATTCCAAACAAAAATAAATACTAGTGGAGTTCTTTGCTGTATCTCTTTCCTACTCCATAAGCTTCTTTTACCATCTCTGGCAAGTTCAACATAAAATCCATAAAAGAATCCAGACCTTATCCAGTTGCCTTATTCCAAGCAAGAGCTATCAAAATTATTTACATGCTACGAACGTCAAATAAGCCTTTATCCACTAATAGTAACTGATGTACAAGAAATACGAGATTGCAGCCACCAGACAAGTCGATTGCTCAGTTAACTTCAAGTTTGAGAAACCTGATCCTTTTTAGTGAAGTAGGAGACCCCAACACATACTCAAGTCACTGTTTCCTGCAAAATATTTGAAAACCAATAAACATGGAGACATTCATGTTTTCCTGCACCAAACAGATCTTCAAAATGGTCATACGCAATTTAGGGCAATGTAAAACTCACAATGAAAAACATCATGTCATGAGAATGCATCTTATTGGTGAGCCCTCTGCGCCAAGCAACCTCAGAGGCAAGCAGTGAACATTGTACAGTCCTGGTTGAATGCCATCAAGTTTTAGGGCCTCCACAAGAATGACTTCCTGATGAATTTAATTAGTTAAGCAGTGTTAGTGCTGAGCCTTGGCCCTACCTTCGTGCTTGTCCAAAAAAGTGAGTAAAAAAGTTTATTAGTGCCCCATTTGGTGACGTTGGATCTGGTTTTTAGTTTTTACTCTTTAGTTGTGTGTAATTTGCTTAGTTAAAAGGTTAGATACGGTTAGTCAGAGTTGGTTACTCTTCTCATCTTATTATAAATGTGAAGGAAAATGAAAAACACAAACAAAGAAAAAACCATTTCAAACTGTTTTATCATCTTGTGTTTGTGTTTTTCATTTTCCTTCTTATTTTGACTTAATTGAGTGGTCTAACTAACAATAAAAAACTATAATTAAACTTTAAACTAAACAAATTACACACAACTTATGAGAAAAAATAAAAATTCAAAAACCAAAAACCAAACAAAAAAAATCACCAAATAGGCACTTAGTTTCATTGTATATTTGGAAAAACCCATAATATATATTTGAGTGAAACTGGGCTCACAGTTCATAGGTACATGTGCAGATGTGCATGTGCATGTTCAACCCAATCGGTTAGGGAAACTCATATTAGCTTCTACATAGCTCACATCGTCCATAGCCCACAAAAGAGCAATCTGACTAACTTTTCCATTATACACTTCAGTTTTTGCAGCCCTAAATCTTTAACTATGGGTTTGATTATCAGTCATATTTGAATCTAATAAGTTTAATTCCATTTTGCAGCCAGATAAAAACATTTGATATCTTCGAGGCTAGGAAGAGAAATGACGGACAATCAACAGCAGAAATCCTACTTCAAATGAAATATGTGGTGTAACACAGAAGAACGTAAATTAAAAGTAAATCAACACATGAATTACAAGTTATAGGGGCAGGTTAAGTCTCAACTAGTAGTTGCTATTTGATCAACTCAAGTGATAGTGATTAACAGAAAAACTTTAAGAGAACCAAGGAACAAATAAAGAAAAACTCCTTACCCTGCGTTCTAGAAACTCTAGATGAGAGGGAATCAAATCATCAAATGCAGCAACAGATAAGTAATCAATTCCTATATTTCATGAGAACAAATGTGTTAATTCAAAATCAAAGCCAAAGTCAGTATTATAATTAGAAGGAATCAACATTATCTAATGGAAAAGAGACATAAAAGAATACCAAGTTATTTTAATAACATATGCAATATAAAATAAACCTCTGAGTTTCAAATTATAACTACAGAGCTCTTCAGTTTCAAAGAAACTGGCATGGCAAGTAGTTTTCAATTATTGTGGACTTATTAGGACTCATATAAAATAAAAACAAAAGGGAGTAGATAGGAAGGTAGAAGTGCACTTTGAAATTGAAGCTTTATGGTACCAATACAACATCTAAAATGAAGGTGGGAAGCAAGAGTAAAATTTTTACACTTTCCAACAAATTGAACATTCTGTAAAGATATTCAAATTTTAAACACAGCCTCCAAATATTCAACATATTATTTTACCAGCAGAACATATAGTTAAAACCATCACATATAAATCCTGGTTTGTGAAATGAAAAACATTAAACAATTATAATTTATGTCAATTTTCACATAAGAATGATATTATTAGTTTTCACTGCAAGTGCCCCATTATAAAGCTAAAGAGAATGTAGTGTATATAAACAAATGAAGGAAATTAAGATTCAAGAAGCTTGGGATATTGCACAATCAATTCCTACCCATCAACTCTTTCCATTCTCATGAGGCATTTTTATAAGCGAACGAGAAAATTTTTCACTAAAACTATTATACGGCTCATTTTCTTTGGCAAGAATAATGAACAGACACAATTTGATGAGTTCATAAAAACATCAGTATAATGGTAAAGCCAAGAAAGAAGAGGCAAGACAAAACAATAGACTTACAAATGGAAATCAAAAGGCACAAAATGAGAGATTCTTTGAATATGGCTAGACCATTAACAACCAAGATGAATGAATTGTTCAACTAGGAGAATGATATTTGTATGGGTTGCTGAAGGGACTAATTTGCTATAAGTGAAATACCAATTTGACATGGTGGTAGGAGCAACATAAAATATGTTGTTAAGAATACAGCATACATGAGCCAAATAGAGTGCCAAAAAGGGAACAGTCTATGTAAGTGAAAAAAAAACTCTAGTTGCCACACAAAACAGAAGCTTGACACAACGCAAAATATGAGTATCATTGTTGGGTAGCACTACACAAACAATCAGGTCAATTCATATCTTACCCACAAGTTTGATGTCAGTGTTTTCAACCAACCATTTAGCTCCATCCCTCATAAATCCCACATAGCTAGAGTCAAATTCCTTTTTGAACATAAGCCGCCTGAAATTGACATAAGTTCTAACATCAAATTCCTAATTTATAAGAGATGCTAGGTAGAGAAAAGGGTAGAGGAAAGTTCATCTGAGTCACAATATTTTTCTTTTCCAACGGCATTGATACTTAAATAAAGAATCCATACTTGTTTGTGCATATCATCAAATTCATTAGACCGAAGAGTTAGAGCAAGTCAAAATGCTCAAGGATAAAGGTTCGTCCACAAAATTTGTATTTTTTATTTTAAATTTTGACAGTAGTTTTGACACTTTTAACTAGTCAATTTCCATTATCTGCATCACTTACAAAGCTACTTTAACATCTGTTGTCCTATTGCAATGTTCTTAACAATTTTTTGTCACAATCAATTGTCTGTATATATTTACCTAGCCAGTATAGCAAAAGTATTAGTTTATTTTAATCTCATAAAGATCAATTAGAGCCATAATCAATCTACACAATAAGCCAGATCAGAATAATCTGATATTCCTTCAGAAAAAGAAATTAACCACTTCAGCAGTGCACCTCTGCTGATTAACAATGGGGCTTGTTGATATCTGATATCAGTTTGGGTCAGTGTGCTTGTGTAATCCTTTTTCAAATGGAAACAAAATATTCATTTCAGAAAGAAAAGACATTTACAGGTTTTTTTTAAAATAAATGTCAGATGCATTCTTTTAGATAACCAACAGCAGCAACAGAAACCATAAAATTGCCAAATATATCGTTATCATTTTTGTTTACGGTAATATCATGTTGATAGTACTAGTTCCAAGAATTTACCTGTCAGTATTTAATGTTCTGAAAAGCACACGACGTACACCCTTGGGAATATTTAAAAACTTCATAACTTCAGCTGTGTTGAAATGATAACAATAGGCAACACTTCAGAGGTATAGTTAGTTTGTTAAAATAATTATTTAAGTTTAGACATCTCATACATTGAGAGAAAAACTTGCTGTGGAAAAAACAAAACAAAAGAACAAACAACAAAAATTAATAATAATAATAAGTGTTTTCATTAACACGCAGATTAGCTCATTAGAATGTGCATACCAGTTATATTCTGATCCCTCGGAACATCAACTAACAATGCCAGACCTATTGAAAGAAACATATATAATCATCAAAAAATAATCAATAAGGCAACAGAAGCAAGAGATTTATTTCTTTTCCAACTGATGAGAGTAAGTTGTGAAACATGGGAAGGAGGTGATTAGTTCCACATACATGGAAGATATAAAGTGAAACGCACCAGAATCAAAAGAAAAATGAATATCAAAACAATACAGATGAAGAGTTTTAATTAATCAAAAGAAGATAATCCCAAAGCACTTGCACAAGAAGTGCCTAAGGAACAATGAGCTTTAAGGCCAATCAAAGGGACAATGATCTTAGGTGTAGGCAAAGAGTTTCGTTATCCTTGTAAGCAATAAGAACAGAACTTTCGTAAAATAAGGATATTGCATAAGATAGGCCACTACTTATAGACCTAAAAACCTGATCATTAGAAACAAAAAGCCAACCTTTTCTTGACATATCTAATAGCTTTTGCAACCTTTCACAAAATTAATAATAACTGCCTTGCACCCAGAAATCATCGAGTGATTCCCTTCCCATATACTCCAACTCAAAGATAGTTTCATATGTTTAAATCAAATTACCATCACAATAACCACTAAATAATTTCTTAGTATGAACTTGCCCATAGAAATAAACTTAAGTCACTTTTGAAAATACAACTTTAGTCAACCACAGCCAACGATAGCATAGAATGATTTATATTTAAGTTGATAATTGTGAAGGACCATTGTTGTGTTCTTGTTCATGGAATTGCTCTGCTGAGCCATAAAACCAACTAGTCAAAACACAATCACATCAAACCTAATACACTGAAAAAGGCACCGCAAGGTCCATAACCAGTCAAATAAAAACATTTAATCAGATTGTTCATCAAAGAGGAATCTTTAATCGACTACCATTCAGTACTTCGAGATCCAAAGTGTCGACGTCGAACCCAGCATCAAAGTAGTGATCGAACACGTGTCCAGGAGCGTCAACGTGCGTGCCAGTGTGAGTAGGGATCTTCATCTCCGAGTTGTTGGCGAGCGAGCCGTTCTTCATGCTGTGGGGAAGCCAGAGGAACTGTCCTATACCGTCATTAGATAGAAACGCTGGCATGTTGGTGGTGTACCGGTGGCTGATATCGAAGATTCGGCCATCACCATAAACCTCTCGACGAGTAGGAACCAGCGTGTCGTCGCCGCCGCCGCCGGCGGGTGAGCAGTCGGTGGCGGCAGTGCCGGGGACGGTGGGATAGGCTGTGGAGGCGAGACAAACGGAGGAGATAGCGAGAACCTCGGCGCACAGTAGCAGAAGGAGCAGGGGCTTCATGGTCATTTGGCAAGTCGAGAAGCCGAGGACTTTCGTTGTCAACGAGTCGATCATAATACGACTCTTCTTGTAAGCAGCAAGTCGAACTGCTTACTAACAGAAATTATACACTGGATTCTGCATAACGCTGGTAATTTTTTTTTTTTTTTAATTTAAATATAATATATATATATATATATGAAAACTCCATAATTTCATATTTAATTATAAAATAATTAATTGTTCTTTGTAATGGAAAGCTTTTAACATAAATATTAATTATTAGTCTTCTGGAGTTCAATTTTTGTAAATTTTTTGTAGCACTTTCTGCTTTTATACAAAGAGACGACACAACATTATTATTATTATTATTATTATTATTATTATATAAATTTATATGAAATATATATATATATATATATATTTCCTATTAGAAAATGTATTATTAAAATATATCATCTGAAAATTCGATTAATATTTGACATTAAAAGTTTACAATTGTACAAAGTTCTTGTTATATTAGTAAATAGAATAGCTATTGAAACTCTGAGAGAAAATTTTGAAATTTAGGAAATCTTTGTAATCTAATCAAATAAAATTTTGAATCTTTTACAAAATTAGCAGTCCATATATTATCTTGAATGTTTTTAACTCTTAAAATTTTTGTGATAATTTAAAAATTACCTGACTAGTGATACTAAAAAAAAATAATAATAATTGAATTGGACCTGTAAAGCCCGAGCCAATAAGAGCCGAGTATTTGTTGGGTTGGATTGATAACACAAAATTCACACTTAGAGTCCGCCCAAACGGCCCATATGTGGTTAACACTCGTATCATGATCGAATTGTCTTTTATATATATATAGAACGTTAAATAATCCTTATATTAGTTTCCCAAATTAGAATTGACTAGGGAGAAAAAAGAATTAAATAATTGACTAAGTCAAACTACTATATATATATATATATATATATATTCTTTTGGGTATTAGAATCGTTCATCTAGTTCTAACATAAATATATATTGGTTTTTGCTCAGCTTCATCATCATCCAAACTAAAACCATCTTCATGTTTGGATGCTTTCAAGTATTTTCATGTGCACACTGAACTCAGAACTCTACGTAATTGTAAGGATTTAAACTTACGAAAACAATACAGATCAAATCTTGCAGAAACTAACAACATTAGAAACACATACACAGACAACACAAAGAAGCTGGGAAGTAAAGAACACACAGATATATAGTGGTTCACCCAAATATACTGAGCTACGTCCACTTGAGCTCAGAAAATAGAAGAGCTCTCTGCACTATAATGGAGTTTGAGTTACACACTTTGATTACAAGTCTTTCCCTTACAATACAACAACAGATCCTCAACTCATCTACTCAATAAAGAAATAAAATAAGCTAAGTCAGGTCTGGTACTAATCATTGAATACATTATTATACCAATAGCATTAGCATAGGGAATGTTTTCCATTTGAATAAAATCAACATTAGATAATGGACATTGCAACTTAGATAAAGAAAAATGACCAGCAAGAGCACAGACACATGCTTAGCATTTGACAAACCAAATTTGGTAACAGCTTTGAGCAAATAAGATGATTGATGAATTTTTAACATGTTTCTAGTCCTATCCCTTTCAACTATCATGCCAAAGATCTTTTTAGCACTTCCTAAGTCTTTCATGTCAAATTCTATATTCAACAATCCCTTTAATTCATCAATTTTTGACTTACAATGGCTAATCAAAAGCATATCATCAACATATAATAACAGATAAACCAGAGTGTCATCAGTATTCATAAAATAAAAACAAGTATCAAATTTACTCCTAATGAACCCAATGCTTAAAACATACATGTCAAATTTCTTGTACCATTGCCTAGGAGATTGTTTTAATCCATAAAGAAATTTTTTAAGCAAGCATACATAATCAAGATGGTCTTTATCAAAAAATCCAGAAGGTTGATTCATATAAATTTTTTCATCGAACTCACCATGCAAGAAAGCAGTTTTGATGTCTAAATGTTCTAACTCTAAATTAAACTGCACAACTATAGCAAGCATCATGCGAATTGTTTTAAACTTTACAACATGTGAAAAAATTTCATTGTAATCCACACCTTCCCTTTGAGTAAATCCCTTAGCTACTAGCCTTGCTTTATGTCTAAAAAGGTCATTAGATGTCATACCTTCCTTAAGTTTGTAAAGCTATTTGCATTTAAAATAAACGGGATTGTTCTGAAATTCATTTGCCGGACATCTCTAAAGAATATCATATCATAGATGATAGAACCTCTACTCATCCAAATCATGGTAGGTTTGAAGTCTAGAATGGATCGTTGTCTGTTTCAGATTGCCACATCGGGGAATGGAAAATTGTGGGACGTCTTTGATCATCCAACCATGGCTCTAACTTAAAAATTCATCATGCAAATTGGTGAAAAATTTCATTAATCTTCCAAATCCAACTACTAGCCTTGCTTTATGTCTAACATTAGATGTCATACCTTCCTTAAGTTTACCATTGCATTAAAACAACCTAGATTTCATTTGCCGCCATCTGGATTGTAATAACAATTCATTTCCATTTCCTTCATCAAGTTGGTAATCCAACTCATCTTTATTATCCCATCAAAATCAACGGTTTTATTATCCAAACTTGATAATGTTTTCAAATTTTTAAGATGGGATTAATTTTGGTTAGTAGCCTTCAACTTCATTAAAGACAACAAATAATGATTTTAACGGATGATTTTCCAAATTTATGTGAAAATGGCTCACAACCTATCAAAATCCTTTTCTTTAAGGCATTTAAACTGTATTGCACTTGATGGAATTCTATTGACAAGGTATGCAGCAGTATTAACAATTTCCCCAAAATGATTTAGGCAAACTGGATGTAAATAAAATGCACCTAACTTTATCTAGCAGTGTTCTATTCATTCTCTCAGCCACCCCATTTTGTTAGGGTGAATAAGGTACATTTTTATACCTAAGAATGTCATGCTCCTTACAGTACTCATCAAAAACAGTATTACAGAATTCAAGCCCATTATCATTTTAAGACACTTAACCCTCTTACCAATTTGATTTTCTACCAATATTTTTCAATTTTTAAAGTGATATAGGGTCTGGTCTTTAGATTTAAGCAAGAAAATCCATACTTTCCTACTGTAATCATCAATAATAGAAAAGTGTTTATTACCTCAATGAGTCATGACCTTTGCAGGTCCCCATAGGTATGCATGCAAGTATTCTAGGCATGCCTTCGCCAAGTGAGTTCCTTTTGGAAAACTCAACCTGTGTTGCTTGCCTAGAACACAAGTTGGGCAGAATTCAAGTGATCCGATAGGGGCTTTTCCAAACAGACCTTGTTTCTTAGGATGTTCATACCTTTCTGGCTCATATGGCCCATTCTCAAGTGCCACATACCTGTCATATCTTGGTTAGAAACAATAGCAGTATATATGTAATGTGATGAGTGATAGGATCCATTCAATATATACAAACCATTTCTTTTTGTTCTAGTTAAAAACACACAGTTATCTTTACAGATTTTCATATTTCCATGTTTGAGCAATATAATAGAAACCAGTTTCATCAAGAGTCCCTAATGATATAAGATTTTGTTTAAGGCTAGGTACAAATCTAACATTGGTTAATAATCTTATCTTTCCATCATGCAATTTCAACGGAATATTACCAATGCCTTTAATATCACAAATATCATTATTGCCCATGTAAACAGTTCCAAATTCATTACAATCAAAATCAATGAACCAATTTCTATTTGGTCATATGAAAAGAGCAACCGAATCTAATATCCATTCATTTAGCACAGCATCAGAAGAGACAGTCAAGACTTCAGATAAACAAGCATTATTTCCACTAGTTCCTAAAGCACTAGCTTCTTGTTTCTGTTTTCTAAGATATTCATAACAATACTTTTTAATATGTCCCTTTTTTCCACAGTGAAAACATTTCCATTTAGTTTTTGATTTGGTCCTTTTTCCTTTGTTCTTTTCTTTAGAACTATTATTATCAGATTGTTCCTACATGTACGGTTTTTCCCTTTTATCAATTCTGTCCTTAACATATAGGTTATTTCCATTTTTCTTGTTGGCATTAAGCTCAAGTTCCTTTGACTTTATACCAGAAATGATCAAATCTAAACTAGGTATAGTTCCCGTATATTGCAACGCATTCTTTACAACTTGATATTTAAAAGGCAAAGAATTTAAAAGTATCATGGCCTCACTAGAATCACCTAGAGCTTGATCAGGTTCTTTTAATAACAAAGTTATTTTTGTGAACTCATCTATGTTTTCATCCATAGTTTTTGAGTTATCCATTTTAAAACTAAATAACATGCCTTTAGAAAAACTAAATTAGGAGCAGCAATCACAACATAGAGGGAATCGAGTTTTTTCCAAAGATCAATGGGAGTAGACATATCGTCCACCTTGCGGATTACAGAATCGGCAAGGTGTAGGAAGATCAAGTTGAATGCTTCTTCCTTGAACTTTGAAGCTTTGGCCCTTTGCTCATTTGTTCACTTAGACTCATCAGCTTCCAATGCAATGCAACCTTGTTGTATGAAAGATACACCTTCATTCTTTTCTTCCAGCTTCCATAATCACCTTTGCTGTAAAAAATGTCCATCTCCAACCGTGAAGTACTCATCTTCCTCAGGAGAATGAAAGCTCGAAAAAAAAAAATTCTAGACTCAATTTTTGAACAACTTGATCTATCCCTAGGAACAAACTTGACCTAGCCTCTGATACCATTATAAGGATTTAAACTTACGAAACCAATACAGATCAAATCTTGCAGAAACTGACAACACTAGAAACACATACACAGACAACACAAAGAAGCTGGAAAGTAAAGAACACACCGATATATAGTGGTTCACCCATATATACTGAGCTACGTCCACTTGAGCTCAGAAAATAGAAGAGCCCTCTGCACTATAATGGAGTTTGAGTTACACCTTTGATTACAAGTCTCTCCCTCACAATACAACAACAGATCCTCAAGATAACTCACTCTCAAGACTATAGATTAGTCTGAGAAGACAGAAGGATCATACCAGAGAGAACAATAAACCTTAGAGAGGTAACTTAAATCAAGCTCTTACAGTAATTAAGGAGCCCATAGACTATATACTGAACGGAGCTTAGATGGAGCTACGACAGAGGTGTAGACTCTGTTTTTTGAATGAATGATCAAGATTTGTTTTCAGATAAAGACATGGTAACGGGCAAACATAAATAGGCAGAAAAGAGGATAGAACGGTACAACTGGTTGCCACTTTATTAGGGTCATCCAAGCTATGCCTCTGTGGATAAAACACTTATTCAAGGGATGTTGTAGCTTCATATATTCAAAAGTAATAAAATATACGACAATCAATTTGTATGACATTATAAGATCTGTTAAAACCTAGCCAAATCGATATCCATCCATCATTAAAATTGGCTTCATGTATGCATGCATCGATCCGACAGAGTCACAATTAATGTATCATTAGCCAAAGACAACACTAGTAGAAATTATATATTTTTCATCGACAATATATTTATATATTATAAGTCCGATTCTTGTGTACAGTAAAATCTATCTATAATTATATTGTTGAGATTAAATAAATTTTATTACTACGAAGAGTTTATAACTCAATAGATGTAGTTAGTTTTTTACTTAGTCATTTATAGTGCAAGTTGAATAGAAGTAAAATATATAATAATTAATTAACATAGTATTTAAAGTCTCAAAGCATATGTACATTGATAAAAGATATTGATATAGTTTTAAAAAATAATAATTTATGTATCTATATAATATTTGAATATGCAAATTCATATTAAAAATTTAAATTGCATTATTTTTAATATTTTTTAAAAAATATATATTGATAAATTACTACATACTTACAAATTCAAAAATATAATAGCAATTATAAATCACTGTCTTAAATAATTTTAATAAATATTTTATTTCATCTTAAATTTTAATGTAATAAAATATATATATTTTTTAATATATATAATTATTATTATGTGAAGGTAAATTTTTTAAGATGGAATTTAAAAAATATATAACTTATTAGAATATAAAGTTTATTATTATTTATAATTAGTTTAAATTAATATCATAATTTTTTATTAATATATAAAAATTATTTTTATATAAAGTATTATTAAATTTTACTGTATATTTGAAATATTTTAAGAAGATAAGTACCTAAATATGAGTCACATAGGACAGTGCCAAAGTGGCATATACCGACAGACATAAGTCATTGACTCTTTTAAGAGTTAAGGGCGTAAACCACAGAGAAAAGTCAGACAAGGCATGCCTGTCAGACTCCGTTTAGACACCAATTTTTTTTTTTTTACCAATTAAATGATTATAACTATAAAAATAAATACCTACGTGTATGATACGACACCAGCAATACCCAGTAACTGAAGAAAGAATCTAGCTCCTCTTCGCATTGCATCATTCACTCACTCTCTTTCTGCAAAACCACGCACAGAAAAATGCCTTGCTCCTGTAATTCTCTTCTTCTTCTTCCTCTTCTTCTTCACTTCCATATTTCTTTCCTCTTCTTCACCACAACCCAAGCCCTGACTTCACCTTCCGACATCTCAGCCCTTAAAGCATTCAAATCCTCCATTAAACCCACCTCCATTCCTCAATGGTCGTGTCTAGCTTCCTGGGACTTTTCCACCGACCCATGCGCTTTCCCTCGCCGGACCCACTTCACCTGCGGTCTCTCTTGCAGCCCGGACTCCACTTGGATCACCCAGATCACTCTCGACCCGGCTGGTTACTCCGGCACTCTCTCTCCTCTCATTTCTAAGCTTACCCACCTTATCGCTCTTGACCTAGCCGACAATGCTTTCTACGGTCCAATTCCTTCTTCCATTTCCTCTCTCTCTAACCTCCAGACCCTCACGCTCCGATCTAATAAGTTCTCTGGTTCGATCCCTCCCTCGGTGACTCAGCTCAAGTCGCTCGAAGCCATGGACTTTTCTCATAATTCTCTATTTGGGTTTCTTCCGAGTAATATGAATTCCATGTCCAATTTGCGACGACTCGATCTGAGTTTCAATAAACTCACCGGGTCACTACCCAAACTTCCACCGAATCTGTTCGAACTCGCTCTGAAAGCGAATTCGCTATCTGGGTTTATATCAAAATCGTCTTTTGAGGGGTTAACTCAGTTGGAAGTGGTCGAACTCAGTGAGAACTCGTTCACTGGGACGTTGCAAGCCTGGTTCTTTCTCTTACCTTCAATTCAACAGGTCGATTTGGCAAACAACAGCCTGACACGTGTCGAGATCTCGAGCCCCGCCGCTGGTAGCACCAGCGACCTGGTAGCAGTCGATTTGAGTTTCAACAGAATCGAAGGGTACGCGCCCGTGAACTTCGCGGCTTACCCACTGCTGTCTTCTCTGTCACTTCGTTACAACCGGTTACGTGGCAAAATTCCATCAGAGTACAGCAAGAAGAAATCGTTGACGAGGTTGTACTTGGACGGGAACTTTTTGATCGGACAGCCACCGGCGGAGTTCTTTTCCGGTAAGTCGGGTGTCTCCGGCAGTTTGGGGACAATTGTCTACAAAGCTGTCCAGCTTCTTCACAGCTGTGCCTACCTTCCCAGAAGCCTAATTCAATATGCAAACAAGCCTACGGTGGGAAACCAAGGTCTTAGAGAAGCGTCAGATTCTCATTCAAATATTTCTATTTTTTTTTTAGTATTTTTTAATCGAATAAAGAAATATTTACTACAATTTTTACATCTAGCAACTTGTAGTTTTATGATGCAGTATATATATATATATATATATGTACAATAAATAAGATGTAGCTCAAAATATAATATTATTAATCATGATCTCGTATAATCTCATCCTTGTCATTTGCATTGGAAATGTTGGACTGGTACATGAATATTGAACGATGCATGTTTGAGGTTTTGGGTACATTTTGGTAGATTTTTTAATATTCTTCATCTGGGTTCAATTCGACCGTCCATGAATTATGTTCATACTAGGGTCGCAACACCTTTAATGGGGTGGTTGTTAGACCAAAAATGCTACTAATAATAAATATTTGGTTTTGTGAGTCGTATATTTTCACTTTGGAAGCCAGTTGGAGAAGCAAATTAAGTTGCAGATGAAGATGAACAGAAAGGTGATGAAAGTGTATGCACTGCTACTTTTCGTTGGTAATTTTGTAATTAGGGGGTTCAAACGAAGTTAATGGTCAAAGAAACCAATAATGAGAAGTATGTAATAAGGAAAGTGGCATGGGTGGTGAGTGTTGGTATTATCTGGTATAATACGCGGTACATAGCTTTGTCTGGTACTATTTCATGTGTCAATTTATGCCTGGGAAATTGCTAAAGATCCCACCATAAGACATAAGTTTCTGTTTTAAAATCTCATTTTGACTATTATTTTCCTTTTAATCTTCTTGTGGAGGATTTGAATAAAAACAATGAAACGATGGCCTTTTTTACCATTAGATTGTCTCTATTGAAATTTTTTATTTACTATTTGATCACTGGCTTCTCTGGACAAAACTTTTTATATGCGTTATCACCTAAACTACCATCAAAATATAGTAGAGATCGGGGGCCCTTTTAAAGATATGAATTAATTAATTATAGAGCAGATAGGACTCGAAAATGTTAATAAAAATATGAGCTGTGACACGTGGTTGATGGATCCGTGAGAGAAAGTGATTAAATAAAGTTGTTTACATGGGGTAAGGAGCATTAATTTACATGGGGTACTGTAGCCTCCACTTTGTGAGGACAATATTGCTGCCTAAAAAGTCCTAAAATATCACCAACAAGTTGAAATTTTGAGCCCCACTATACAGCACATAATGTATCCATCGTGTTTTTTTTGGCTTCCGGATAAATTACTAGCTTGCTTCGGACCTAGGAATGTCTCGCATTACTTGTCTTTGACGATGCTAGAAACTTAAGAAACAAAAAACCATTAAAAAATGAAACAGTGAGTTTATAATTCTGCGGAAGTCACAGCATAAGCATACAACATATATATATATGTTTGATAAAAAAATAGCCGGCTTGCACCTGGGGTATAGCCTAGCATAAGAAAGCTCGAACTCTTATATTCATTTACAAAAATTACCGTTTAAATTTTGATAAGTTCTATCAAGACTTCAAATTCATTCGGCCTTATTAAATATTAAACAGAGAGCAAATTATTAAGAGAGTGTGTTTGCTACTTTAAATTTTTATAGGTTTATAAAACTGAAACAGTAATAATATTCTACCTTTTAATAAAATTATGAACCAGAGATTTTTTTTTATTATAAAAAAAATAGCTAACTTATTTGATATTGACTTCTAGTCCAAGTATAATTTTATTATGTATTAAAAAGGAAAACTTCCATCAACTATCAACAATTCAAAACTCTGCATTATTTTTCATCATGTCTTGGTCATTTCATTTCCTTAAGCTTTCAATTCATTATTCTTCAACTAATAAAGTTATTTTCTTTTTATGACAATAGAACCTAATGTAAAATTCATTATTGTTCTCTATTTTTATTTTAATGGTCTGTTCAATTAATTCTTTTCATTTATTTTTCTTAAATTAATATTTAATTTGAAACGGCACGCTTACAATCATCATAAAACTTTAAATATAGTAAACACACACACACACACACACACACACACACATATATATATATATATTACTGGAATCCTACAAATTAAGTTACTTTATAATTTAGCTTTAGTAATAGTAGTGGCCATGGAATTGAAAGTCGAAAAGGAACAAGGAAACGTGGACCTTTTTTGTGTTGGTTGTGAGGTCGCTACCAAGAATTATGGAGTGATCAGCTTATATATTATTTCCTCGAGAGGAGGTGGACATATTAAGAGAACAAGAGGCGTGCATAGTATTTTCGAGAATTATGGAGTGATCAGCTTATATATTAATAATGTTGTACATACTCGAGAAACTACGTACAGCCATAATAATAATTGATGATTAATCTGATCATGCATGGGCAATTTCATCAATTATAAAATACGTACCATATATATGTCTGTATTTGGGTTTATATGCATGCATGCATCATATAATATATATAAGAAATATATAATAAGATATTAAATATTTTAAACTAGTCTTAAATTATATTTTTTACGTAATGGTTCGAAGAACAAGGTTTATCAATGAGCTAGGACAAGAACATAACATGTGGCACCTACTTTTAGCAGAGAGACTCTTCAAAATTATTTATTGCTTTGGTAATGTTTGGATTCGTATATTTACTCCCAAAATTGGGACAAAGATATCAATTTGGATCATGAAGCTCATGGTGTCATGGTCCCTCCAACTAATTAATAATTAGTTGATATTAACTTATTGTTGCCTTTTTCTTTTTGAGTTGCAAGTTTAGTGGAATTATTTGTTAGCTTTCTTGAGTTTTTGTATTTATATAATCTTAAAACTGTGGCTTCAACTTTTGGTAAAGAAAATAAAAATAAAATAATTAAAACCGTGGTTTTGATTTTTTTCATATTTAGTTTATTTTTACATTTTAATTGATTAACATTAAGATGGTTAAGATATCATTAGACCTTCTATATATTGAGCTAGCTAAAGTAAAAACCAACCTTTTGTAGTTTTTTTTTTGAGATCTTTAAAAAAAAATTCAACAAATTAATTATTAATTTCTTTAAAGTGAATAATCTAAAACTCAATTTAACTAGAGAGCTCTGAAAAAAGTCAATAAAAATATTGATTTTTTATACAAATTAAATAAATTTTAAAATATACAATTGGACTTTCTATTAGCCCAAGAATTTGAGCCCACACGAGCCTCACTTTGAACTTTGAACCTCACCCAAACACCGCCACGTGGGCCCTCCCAGATAAATAATCAAAGTGATGTCCTGGTTAAGACGGTGTCGTATCATCCTTCATCTTGTGGCATAAACGCTCCGTTTTCATCGAGCGAGCAAAAAGGCCTGAGAGACCCATGGTTGAGAGACGGCGGTGACACTTTCTCTTCCCTGAAGCATAGTCGAAGCCTCTGCAATTTTCAGTGATGGGCAAGCCGAGCTCGCGGTAAGACTCTAATGCTCTCCGTCCATGATTTAACGGCATCCGCCGTGTTTAGGCCCCTTCTACCCTTCCCCTAATGAAAGAGTCCACCGCCTGCCTTTAGCGTGCAGGGCTGCCTCCTTTTTTAGTAAGTGATTCACTACCGAAGCGAAGAAGAGGCTGCCCTCTGCCCCACGCATCTAACCAGCTCGCGTGGTTCACCGGTTCCACCGACTGGACTCTTAGAGTGATTCAATCGCTACAGAGATTGTTGTCACCGTCGGGGCATCTAATTATGATTAGATTAAATCATTATTTTTGCCTGAAAATCTGATTGGTTTCTTTTTTCAGTTCAGAGTCGTCGTCTTCGACCAAAGCGGACAAAAAGTTTGAAAAGAAGCTCCAATTTTACGCGAGTAAGTCTGGTTCTTAATCTCAGTTTTTTTTTTTTTTTTGGCGCTTGAAAACGTATGAAAATATTATGATTTCTAATTAATTTTCAGAGAAATTAAAAAAAAAAAAGTTCGTCTATTTGATTAATTTTATGAGCATGTTCCTATAGTGTGTTGAATACCAATTTATGCTCTCATCCTTCAAGTTTTTCTATGTCATATCTCTTCTCCCTTTTGAGTTTTGTAGGGTTGATATATTAAGTTTAAAGATTGTATATACTTTTGCTTATCTCAATTCCAAACATGTTAATGCATTTAGTATTAACATACTGTTTTCTAAACTTCTGCTTTCTAAATTGCACAATGCAGAGGTTAGAGATACTGTTACTGCCTTGACTGCCCAGAAGGCTATCACTAAGGTTAGAATCCTGTGTTCATTATCTTGTGCATCATATTTTATCCACATTTTGTATAGACATTGCAAAAGTTTGAATCTTAAGCAAAATATAAATTTTCTTTTAGTTTGTTTGTACTTGCAGTTTTGGAATTGAGATTAATGCCTGATGCTTTATGTATTGAAAATTTCATTTTAGTGTATGATGTGTTGAAATTGTTCATCTTGGCATTTGGTGATATGTTTTATCATTTGGTAGTTTTGAGCTGGTATATTATGATGTGAATGGGTTGCTTACTGATTTCTAAGTATGATGTAGCTGAATTATAGATTTGTGTGTTCATTTGTGGCAATTCTATTCATTGGGACTTGCAGTGTTACTAGGAAAGGATGTCCTTGGGCTAACATCTTTGAGATTGTTAATGAAAATCCTTTTGTCTTTCTTATATGCATTTCATGTTGCACATTTTTAAATAAACTATTGAAATTTCAAGTTTGATGCAGCACAAAATGGTCTCTTTTAGTACTTTTGTGGGCCTAGTATATCTCGACAACTTGCTGCTATATGGTCTAGTATGTGTTGCAATTACAAAATCTAATAAATATGGGGACATAGAGGGTCACTTCTTCCTAGTCAGGTGATGCCCTGTAAGTTTGGAGTTCTTGTTGGGGAATCTTAGCTTAAAGTTATAGGTTGACCTATATTTAAAAGTGAGTTTTTCTTTTGTCAATTGAAGTTACAGGTTTGAGTGGTTAAATACCATTAAAAATGTTTATAAAACAATTCTGAGATCCAATCATTTTGCTGAAACTGAGTTAAATGGAGAACATAGAATGGACAAAACATTGACCCACTATTGAGTGAAGTGATTGAAATGAAGAAGATATTAAATGGTCAATCTATGAGTCTTCTATCAATTTGATGAAAAATAAGTCAGTTGAAACCTGGATGGATATGCACTGATTTACGCTATTTACCTTCGAAACAGAAAAAATGATAAAAATAAAAGAAAAATGAAAGAAAGGAAAACATGGGGAGGATTTGTTGCATGATGGAATGTAAAACTTCTAAGTTCTCATTGAATTCTGTAAACCTCGGGATGTTTTCAACCTCTGATAGGTTGTGGTAACATATTATTGAGGAAATTTGAAAGGGATGAAAATTGCATGGTTGCTTACTTATGGAAGCTTCAAGCTGTATGTGCTCTCGTGAAATGAGTTAAATACTAAACAATTCCGGCATTTAACCCATTTTTTAAGGTTTTGGATTTATTCCCTAGTCTTTATACTGGAATATCAAAATTCTGTACAATCTGATTTAATATTTGTTTTGTATAAACAAAATTTTCTACCCCCTTGTGTTAATATTGCATATGAAGACCTTGACAAGAAATATTTTATTCATTGGATTAAGTACTCGGACATTTGGCATTCTTTATAATCACTGCTATTACTTACCTATGAGTTATTATCTTTTTCATAATATATTCTACCAGAAGAAGAAACTTCGAAGCCGGCAGAAGAAATTGAAAGCGTATGACCTCTCTTCCCTCTCAGAGTTCCTTCCTGAGATGAAGGCACCTCAGCAACCGACTACAGCTGGGTTTAAGCTCAATTGCAAATCAAGGCAAAAGCTAATGTGAGTTTTTTTAAAATATCATATTAAAAACTTCTGTTAACGTTTCTTACTTTTCACATAGAGTAACTTAGTCGAAATAATAATTGGTTTCATTTTTTTTTTCCTTCCAGATTGAAGGAAGGAAAGCAGTTGAGTACAGTTCTTAAGCATCCTGCTTTTCAGTTGAATCCCCTTGCTGCTATTCGTCAACACTTAGAGAGTACACAACCAGTTGTAGATGAGAAACTAAAAAAGACAAAGACCAAAAATGGAGGGAGGAAGAAAAAAGAGAAGAAACCAAAGGGTTTAGCTGGATCCCAATCTATGGAGATGTAGTTAACACATGGATTGATGTCCAATATGAGATGCTTATAAATTCAATCCTTAAATTTGGAAAGGATCATTGGTAACAATGCTCCCTAAACTTTGCATAAAATAGTGAATTGCCCTCTAAATTTTAAAATTAGTACCAATAATTTTAAAAATACTTATAAATATAGTATATTTTTACCTTAAATATAATATTTTTAAAGCAGTTTAGAAATATTTTTTTACATAAATAATTCAAATTAATTTATTTTTCACTTATTACTATTTATTTTAATTTTATATAAAGGTTAAGTATATTAAAATAGTTAAAAATATACTGTGTTAATTATTAAAGTATAATTTTTAATTATTTTTAAAATTCTGGGTATTAGTATATACTGTGTTTATTAATAAGGTGTAATTTTTAATTATTTTTAAAATTCTAGATATTAGTATTAATTTTAAAGTTTAAATTATAATTTTTAATTATTTTCAAAATTAAGAGTATTGGTATTAATTTCAAAGTTTGTGAGACAAATTAATACTAATTTAAAGGTTTTGGTACTAATAATCCATTTTAAAAATAAATTTTGTCAGGCTGACTATAATTAGGTTTGCTTATTCTTTTTTCTTTAGTATTTTTGCTGTTTGTATAAGTATCACATTAACACTCAATCCTCTTATACTCAAACCCACTCCTCTTATACTCAAACCATAGGTCTTGTTTTTGGATTTAATCCAATTTGGCTCAGCTCTTATGTTCAAACCATAGGTCTTGTTTTTGGAATTAATCCAATTTGGCTCGGAGCTAAAGTTTAATGGATATTTGTACCACTTTCGAATTCATTATTGTTAATGTCTAGTTAGAGACGAATATTTATGAGTTGAGACTGTGTCCAGCTGGTGGGTAAGATTAATTATTACAATTGTAATAGCAGTTTAAGCTGAAATTAATGTCTTTTTTTTTTCTTAATTTATTTGTTGTTTCTTGTAACTCCCTAACAGTTAACCACATATTGATTTTTATTTTTACATTTCTGCAGTAATGGTCTGGTGGCAGTAATGTCGAGTAACACAATTCATACTTAGAAGAAGAAGTAGGAAATAGAATACATGAGCACACATACATGGCGCAATTATAGAAGTGAAGTGAAATAGTAGTCTGGTGACAATAATGTCAAAAATTATTAATTAGCACACAGTCCGTACTTTGAAAAAATAAAATAAAAATGGGAGCACACATACACAACACAATAGTAGAAATTTTTAACACATTCCTCTAAGCACAATTACACGCTGCCGATTTAGTCTCGTAGGACTTGGTTTGAATTGTGACGATCATCAAGTAGGAACATTAAGACCATCCGGAGTTACTATTCCCTGAAAGATTGGGGTATTGCTTCCCTGTTCAATTTTAACATAAGATTTTAATTTACCAACGAGTAGGTTGTACATGGTTGGTACTCATCTTGTCAGAGATTAGGTGCCAATTATTGATCCTCTGAAAGTGGCCACTATAACGAACCACAATCGCACGAACTATTATACTACTACTATAGGTAATTAATTAACCACATATATATACTATTAGAGTTAATTAAACTCTAAAGCTGTATGTTTTTGTCATGAAAAGAGCGCAGCAAACTCGCAAGAAAACTGGAAAACAAAACAGAGAACAAACAAACACAAGAAGTCAACGTGGGTTGGCGACACATCCACGTCCACAGGAGAGCAAACTATTATTCCACTATGAAACGAAAATTACATACACCAAAGCTATCCTCAACCCAAAACTCACAACTATAGAACCACAATTGCTCTATGGCAGCTTAGATCGCTCTTGGTATTGGCGGCTACACACATATCTCTCCCAACTTCAATTGCATGCCTAGCATATATATAGATGTGTAGGTAGGTTTCACTTAAAAGGATACCTCCATTAAGTTGGATTTTCTAAACAAATATTCCATAGAACCCAACTAATGAATATTCATACTTTTAAGCCAAACCCAACAGTTTTAGACTAGTTCCAACAGTTTTAGGCTAGTATTTTCAAGTTACAAATTATTTGCCTTTGCTTTCTTTAATAAATTTTAGGTGAGAAAAGTAAAGAAAGCTATAGCAAGCGAAAGTGACGGAGTCTTTATATCTACGACAACATGATTAGGTGATAGAACAATACTGTATGTCACAACTCGTAAAATTTACAAGTAACATGGTAGGTTTTAGCTGGTTAGGTCACTCGTAAAACTTGTGACAAACAGAATTATTCATAAGCCATACCAAATGTTATTAGCCCAAAAAAAAAGACTAGCATAAAAAAAGTTACTGCTTTTGATAATATTACTGTTTTATCTTATTGATGATCGATCAGATGCAATTCAATCAGTCAGAAAAGTGAAGAGTATTTCAAATATCAGAAAGTCAACTACTTTTGTGAGCAAGAACAAGAATAAGAGGCTAATTAAGCAAAACAAAGATATATTATAACAGGGTAGTTCAAGTAAAAGCAACATCAGATAGAGAAAGACTTTATATGAACTACAAACCTCTCATAACTGGTACATCCTCGAGTATATAGCTGCTACTGTTGGTAGTGGCAGAATTTAATTAACAAAAATATGATTTTAAATTTATCATCAGAATTACAAACTATACAGACACCACATAGAAACCTCAGGTGTGAATAGGTCTGATCAATCTTTTGAGGCAGACTGGAATATGAAAACTGCTGTTAGAACTCCCACTAATGCTGTGACAGCCAAGGCTACCGTAGGCAGGGGAGTTACGAGCCCAAAATTCTGAAAACCAAAATAAATATGTTTCTAATAAGATTATAACTGAAGAGGGTTTTTTACTATTTTCATTATTTCTGATGAACTTGAAAGTATTTCTTAAATTGGACTCTGGTGTTATGCTGTTTCAAGGCAAAAAATGAAAGTTAAGAAAATAGCTTTTTGGCTTGGAGGCGAAATCCATCGTATGCTTCATACCTCTAAAAGTCCCTTTCCAGTTCCTATCTCAACACTAATAGCCACTGCAAAGCCAACCATTGCAAGCCGGCCAAGCCATACGTCCAAACTGTTACCCTCCTGGGTACTTTGCTCACATCTCACAGTCAGCGGCATTGCATTGTATGCAGGCTTCCTCCGACAAGAAGTTCTCCTTAATACTGGAAATAAAAGCACCATACACATTCCATTAAGGCATTAAAACCTGGTTTTGTAAGTCGCTCTATATCAAGAATATTGAGGAAAAGGAAGAAAATATAGTTTGTAAGTTTAGTTCAATCTGTACATTTTCTTAGTAATCAAAGTGAAAACGAAAGAGGACGGGGAGAACAGGAGGAAGGAAACCCAACCTAATATCCGTTTATACAAATGACGCCTACAAGAAAAATGGAAGAAAGATGCAAATTTGTGTTTTTCACCCTTCAATAAAGAACTTAGATGGAAACTAAACAATCATGCAAATTTATTCGTTAAATGGAAGAGACAGCACCAAAGTAAAGTAACCAATTTAGTGATAATGCCTGTTCAGTCCCCATAACGTACTATTAACAAGACCATATCAAATTCAACAAAACTTGAAACAGAGAAGCATCTAGATCAGCACCTTATCTTATTTTCCAAATTATTAACACCCAATTCTCTACATGAAATGATATGGCTATACAGACATTTTCATCATGCAGTGTCAATAGGCCAAAGAAAGTCTCTATAGACTCTGATGGTGTTTTATGAAAGGGAAAATAAAGATTTTACTGTATGGAGTCGCTTTAATAATCAAAGCAAGGAATCTAGTTCTAGGGGACAGGAAGATATGTTTGAGCTTGACAACGAGAAGGCAGCACGCGGTACATGCGGAGGATGTGGTTTCTTAAATGATCGTCCAAAACCGTGAGTGGGTATATAATGAACAAAGAGCAATTCCCAAAAGATTGGAAATTTCCTAAATATCTAAGTGTGGGCAGACGATAAGCAGAATTGCAACTTCCTACACAGTTGTATGATAAAAGACTAGACCCAATTAATTAATTAGGCTGCAAAGTCTCATGGAAAACTCTAACAATGCAAAAAGCCAACTGGGCTACATTGCATTCCCCTGTAAATCACTTCAGTGTTTCTTTTTTGCCACACATAATTGCAATAATTTATATAGCCTACAATGTATTACTAAACGGAACTGAGAAGTTAAGCCATTAGCAGAAGATAAAAGAAATGCTCACCTAGCGGAGAGCCGGTTGCAAAGGTGGTCTCAGTTCGAGCAAAGCGCAAAGGAGAGAGCCGAGAAGGAGTTGGTGCAGAGGTAATCGTACACATATCTGTGTTCAAAACATTCATAATTTGGAAGAGAAAAACCAGAATTATGTACACAACTTAGAAAGTGAGAGAGAGGAGCGTACCTCGGATGGAGAGGGAGGCAGAGATTTGAGCTACGGCCATGTCTTCGCGCTGAGAGAGCCAGACCCAGACCCAGATTCTGTGTATTTCTATCTCCTCCAAAAGGTGGCAGATCCAAGGCGGCCTTACGTTTTGAGAATGGCTTAGAACTGACACGTGTCACGTTCGGGGATACAAAGTTTTGGGCGGATAAAGTCTTTGCCTTTTCTTTCTAATCCCGAGACTAATAAATTATCCAAATTGTCGTAGTTTATTTTTTTGGATAATGTGGTTAAATGCCTTAAAAACACCTAAATCTTTCTAATTTTTGAAGACTTATATATTATTTTTCCAAAATATCCCCTTTTTTATTATTATTTATTTATGACACTCACATATCCTTCATTTTTCTTCTCTTTTTAGGTATTTTTTTCCTCCGTGAATTGTCCTGTATATTTTTCTCTTCCCATTAACTATTCAAATACCTAGCTTTTTTTTTTCTCTAATTTTTCTTTTTTATTTCTTAACTTCTTTTTAAAATTCTATTAAATTAAAACTTTTTATTTTTATATATTTTTGAATTCGAACATTCAAATTTGAATTTCACTTTAAAATATTATATATTTTAGATTTTTTTGTCCATGCTACTCTTCATCATTGAATTTCCCTCTTAATTTACTCGGAAAAAATAAAAAATAATTTTAAAAAATAATTACTAATTATAATAAAAGAATTGTTAGATTGAAGTATCTAATACAAGTTGTCAATGTTCTTCTACTCATTATTTAACTCTTTAAAAATCATTATTTAACTCTTTAAAATTTTATTATAAAAAGTTCATTGTCTTAAAGTTTAAAAGAAAAATATATTATAAAATTAATAAAAATCATAAAAAGAGAAAATAAAAAGGTAAAAAAATAATGATAATATTAAAATTTAAGAATATTTTTTATAATAATAGATATTTTTAAAAAATTATTCACTTGTATTTTTACTATAATTATTGAGCACGAGCATCTCACCAAATTACCCTTTTTTTTTTTTTATTTGCCTACAAAAATTTTCATAGTTCTTTATGTTTAGATAAAAAGTAATTTTGTTTACCAAAAAATAGAAAAAAAAGGTAATTTTATTTGTTATTATTGAAATGATTTATTCAATCTGAAAAACAAAGTTGATTAATTTGGTTTGGGATGTGAGAAATTTGAGATCCAAGCAGTCAAAAGGCAGGCAGCGACTTTGAAAAAACCAATTGCTCTTCCGGTTCCATGTCAACTTCCATGAGATGACAATGTAAACATTAGCGGACCCACCAACAAATTTTGCTTACACTTACTCTCAGTAGCTTACTTCTTCTGCTCCTGCCTCTCTCTCCAATCCTCTTCTTCTTTCTAAACTTTAGCTCTGATGGCTTCCCTCTCAATTGGGACGCACTTGTCTCCGGCATACCATTTCAAGAAACGTCCAGTTCAGCTTCAATCTCCACACTTTCAGACCCATTTCTCGCTTTCGTCTAAGCATTGCTTTGGTTCATCTGTTCCTGGATTTAGAGCCCCTAGGTTGCTTGATAATGGCGTGCTGGCCCGAGCTGAAGATGAGGCCAAGAGTTCTTTTCAGGTTCGGCAACGGCAAGGTCAACCCAACTCCGAGAAACAGTTCCAGGTTCTTCTCTGTCGTCATAATTCCTAAAACCTTCGAATTACAAGAGTTCCCTTTTGGTTTGTTTTGCCAGTTTTGTTATAAGTATCTGGTCAAATTATGCGCTAATAGGAATTTGATTCCCTAGCCTATCTCTTGAAAAAACTTGTTAATCCCTGGATATTGGTTAATTCTAATGGTAAGTTGCATCTGCTGACTGCATATGCATTTTAAGTTCCTAGGTTTATGGGAGTGAAATGCTATAATGAGGTTTATGGGAGTGAAATGCTATAATGGAAAGAGACAGTTTTTTGTCCTTTCTTACCAAAAAAAAAAAAATAATAATAAAAATAGGATTGCCCTTTATGCTGTTATTGGTGAACAAATCAAAAATCCTGAAATGGCTTTAATTAAAGGAAATATTTCAAATATAGCTGTATATTTCTATAATTCAGCTGATTAATTTGATGAAATACGAATTAGATGTTGATATTGTTATGTTGTATAGGTGCTGCTAATAATCACCCAATGTTTGACTCTTGAGCTTGTACAGCTATAATTCAGCTGATTAATTTGATGAAATACGAATTAGATGTTGATATTGTTATGTTGTATAGGTCCTGCTAATAATCACCCAATATTTGACCCTTGAGCTTATCATCAGGACTTGACGCCAACTTCTGGATCATGTGATCCTTTATGTTCGGTAGATGAAATAAGCTCAACTGATTTTCAAGCAAATTATCAGCCAAAGACTGATTTGCTGAAAGCTCTTGCAGTATTTGCAGCAGCTGGAACAGGAACTGTGGCAATTAACCAGTCTTGGGTTGCTGCCAATCAGGTATACTTGTCTTGCTGCCAGATCATTTTGTTAATTCTGGGTTTCCCATGATAGCTTATTTATCATTTGAGCAGAAAAATGCACACTTATGGAAGATCTATATTAACAACCTTTAGTTAATTTGAACAAAACTCATGATGCAGGATGTAGCAATGGCATTGCTCTTTGGAATAGGTTATGCAGGCATCATTTTTGAAGAATTTTTGGCCTTCAATAAAAGTGGAGTAGGACTACTAATGGCTGTGAGCTTGTGGGTAATACGAAGTATTGGGGTAAGATTCATCTGATTGTTAATAGTTGGCAAAGATAAGTTCGTAAATTTTGATACTGGGATTAATAAATGAAATTTTCTTATTGCCTAGAAATGACTATAATACTAAATATTGCTCTAACGTGTAACTGCCTATAGGCCTTATACCATGAAAACATAGCATCAAATTTTTCTGTCAAAAAAAAAAAAAAAAATCTGGTTGAAAGAAATACATTAACCAACTGCTTTGGCTGTGAAGGTTTTGGAATTCTTTTTCCTCTTCTTTTGTGCTAGGGAAGGGATCTGAGTTTTGTCCTTGTGAGATGATAACTATTATTCCTGATGAATCTACACTTTTTCTTTTGACACAACAATAGACAGTCTTCTGTTTCTTAACGTTGATTCATTTATATGTTCTAAGATGTAATTGTCTTTGTATCCAGCTTCATCCTTAATTACTACTTGCAGTATCGTTTGGCTTGTTTGATTTTCTTGTGTAGGCCCCTTCAACTGATATAGCTGTTTCAGAGCTAACACATGCATCTGCGGAAGTCAGTGAAATAGTGTTTTTCTTGCTTGGTGCAATGACCATTGTAGAGATAATTGATGCTCATCAAGGATTTAAGTTGGTTACAGACAATATAACAACTCGAAAACCACGAACCCTCCTCTGGGTGGTAAATGCTCTATTTCTGTTCTCATGGTTATATTAATGGATCTGTTTTATTGGTTGTATGGCATATTAAATCGTCCTTTCAGTATGAATCAAGTTAGTAAAATGAACAATTTTTAAACTGTGATACAGCCAATGTATCAGCCATTTGTTTTAGGTGTGTTTCAAGAGATAAGATGATTTAATAGAAAACATGGGTAATCCTGAATTGCGTTACTTATAACTCTAGCCTGAATTCTATTTCGAATGTAAATAAATAAGACCCTTGGATGTTCATTATGAAGATTCTTGTTTAGTAGCTTAGTTGTTCCTAGATTTCTAAGCAGATAAAGCTTGCAGGAAGTAATTGATGAATACTGAAACATTTGTTATTTGATCCACCAGTTATGGTGCTATAATACTTTGAAATGTAAACATAGAAGCATTGTATCACTCAATTTGCCATTGTCTATAGTAAAAATGTATTCTTCTCCTTTGGAATTTCATCCTTCAGTTACACTTGAATTCACGATACTGTAATGATAGCATATAAATTTGTATTACTAGCCTGTTTTACTTGCATTTTTCTCTGTATGGAATGTTAAATACTTTCTTGTATACCGACTTATTTTGAAGAAATTTTCTGTACTGGTTTTTGTCCCTCTATGCTTTGGTTTTTACTAATCATTGGCATTGAACCAGTAATTTTTGAAATCACAGATTGGTTTTGTGACTTTTTTCCTTAGTTCGGTCCTAGACAACTTGACATCTACCATTATCATGGTTTCCTTGCTGCGGAAACTAGTGCCTCCATCCGAATACCGCAAGTATGTGCCAACTGTCTTCTATATTACCTGACATGATTCAGGATCTTTTTGTTCAATATTTGTCTCTTACCAAAATCCTAAATTTTTCAAATTTCAGCTCTGGAGGATATGCCAAGTTCTTACAATGTATATCTTATTAGAAATTTTTATAATTGTATAATCTAATGTGATATTTCACCATGCATATGACACAAATATAGCTAGTTTTCACAATTAGTAAAAGCACATGACTCACTTTTCGTACTGTTATTCATGAATCAATATTCTTATCTTTTGTTCAAGAATGGTCACCAAATAAACACATAATTTGCTGCTCGACATGTTTATGTCTGATAAATCTTAGTACTTATCAAAGCATGTTACAGTTTTAAAAAGTTGGAAAGTTTTCCTACTTTACACACCTAGAAGCATAAATGGATGAGAAAAAATTGGAAGAAGGCTGTAGAGGTGATAACTCCTGGAATTATGTGAACGTTGTCATATTTTTTGGGAATTAAAGAAGGTGAAAAATGCATTTCAGCAAAGTTGATACCCATGCATGCAGAGACACAGACCCGGTCTTTTTTGAGAATTTTAACTGGATTTGCTTGAAATGCAGATTATGGTATAATTGTAAAGTGATATTGCTCGGAACACCTCCAATGGTTGTAAATTCCAGACCATGGTGGCTATAGAGAATTCACTTGGTTAACTCTGCTAAAAAATACGTGTGATCTTTGCTTAAGCTCTTTGTTCCTTTTGGAATGGGGATTGGGAGACTGGAAGCAAGGGTAGATTATTAATTCACTCTGCAATAATTACATTACACACTTAGTTTTCATTGACAGGCTTTTGGGTGCTGTAGTTGTTATAGCCGCAAATGCTGGTGGTGCTTGGACTCCTATTGGTGATGTCACCACTACTATGCTATGGATACATGGTCAGATATCCACATTGGAGACAATGAAGGTCTTTGTTTTATGTTTATACTCTCTGCAAGTATCTTTACGTTGAGAATTAGGGATTTGTGTTTGATAAATGTTGACTACTATCTAGTACAATCCTTGACGAAATCTCACCACTCTTCTGACGTTCATTGTCTTTCTTTGATTACAGAACTTGGTGTTACCTTCAGCCATTTCTTTGGCTGTCCCACTGGCTCTTATGTCCCTGACTAGGTACTCTTGCAGTGTTAGATCAAAGTCTGGGAATGATATTTGAATTGTAAGGTTTGAATTAATTGAATTGATATGAATTTCTCTTTTTCCATTCAGTGAAGTAAATGGTAAAGGACAAGACTCCCCCAATGTTTTGGCGTCTGAACAGATGGCTCCTCGTGGACAGCTTGTTTTTTCTGTTGGTATTGGAGCTTTAATTTTTGTTCCGGTGTTCAAGGCCTTAACCGGTTTGCCTCCTTTCATGGGTATCCTGCTTGGACTTGGAGTTCTTTGGATTCTTACTGATGCCATCCACTACGGTGAATCCGAAAGACAAAAGTTGAAAGTACCACAGGCTTTATCACGGATTGACACTCAAGGAGCACTTTTTTTCCTTGGAATCCTTTTATCTGTCAGCAGGTGAATGTGCAAATGCTGCTTGAAATTTTTGTGTGATATGTTGTGTGCCAAGTACTGCATCATAAAAGCTTTTTTAAGTCCAGTGTATCCTCCTTTCAAAATTCAGTAGAAAGACCGTAATCATGAACAAGGCCTCTTGTCTCCTTTATATTAGTTTTACAGATTTTCAAGTTTCGTCCTTTTTGTCTGATGCAGAAAGAGAGAGAATTCAGCTGTTGGATTTTAGTATTTCCATGTCTCAACAAGTAGAATTTTAGAGTTTTAGTGTGTATGGATGAACCATTATTTGCTGTTTCTGTATAGTGATTGGCTCTAGCACTGCTTCACTCCCTGCGCTTTGACAAATTTGAATTTTTCTTTTTCTTTTTCTAGCTTGGAGTCAGCGGGGATTCTTCGGGAATTGGCAAATTACCTGGATGCTCATATCTCAAATGTCGAACTGATAGCCAGTGCAATAGGGGTTGTATCAGCAATTATAGACAATGTTCCGCTGGTCGCTGCAACAATGGGGATGTATGATTTAACTTCCTTTCCCCAGGATTCGGAATTTTGGCAGCTGATTGCATTTTGTGCTGGTACTGGTGGATCCATGCTAGTTATTGGCTCTGCAGCTGGAGTTGCTTTCATGGGGATGGAAAAAGTGGACTTCTTCTGGTACTTGCGGAAGGTATCAACCGGTGTCCAATGATGTTCTTATGAAATGGAGTTTGCATTTTCCTCATCAGGTGAATTATTAATTCATTCTCACTTTTCTCTGCAGGTGAGTGGTTTTGCTTTTGCTGGTTATGCTGCTGGTATTGCTGCCTATTTGGCTGTTCATAACCTCCAGATCTCTCTACCAACAACAGTAGGTCAGGTTCCTTACCTTTCTGAGTTCATACATTAGAAGAAAAAAATCTCGGCTTGGATTGGATGTTTTACTGACTTCAGACGGACGAGGCTATATGTTATACTTCAACATGAGTCATCCTCTAGATTGGGCTAATGAAAGATTTCGAAATTATAATTTTTTTTTTTGCAAAATAGATGAATCTTATAGCCGGAAATGATACAGAAATAAGTAGTTTTTCAGATCTCTTAGGCTGCAAATTTCTTGGTAGTATGAGTTGGAGGAGAAATGTATTGTTCTGCTCATGTAGCCATAGAAAGTGAAAGGGTCTTAAAAGTTTTCATGCCATATTGTCTACTTTTAGAAACATGTTCGATCGTAATTAAAATCCTTTGACAGTATACTATTTGCTTTGCTTAAACCCAATTTCAGTGTGCACCACAGTACCTTAAATTTGAGAACAGAGCTACAAATACGCAATTGCCAATGAGTCAAAAAGGAAAACTGAACTAGGTAAATATAATCAATCTCAAGAAAGGTACAGACTCTTCGATGCAAACCTTAATTATTCTTTCCCTCAACCCTAAATCTACCACAAGAACATTCAATAAGTAAAAAGCATCAAAATGGAGCAGTAAGATGTAGAAATGACACCCACCAAAAACGAGACAAAACAAAAAACAGAAGCCGCCTACCCACCCCCACTTGAAAAACATATATATATTGTAGCCGAAAACATATAATGTCACATTACAACTTGAGGAAAACAAACTCTTCAATAGCTGGAATTTCACCAATCCTTTTCAAAGAAGACTTACTGGGTTGGTCATCCACGCCGATTGCCATCACAGCCTGCTTTCTTGGAGCAATCCTTCCAACGCTCATGAAACTGACATTCACATTTTCCTCTCCCAGAATGCTTCCAACCTTTCCAATCATACCAGGCTGATCAACCTGTCTGCATAGTATTATACTGCCTTCCAAGCTCACATCAACCTCAAAGGATCCAACCTTTGTCAAATGAGGAATTCCGTCTTTAACACGCCCCGCCACCTTTATCTCTCCTGTGTCTGATATGGCACTGGCAAACTTGGATTCCACATTGGCAATCTGGACCTCGATCAAGTCAAGTGGACTCTCGGGTGAACCATCTAGAATTATTCGCTCTTCACTTATCCTAAGCCCTCTCTGTTTGGCAGTGAAATCGGCATTAACCAAATTGACAAAAACACTAGATATGGGCTCTATCAGACCCTTAGTAATCATGGCACGTAGTAGCCTAGTGTCAAGGTCATCAGGAGCTCTAGCAGAAGCATACGTCACTTTTACAGTCTTCACCCCACTTCCTCCTGCTACTAACTGCACAGCCAGTCTCCCAAGTTTCTCAGCAAGTTCAACATATGGCTTCAGTTCTGTCAGAACCTGCAGCAGGGAAGACAAAAGGCAAACCCTTATATAACATGAAATTTAACTAGAATGAACCACAGCTTGAAAACCACTCAAAAGAAAGATATACAATACCGTCGTTTGGTAAAATTGACTGACAATTTACAATGTATGCATATATTAAATAAATATACCCCTCCGGATTATAAATAAGAAAACACAAGAAAAAGATGATAGCCCATAAGAGGAGAACTGTCAACAAAGACATCTACAGTGAAAACTATTTCGACTCATACCTCAGCAGGAACCATTGGTGCATTGACTGCAGTGGCAGCAAGCTCCCCTCTTAAAGCTCCAACAACAGCTTCAGCTATTTCAATGGCTACCCCTTCCTACAAGACAAATTGAAACACTAAGACACCCAAAATGAAAAGAGAATTACGAGATTAAGAAATTAGTCACTGGACATATAAATCACCTGTGCTTCCATAGTGCTGGCACCTAGATGAGGAGTTGCTGTAACTTTCTCATGCAGTACCAACTTGCTGTCTTTTGCTGGTGGCTCCACCATAAAAACATCAAGTGCCGCCTACAAAAAAGAGATCATGTTATCCAAGTCCTTCACAAGAAAATACAAGCATTTTTACATTGGAAAAGCAAGTACCTGAGCGACAATCCCAGCATCCAGTGCCTTTACAAGAGCATCTTCATCAATAACTCCTCCACGAGCAACATTCACAATTCGGACTCCTTTCTTCATCTTTGCAAAAGTTTCATCGTTGAGAATCTTTGATGTAGAAGGAGTGAGAGGCATATGCAAAGAGATAAAATCAGCAGTCGATATGGCTTCATCAAAGCTCACAAGATCAACACCTATGGCACGGGCACGATCAGCTGGGGCATATGGATCGTGTGCAATAACATGCATACCCAGCCCCTTGGCTCTCCGAGCAACTTCAGATCCAACTTTTCCAAACCCCATCACTGCTAGTGTTTTTCCAACAAGTGACACACCAACATATTTGTTCCTCTGCCACTTCCCTGTATTGACCAAATCAATAATTAAGTAAGAAGTCTTGATACGCTTAAACTAATAGCTGAAACCAAAACCTCACTAAACACACATTAGGGTTATCAATTTCTTACATGACACGTAAACATGGAATGTTCGCGATATAAAATGAAAATATTGATAGATTTTGCAAAACCTGGAACCTTGACCAGTTTTTAATGCACTCTTCCACTGTGCCACCAAAAATATTACAAGGTTTACCTAGGAGGTGACAAAGGGCAACGTCAACATAGACTTCTATACTCGACATGGCCCTTCCACACCCGATACACTGCTATGCTGATATGCTTGCTCGATTGGAGTTGTCTCACAACATTTCTTCACTATTCTATTTTAGTAAACTCCGAAAATATATTACAACGAACAAACTACAACCAAAAACCGAGCGGATCTGACAAGTACACTCTTTTATTTTCTTTTTTAAACGACAACAAAGTTTTAGTTTACCATTTTTTTTTAAAGTACTTCTGAGGCTTTCCAAAAGCCAAAAAGGCAATTTTTTTTTTTGTCGCAATAAATAAAACTACTTTTACCGATACTTATCAAACAGTACTCAAACAATCAAATCCTCTCAAACATCCAAATCGAAAATTGATTATAGCACACCAAATGTATGACAAAATGCCCCATACTAAATTTTTAAAACTCAACTACAATAACAATTTATTTTAATTAAAAAAAAAAAAAAAAGAAAGAAAAGAAAAGGTGACTGACCATCTTTCACAGACGCATCAGCTTGCGCGACGTTCCTGGCCATGGCAGCCAAGAGAGCAATCCCATGCTCAGCAGCCGCAACAGTATTAGCCGTCGGCGCATTAACCACCAAGCAACCATGCTCGGTCGCCGCAGCCAGATCCACATTATCAATGCCCACACCGGCTCTCCCGACAACCTTCAACCTCCCACCGGAGGACTCAAACACCTCACGGCTCACCTTAGTCCCGCTCCGCACAATCAGCGCATCGCAGAGCGAGATCTTGGTGCACAACTCCTCGGGACTCAAATTGTACGAGCAATCAACGTTCGCAAAGTCCTTCAGGAGGTCGAGACCCGCCTCACCAAGCTTCTCGGCGACGAGAACAGTCGGCTTGGCGTCCAAACCAGCCGAGACCACCAACACAAGCCGCTTCGCATCTCGTCGGCGCGGCCCGACACTGACGTTGAACACGGAGGAGAGAGGAAGCTTCGAGGAGAGAGAAAGGGACGGGTTTCTGAAAGACGACGTGCGGAGGGTTTGGGAAGCTGATGAGGTGGCCATCGGTGACGGCGACAGAGGGGGGTATAAAGTAATAGACAGGCAAAACGTAGCGCCGGTAGCGGAAATGAGAATGGATGTATTTAGAGAGAGATTGGGAATTTATAGTTAGGGCGGGTTTGGTGGAACAGTGAATGTGTGAGAGAGAGAGAGAGAGAGAGAGATCTGAGTGTTTGAGCAGTGGATGAGTGTTTGGAGGACGAAGTGAGAATTCCACGCGCTAAGTAAGGGCGCGGGAAAATAGGACCCGGAAAGAAGAGCGTGTGGGTCGGAGTGGGAGTGGGAGAGTGAGAGTGGGATTGTTTGTCCAACAGATCTGGTTTGGTTGGTGAGCTGCGGAGAAACGAAGAGCCAGCAACAGCCGGCGGTCACCGCACGGTTGAATTAATTTTATCCCATTTTTGGTTCTATATAATTGTTCTTATATCATAGCAGGAATAAGATAATTTTAATTATTTAAAATGTTTTCCAAATTAACATGAATTTTCTAATCATTTGTGTCATACATTTTTTTAATCCAAAATAGGTAAAAAAAATTTCATTAATATATTTTCGAACTATCAAAAAAAAAAACACATTAATAAATTTTGGAATTACAGCTTATATCCAACCGTAAATTTTAATATCTTGTAGTGAAATTTATTTGATCACTACATCATGGAAATTTAAGAGTCATCAAATTAATAACAAATTGGAAAGAAGTTTTTCAATTTTATAATATAAAATTACTCATATTAATATATTATTGATTTCCTCTTAGGTTCATTTTATCTTTTATTAGTGAATATTAATTTCTCAACCGATTAATACAATTTCAATTTATACTTGAAAAAAAGGAAAATATCTTTATACATGTAGCATTACTTTGTTATGTAACTTTATTAACATTGGATGTTATGAAATGGCATTGTTGCTTGGATTGATTATGTTAAAAATTATATTAAATAATACATAATGTTATAGAATTGCGTGTGTTAATGTTAGCTTCGGATAAAAGCAATTATACACTTATTAGACCTTAATCAGTTGCTATTTTCTTTTATACCCTATTGTCCCACCAAACATAATAGTCTTATTATTCAATTGTCCAATAATAAAGAGTCACTATTTACTAACACGAATTTGAATCCCTCACCTCTAATTGAAATAAAAATAAAAAAAGTTTAGCATTTACGCAATATATTATATTCATAATTTGTGTCTTTCATATGCGAAATATATAAATTAAAGACTTTATTCTTATCGTGATTGTTTGTTGAAAAGTATTTTTTGGTTAGAGTTTATATATTGACCTAACTAATGAAACTCAATAATATTTAAAATCTTTATTTTTATTATATTAAACAAGTAATTATTCCAAGATCTGCAGCAACATTATCTCTTCCGATTATATTTTATTTTATATTAACCTGTCCAAAATATCAGCAACATTCAACAAACCCCTTATTATGTACTGAGTGTTTTTATTTTTTCTTTCATACTTAACAACCCTCGTGAGGTCATTTGAGTATGATATTTGACGATGTCCATTGGTATTTTACTATAAGCAGCTCCAAAATAAATATTATATCATTATTTTTAAATTTTCAGATTGAGACTTATTCTCCAATACTATGTTAGAATGCTAATAATATTATAATTTTTACTCAAATAAGTCATTTTAAAGAATATGATAATGTAAAGGAAAAACAATTATACTTTTGTTTTAAAGAGTGGGCTCAAAGAATTAAAGTCTATATCACTTTATGTATATCTTTTAAATTATAAGGTCATTTTCGATGCTAAATTTTTTTTTATGTCAAATTTGATATAAAAAATAGCATTATACATAAGGTATTATTCTCATTGAAATGATAAAATTTGGTATTATTATCTATTTTTTCCACTCCAACAATGTTGGAAAAGAGTTACCTACCCGGCTTTGTACAGATTTTTAAATAATAATGTTATTTTTAGTACCAAATTCATTTTTTATGTTAAATTTTGCACCAAAAAAAAAAAAAAAAGGCATTGTACATTATAGCAGTTTTGCTTAAGTGATAAAATTTGGTATCCATTTTTTACAATCCAAAAATACTATGTTAATGTTAAAAAATAAAATATCATTTTCCGTGTTAAATTTGAAAAAAAAAAAATAATATTGTCATTGAAATTCATACAAAAATAAGATGAACCCACATTTTAAAGTAATATTTTTTAATTATTTTTACATTACGGTATTTTTTTAATATGATATTAGAGTGATATGTGAAATTTTAATATTAATACATGTTAAATTTTGACATTAATATTTTAACATTGCATTGTAGGATAAATTTCAATATTAACAATTTGAAAATGAAGTACTATTATAGCATTTTAGTGTCGAATATAATCTTAATATATTTTTTGGCATTTTCCTTTTTTTATCCTTTATTTTTAATAAATAAAAACAGGGTCTGAGGTTGGTGGGAATAAATTTTTAAAGGAAACTTATTTGTCGCTACTATTGATCAACATAGAACAAAAAAAATAATTAAATTAAATGACGAATTTAATTAAATTCGTCTACCTTAGTATTGGGGCCCACCACAGGTGCTAAAACACACAATTAGCATCTTTCTAAATTTCTACGGGACATATAAAAGTCACGCAAGCTCTGCGGTTAGTATCCAACGACAGTATCTTCGTATCAAATATGGTGTGGGACCCACAACCTTTTTGCTCTGGGAGTTGGTGAGCGAGTGCGACTGTACGAGTGCGGTGCGTTTGAATACAAAATGGTTTTCGCTTACTGTATTTTTAAACAAAAATAAACTAAAAATCCACACGCAGGTGCTTCACACTGAGACTCTGAGTCTCTGTCCTCACTCCTCACCCCATTTATTATATATTTTTTTAATTTTAAATTTGTCTTCATTTATTCAGAACGCAATTCCCAAATCCAATTTGGCTTTTTTAATTCTATTTATTTTTATTAAAAAAGAAAGAAAAATCTTTAGATTCTTACTCATTTTAGTATTTACCAACAAAATCCTACCAAAACATACAGCACATACGTAGTCAGACTAAAAAAGAAATATAATTATTTTAGTTCTCAAATTTATATATATATATATATATATATTGGTAATAATTCTAAATTTACATTTGATTAGAGAGGAAGTATATAAATAGATGGTACACTAGTATGGAAATCATGGTCTCAATCTAAGCTTACACTTGTTATTGGTTTTTATTAGAAATTTTATACCAAGTTTTCCCACTATTTTAGAAGAAAAAGTTGCCAAGTAAAATGAGACAATTATTTCCATTATATACAAAAGGAGTTTTCAAAAGGCTTAAAATCCAACTAATTTTCATAAGCACAGTTATTCAATATAAGTTACAGTGGGATATAGGTGATGTGTCTAGAATTCTATTAGTTACAGGCAATAAATATGTGAGGTCTTAACCAATAAAGATATATCAAGGCATTTATGTTGTCAATATAAATTATAAACTATGATAAAAAAATTTTATTTAATTTTTACATCTTACAGGTTAACCAAGTTATATAGTTAAAAGTTTTCAAGGGTAATAATAGACAATATTATTCATCTCTTTCTAATGTTCAACAAGTATAATAAAGTTACCATTTCATTTGCAATTTCATTAGTTGGGTCATTATTTATCGCCGATATAATTAAACTTTTTAATTTCAATTATGAGATTAATTAAAATTATTTATGAATTAAAGAAAGTACCAATTTTATTATAGGTTTTTTGGTGCCATAGTCGAGGACGGGTGACTTAATAGATTTTATCTACTTTTTGTAAAATTAAAATTTTAGCTATTTTTACTGTTTAAACTTTATATCTTTACTAAATTACCCTATTTCTATATTAAATGCAATACATATATATATCTTTTCTCCATCGCCGTCGTCGTCACCATCTTATTTTCCTTCTCTTCTTCCCCTTCTTATTTTTTTTGTTGGGAAAGTCAATCAAAATAAATTTTGAAGACACATTGGAAAATGAAGAATATTGACAAACTCAATCAAAATGAAATTTTTTCCAACAGCACGCCATTTTGAACTTTCAAACGTTTGTCAAATTCACTGTATTTTTTGAAGACCTAAATCAACCCAGAAAATTATAAATTTTTAAATTAAAGCTTATCCTCTTAGCTTTCCAACGATATATAATATGCACGAATCGAAGTTTGGGAAGTTGTTCAAAACTGAATTTTTTTAACAGCGTACCCTTTTGAACTTACAAATGCCTATCAATTTCACTTTATTTTTGGAGACATAAATCAACCCAGAAAATTATGAAAAAATATGTAAATTAAAGTTCATTCTCTTAGCTTTTCAATAATATATCATACACACCAATCAGAGATAAGGAAGGTATTTAAAATAAATATTTTCCAACAGCGCGCAGAAGTACACACCGAGGGCATTTGCATGTTTGTCAACTTCACTATATTTTTTGAATATATATATCGACCCAGAAAATTATGGAAAAAATATGTAAATTAAATTCATCCTTTAGTTTTCCAACGATATACTATGTAGGAATCAGAGTTCTTAAAGGTGTTCAAAATCAAGTTTTCCAACAATATGTATAAGTATGAGAAATGGCACACTTCGGTGGTCACCGACCTCCCCATCCCCCATGGCTACCATAGTAGGGTAGGTGGCCACCAACCCCGAGCCACCATAGGCGTGGCCACCAACCCCTTCCCCACCATACACCTACCCCCACCACCACTCTTCCGTGGCCACCGTAGAAGGGTAGGTGGCCATCGACGAGTGCCCGTTCTAGTACTTCTGCGCATTGTTGAAAAAATTTAATTTTGAACACCTTATCGAACTCCAATTCATACGTATAATATACTGTTGGAAAAAGAGGATGAGCTTTAATTTACATATTTTTTTATAATTTTCTAGGTTGATTTATGTATCCAAAAAATACAGTAAAATTGACAAACATGCGAATGCCATCGGTGTGCATTTCTGCGTGTGGTTGGAAAATATTTATTTTGAACACCTTTCCGATCTCCGATTGGTGTGTATCATATATCATTGAAAAACTAAGAGAATAGCTTTAATTTTCATATTTTTTCATATTTTTTTGGATTCATTTGCACCCGTCGGTGCCCACTGACACCCTTATGGTGGCTATTGACGGTGCTGCTCGCCCCATGTACTTGTGTATGTTGTTAAAAAAATTAAATTTGAAGACCTTTTCGAACTTGGATTGAGACATATGATATATAGTTGGAAAGCTAAGAAAATAAGCTTTAATTTAAATATTTTTTCAAAATTTTTTGGTTAGTTTACCCCTTGGCCCATCGACTATGGTGGCCATCTTTTCGATACTTGTGCGCACTGTTGGAAAAAATTAAATTTGAAAATATTCAACTCGAATTGACATATGATATATGGTTGGAAAACTAAAAAAATAAGTTTTAATTTAAATATTTTTGTTAAATTTTTTAGGTGGATTTATTTATTCGAAAAATATATTATTTTGCTTACAATTAAATTATATTTCGACAGCGATGTCAACAAAGAAGAAGAAAAAGAGGAAGAAGAGGAGGAGAATAAGGTGGTGACGGCGACAACAATGGAGAAAAGGAAGATATCAATTCGACGACGACGGCGATGTCAATAAAGAAGAAAGAAGAAGAGGAAGAAGAGGAAGAAGATGAGGAGAAAAAGATGGTAACGGTGATGACGATGGAGAAAAAAACTGCGATGAGAAACAGATGGCTAAAGAATTTAATTATCAATTCAATTCATTCAAAATGTATAAAAGTAAATTCGGACTAAAATTTTAATTCTATAAAAATATAACTTATTTTTATTAATGCATATTGGATCGGACTATGACACGAAAAAATCCTTTTATTGTGCCAAACGTGGAAGGTACCACAGGTTACAGCAAGACACAAATGACAAAAGCCCATTTGCTTTTGGGACAATAACAAAACCCCATTTAATTTTCAAGCCGAAGAATGCGGACGAGAAGGCTGCTGAGGTGGCTCACCAAAATGAGCAAGATAGGCTCGAGCCAGCATGAGACCCAACTGAGCCTGGGCTGGTGCGGTTAGGTGGAGATTATCCTCATAAGAGTTCCAGTCCCTTGGCGTCCACGCACTCTACATCGAGGACTTCCACGCCCAATTGCGCTTCTCTTACTTTCTCAGCGTACTTGTCATCTCCAGATGCAATCGCAATCTTTAAATACGTATGCCATTTCGCAGTCAGTTTTTTTCATGATCAATCAAAGTCACCCCGATGAACCTTCACTTTGGAAGCCAGTTTGAGAAGCAAATTAAGATGCAAATGATGATGAAGGGAGAGGTGTTGAAAGTTGAAACCCGGTATACACAGCTCCTTTTCGTTGGTAATTGGTAATTAGGGGTTCAAACGGGGGTAATGGTCACAGAAACCAATAATAAGGAGTATGTAGTAAGGAAAGTGGCATGGGCAGTGGGTGTTGGTATTATTTGGTATTATATGTGGTACGCAGCTTTGTCGGTGGTACAGTGGTACTATTTCATGTGTCACTTTATGCCTGGGAAATTGCTAATGATCCCCCACAAGACATAGGTTTTTCTTATGAAATCTCATTTTGACTATTACTTTCTTTTTATCTTTTGGTGGAGGATTGGAATTCGGATCAATGGCCTTTTTACCGTTAGATTGTCTCTATTGAAATTTTATATTTACTATTTGATCACTGGCTTCTGGACAAAATGATTTATTTGCGTTATTAACAAAACTACCATCAAAATATTATAAGCCACAATATAAGCGTACAACACTCATATATATATATATATATATGTTTGAGTAAGAAAATAGTTGGCTTACTTGGCAAGGACTTCTAATTCAAGTATAATTTTACTAACCATTGAGATGAAGATAAAGATAAAATATTATCTATATTATATTTTCATTAGTTATATTATTATTTGGAGAGTTTTAGCAGCTACATAAAAAAAAAAAACAATGTACAAGTAAAACTTTCATCAACCATCAACAACTCAAAAATTGATATTCTTTTTTATACATCTTAGTCATTTTATTTTCTTACATTTTCAATTTATTTCAGTTTATTGTTCTTCAGCAATCTTAATTCTCCATGGTTAAAGCTACAAAATTATATTTCGTAACTGAAAGGAAAAAATTGTTAGAATTAGCTAGGACATGGACATTGTAGCTAAAATTTCCAGCAAAAGCCCAAATAATTTTGAGCCCAAATTTCCAAAAAAAAAAAAAATGTAGATGACATGGCATATATATATATATATATATTTTGTAATAGTTACAAAACTGTTACGACTTACGAGTAATGAATTTGGACCCATAAATGCTAGCCCAATACAGCCCATCTTGGTAAGAGAAAATAGAAAAGCCTATCAGGGTATCAGCCCGTATGTTTGACCTAAATAGAGGAAGTGATTGGAAATTTCCTACACAGATTGAAATGCTCCTTACCACCACTCTATAGTGGCATTAAATGCTATGCGCATTGTTGGTTGGCCAGATGGGCAGAAGTTTTCCACAAATGAGGAGGCACGCTGGTTGACCATGAAAGCCTTTGCACCTAAGGCACTCTAAAAAAAAAGCCTCCACCACACCCACTACAATCCGGCCGTTCAGCCTAGATGAGGAAACCACTTACCATGTCTGGAAAGGCATTTGAGGTATCCACATGGCGTCTCCTCTTATGTCTATGTACAACTACGTTAGCTGGGAGCCAGTCAGGTTGATAATGATAGATAAACTAGTTCAAACCCCATTTCAGCTAGAACAGAGGTGAAAATATCTCTTCCAGTGAGCTCAAATACATGTTGCCCATCCATGAATTTCCAAAGGAGTATTTAAGGTGAAGATAAGAGGGTGAATGAGACTTTTGGCTATTTTTTACTCCATCGCTCACCATTTTCTTTTCCATTCTTCTAAGCTGAAACGAGGGAGAGGAAAGAGTGTGACCTCTGGTAAAAGGTTTGGAGTAGCTATCCAGCCAGAGTGTTGATATACCCACATTGACTATTTTTTGGCCTAAGAGTCTCACTTCACTCACCCGCTATCTATCCAAGTTCATTTTCTATTTTATTTACAATTAAACATGAGTGAAATGCTAATTTTGGACATCAAAGTTCATTTTCTATTTTATTTACAATTAAACATGAGTGAAATGCTAATTTAGGCATCAAAGGGCGCACGCTGACACCATTGCCGACCTCCCCAATAATCCCATTTCTTGTATTGAAGGTTTATGCATGTAGATGAGGGTGCAAGCTACCTGACTATCCTTTTCTGTTCTCCTGCCTGTAAGTAGATGTATCGGAGTCCCCACAACAAGCTATCTTAAGACTTTATATTTTTACATCTTTGTGAGAGAGAATGGAAAACAAGAAATCCAGCCCCAAAACAGTTCTATCACTGATTGATATAAAATTAAAATTTATTTTTAATTTCAAACATACACAAAATAATTTTATTACTAATTGCTATAAAAAAAATTAATTTTGTTGAAACAAAACTACATTGTTTATCAACCCTAACTCATACCGCTTCACGCAGTCCCTCGTTCTCCCTCTCTTTTTGCTAAGCCCGCGGGTACCCCTCCCCTGACTCGCAATAATCTTGGAGAGCATTCTCTCTATATTTTGAAACAATTTTGATCGTTGCTCCACGTCTGAAATTTCTTTTCTTTTTCTCTTTATATTTAATTTTTATTTATTAGTTTTTTGTGGGGTTTTATGAAATTTAAGATGTGTGTTGTTGCGCAGGAGCATGAAGTCCTCAACAAGGTTGACATTTTCTATTCAATTAATTCTTTTCATTTATTTTATTTTCCTTAAATTAATATTTAATTTGATAATAACACGCTTGCAATTCTCACAAAACTTTATAGATGGAAAATATATATATATATATATATTACTGGAATCCAACAAATTAAGTTACTTTATAATTTAGCTTTAGTAATAGTAGTGGCCATGGAATATATATATATATTTTTGATAAATAGTGGTCATGGAATTGAATGTTGAAAAAGAACAAGGAAATGTGGACCTTTTTTTGTGCTGGTTGTGGGGTCGCTACCAAGAGTTATGGAGTCATCAGCTTATATATTACTTTCTTGAGAGGAGGTGCACATAATAAAAGAACAAGAGGCGTGCGTAGTATTTTCAAGTTCGACATTAATAATGTTGTACATACTCGAGCAACTACGTACGGCGATAATAATAATTGATGATTAATCTGATCATGCATGGGCAAGTTAATCAATTATAAAATACCATATATTTGTCTGCATGTGGGTTTATATGCATGCATCATATAATATATTTAAGAAATGTATAGTAAGTATTAAATCTTTTAAACTAGTCTTAAATTATATTTTTTACGTAATGGTTCGAAGAACAAGGTTTATCAACGAGATAGGACAAGAACATAACATGTGGTATAAACGTGTGGCACCTACTTTTAGTAGAGAGACTCTTCAAAATTCTTTATTGTTTTGGTAATGTTTGGTTTCATATATTTGATATCCATTTTGAACATGAAGCTCATGGTGTCATGCTCCCCTCAACTAATTAATTATTAGTCAATGAATAAATTATTGTTGCGTCTTTTTTTTTTTGGCAAATTATGTGACAATTAAACAGTAAGAGCTGCAAGTTTAGTGTCTAGTGTCCAGTGACTATGGAATTATTTGTTAGCTGTATGAGTTTTTGTATTTATATAATCTTAAAACCAATATTCTAAAAGGTATAAGGCGGCGAGATTAAGTCTAAGACTTTATGAGTTTAAGCGAGATTAGACGAAGCTTTAAGTGTCAAAAGGCGTTTCGCTATTATATATCATTTTAATTATTATAAGACTACTAAATAAATAAAATAACTTATATTTTAGATGTCAAAGCCTATATAAGTTTATATCACCAATTTATATATGTAATTGATATAAATTAGCAAGTACATAATCATATATATATTCATGAAAACTTCATACTTTTCAAATTTCTTATAAAAATTAGTTTCAAATTATATATACTACAAAAAAATTATCTTAAAAAAGTTTCATTTTTTAACACTACATTTTTTACATTTTTATTTTCTAATTTATTATGAATTATTTATTTTAAAAAAATTTTAACAAAAGATTTGTGCCTTTTGGAGCGTAGGCGGGCATTAGGCGGTCAACACAATAGTGACTGTCTTTTACTAAATCTTACTCCAATATGAGGTATTTTCTAAATGCCTAAGCGGCGCCTTTTTGTGCATTTTAGAACACTGTTTAAAACTGTAGTTTCAACTTTTGGTAAAGAAAATAAAGTTAAAAATAATTAAAATCATGGTTTTGATTTTTTCATATTTAGATAATCTTTACATGTTAATTGATTAAGGGCCCGTTTGAAACTGCTTATGTAAATAATTTTTTTTTCAAAAATGCTTTTATTTAATTATTTTTTTAAAGAAACACCTATCATATGCTTTTAAAAAAAAGTACTTAAAGTGCTTTATAATTTTTTGGTCAAACATGTTTCAAACTGTTTTTTTTTATTATAAAAAAAATATTTTTTCATTAAAAAACAGTTCCAAATAAGCTCTAATATTAAAATGGTCGAGACATCATTAGAACTTCTATATATTGAGCTAGCTCAGGTAAAAACCAATCTTTTTTTGGAGATATTTAAAAAAAAAATTCAATAAATTATTCTTTAAAGTGAATAATCTAAAACTCAATTGAATTAGAGTGTTATGAACTATATGTTTAGATTAAACAGAAAATGAAAAAAAAATAAGAAAATAAATGAAAGTAAAAGAAATGATAGTATTTATAATAATTGTTATTTGAATTATTATTTAATAGCAAAGAAAAGAAATAAAATAAAAGTGAAAAATCAGTTAATGCAATTTATGTTGTTACAAAAATACTCTTATATAAAAGTTAATAAATTTTTTCTCATTTAATATTATTAAAGATAATTTTGAAATATTAAAAAGTTTCATTAAACTCTTTTTCTTTACCTCATTTTCCTCCTTAATTTTGGATGAAAATGAAATTTACAATTAATTTTAATATTTCCGTTAAATAATAATTCTTCTTTTCCTTATTCCTTTCTTTTCCTTTGCACTCTTTTTTAACAATCCAAACAAGAAATCAAATTCTTTCCATTCTTTTCCCTCATATTGTGTAAATCCAAATATAATGTAAATGTCAATAAAAAATAGTTAATTTTTATACAAATTAAATAAATTTTAAAGGGGTTAATCGATGCCATGTCCTCCTGGGTATCTATTTGAATTCTTTTGTCCAACTCTTAGTAGAATTAAACTTTTATCCAGATTTTATAGTAAAAAAATAAAAACTACATTGGTCTTTTACATGTCCACTTTCTTTTTCTTCGTGTTGTCTCTTTGTATCTTCTTTTATCCACTAGTCCTTGATTTATATATTAAAATTAAAAACTCACCCAAGTGTTACTGACCCATTGATATATTTTGTCATGGAATTTATTTAATTTTTTTTGGCTTTTTACAATTGAATCCAATCAGATAAAAACTGAACTAAATAGGATCTCAACCGAACATAATTGGCTATAATCGAAGACAATCAGATTACAAATCGAACCTTGACATACAACATTCAATTATATATTAGGCCAACTTCGGTTCCTAATGATCCCATTCGGATGTCAACTGAACCCTCTAAAAAAGCTTTGAAAATGATATTCTCAGAAAAGTGAAAAACATTCTGTAAAAGTATTGACTAGTTCCATTGGTAAAGTTACAAAGAATAATAAGTTCCTAACCTTAAATATTATCAAATCGATGATTAACCCTTTAGGCTCATACATAATGTTTTTTTTTAATTGTATTTGTACGTTCATGAATGATTTAAATGATCAATCACATAAATGAAAACTTTTAAGAAAGAATCTTACATCAGCAATTCTGCCTACGAAACTAGCCAATATGATCCACTTTGTTCTGCAGAACCTTTTTTATTATGTGAACAAGGTTTTGATATTGGAATTGAAGAATATCATTTGCACAAAACAATCTTTGATGTCCATCGATGTTGTTTGGTTGACACCGATTCATATGATATGCAAGTAAACAAACTTTGGTATCCATCTACTCTTACATTCTTATTTTTGTTAAGTGAGTCGATATTTTTCTATAAAATCATGAGTTTCAAGATCTTAGAAATTATAGAAAGATATGAATCATGAGAAAATAAGAAAAAAAACTCTAAATCTACATTTCTTATTGTCATTAAGTGAGAAGTTCCACAAAACCATGGATAAGTATGAGTCACTTAAAATATGAAAAAAATGCAAAGTAATCCACTTCGGTTTCAAACCGAAATGATTTCGGATGAAACCAAACTTAGGGGGGTGTATTCAATTTGTATTTTAAAATATTTTGATAGACTCTTTTAGTCAGAGACTTTTAGAGATTTTAATAGATTTTTATAGATTTTATGAAAGTATAAATGACTTTTAAGTGACTTTTTATTTTTGATTTTTATAGACTTTGTAAGACTTTTATAAACTTTTTTATTGTACATTATATATATATATATATATATATTTTCATTTTCCTTACAAGAACGCTAATAGCTTCTTCTTTTTTTTCTCACAATGATACCATTAAGAGGAGGTCAATAAATAGTGATGAAAGATTTTCATTTTTCTCACAAGAACGCCATTAGTTTTTTTCTTTTTTTTTGACAATAAGAGGAGACCAATAAATAATAGTAGAGGATGAGAGATGATAGAATAATTTTGCAATGAAACGAAAAGTAGAAAGAGGAAGCAAAATAGATGAAGAAATTACTGCGTGGTTCTAAAGTGTCATTAAAATTAAAAAGTCTTTGAAAGTTTTTAGAAAAAAAAGACAATTTATAAGATTGAATATATATAAAATTCATCAAAAGTCATTAAAAGTCTGCATAAATCCATTTTTTTTAAAAAATAAAGTTTAAATTAATACCTCTAGACTTTTATTAATTTTAAAAGTTATAATTGAATACCTCAAAACTTTTAATGACTTTTTAAAAGTTTATAAAAGTTAAAATTGAATACTACATTACTTTCAAAAGTCTTAACACTACAAGAAAAATGGCCTTTTGCAACAGGCAATGCTAGTTGCAATATCACTTTAGCAACGGACATTCGTATGTTGTATTCCGAAGTTGCCAAAACTCATCATCTATGGCAGGCAATTTCCGTTGTTACATATAAAATGCACGTTGCGTTATCATTTTAGCAATGGACATTGAGGTTTTCACAACATGCCAAGGCATCTTGCTAAAAAAGAAATGTATATTTTAGCAACGTTAAATAGTATGTTGTTGTTCATTTTCAACAACAACTTCTGCACGTTGCCTTTGACATTTAGCAACAATTACTTGCACGTTGCCATTAAGGTCGTATATACTTTTAGCAACGTGCAATGTATGTTGTTGTTTATGCATGAACAATAGCTATTACATGTTGCCTTTAATGTTTGGCAACATTTATACGTTGCAGTTAATGGATTGTTTGGCAACAGTGATCCACACCTTTTTAAATTAAATATATTTTATATATTACTGTTTTTTTATATTTTACTTTCTAATTAATTTAAATTCATATTGCATGCAATGAGTTATATATTACAACCAAACCATATCAATTAATTAGTTTCCATGCCAAATATATATGACCAAAGCTAACCAACTTAAAATGTATTATAAACTAAAATTACAAATTATCATACAAAATATTGTCAAATATTCAATATAGACTTTATACAAAGTTTGAAATAAAATCTAACAAAACATACACATATCTCATGGAAGTTTCTGGTCTATGCCATTGAGGATGCTAACCAAAAACAGTCTGCAAAAAAGTTAATAAAAATTGTGGATTAATAACTACCAAACCTATCAAAGTCAGTAGAAGTAAGCTTAACTATCACAACTGAACACAATAGATAGCAACTAGTAGAAAAAAGTATTGCAGCAATATTATTTAATTTTACAATTTAAAATTTGTTGTTATGTACTAGAAAAAGAAAATGAAAAATTGTAGTCATAAGAAGTTCCGTGATTTAATTGCTGCAGTCTAAAATTTAAGGATTAAATTGACACTACCACAAAAGTTCAGGAGGATAATAAACCTCAAGGAAATATCTTATGAATTCAATAAATCATGCTCGGATGAAAATATAAGGGTTTGAAAAAAATACATATATCAAGGTAGATATGACCCCAACAGCCTGAAAAACAAACTGACAGGCACAAGCAGACATTCCACATTTCCATTGGTTAACACTCGGTGTCACTGAGTAATTATTAATATCATTCATCATCTAAAATATTTGTCACAGGTGGGTTAAAGAAGTTCAATGCGTTTATGCACAAAATTACATAAAAGCAATTTAAAGACATGTAGCTCACTTTCCATGGAGATGTAGATAATTAAGAACAGAGCCAAAAATACAAGCAAAAGTTAAGGTTCAAAAGCACTCCGCCACAAGGTATGCGCAAGGAAGTTACCTGATGAAGCGTGTTCTGGTAAGCTGACATACTTAGGACATGAGCTGCTTGAAGAAAGCACAAAACTTTGACCAGTCGATCCAATGACACAGTCACGAGGCTGCAGTAATATCAAATATTCAGAACACAAGAATCTTCTATGTAAATAAGAAACAAATATATGCCACTTGACCATCAAACTGTACCAATGGATTTTACTTAAAACTTCATGCATCATCCCAGTTATTTGCCACTTCACAGAATTAGGTTTCTATTAAAATGCCTATCTCAAAAAAAAAAAATTATCATTTCAGCTGCTATATAGATGCCACATATATTTGTATCCATCACAGCAACCTCTGTGATAGTTAATAGTAATATATATATATATATATATATATATTTTTTTGTTTGTGTAGTTACATTTCTCAACGCTTGGTCAAATTCAAATGAACTACCTACATATAAAAACAAAAAATAATAAGAGGAAAAAAGAAACGAAGTCAGCATTTAAGCCCATTTAAGGCCTTTATTTCCCAAACTTGTTTTATGGTTCACAAAATTAAAAAAAGTAATAATACAACCAAATTAATAAATGAGGAACAAGGCATAGAAATTATCTTGGAATCTGTTAAGATATTGAATGAAATAAATAAAACAAAAGAGGCATATAAGATATGAATCTGTGTAGTAATATTCAGCACCCAATAAAAAATGGAAGGTGAAAAGGGTAAGGTAGTAATTAAAGGAGCAATGTTTTATTTTTAATAAAAATGAAAAATAATTAAAAAGGAAAAAAAGAAGAAGTACAGGTTTCCTTGCTTCTCTCATTCACTCGTCAGTGGTTAGACAACAACAGTAAAGAATCCCAACCTGACAGACTATAATAATCTAGTTATTTACCCAAACCTTATTAGGTTTCTATTAAAATGCCTATCTCAAAAATGTTTCCATCAGCTTCATCAACAACAAAGAAAATATAAAAGGTCAACATAGGAAAAGAGTTAGTGTAAAATACCTTGTCAAATCATTTTAATTCTGCTCTCTGGCCAAGCAATAGTATTTCCTAAGGCTTCAGTAAGAACTTGAAACTCATCCGTGGGTCTATATAAGTTCAAATTTTCCACTATCACTTCCTCAACCCAAACCTTCCAACAGTCTCGTCCAAGAGGCATATGATGCACCTTTGCATTTGGGTCTGTTGGCGCAATCTTCCCTTCTGCTACAACTTCTTCCTCATCAAACTTGTACCAATGTAATAGTTGACATCTTCTATTTTCCATCTGTGCACTGGCTCCCTGAATGCCACTTCCTTGTTGTGACTACAAATTGACATGGTAAAATTAAAATTATTTTTCTTTAAAGAAGTTTACTATAATCAAATAAGGCAAAGTAAACAACTTTCATAGAAAAATAAAACCTGAGGACTAAATGCATGTGAACTTATATCCTCTGCATTCTTGTTTTGATTCTATAAAATGACACAAAGGCAAAAATGAAAATTCTATGTATAGTAATATATTTGCTAATATTATCATATTATACTAAGGAATATGTTTATAACCTGTTGAGATAACTTTAGAAGTGCTTCAACCTTTTCTTCTAGTGCTATCATCCTTTCTGACTGAGATTGTAATTGGCTTTCAAGTTCTTTTACTCTACCATTACTTTGAACCTGTGCACATACTTTTGAAGGTGTAGCAAATCCAAGTCCTAATACTTCCACGATGTTCAGGTCCTAAAACTTGAGCAATAGCATCATCTCGTATAGAATCTTCTGCTGGTGTATTAGAGATTGATTGAGCACAATCTTCTATCTTTTTCTACAAATATATAACTCAAATTTAATACTATCAATTACTACATATAATATCACAAATATTATTAAAAGAACATTGATAAAATAATCACACCAAAGTTTCAGAAACTGCTTCATTTATTGCCTTTCCATCCTTTCTAAGATGTCCACTAGTCCACACTTTAGTTCGTAACGCTTTGATATTTGGGTTCTTTTTTTTCTACAATATAAATAAAGTAATTACATAGACTAACATGGTACAATTCAAATCATGGATCAATATAGAAATAAATATAATCTTGCAATTGTACCATATCATGAGCCGTACGAGAATAGCCCTTTCGACCCATAGTGTGGACAAGTTTTTGCATATTTCTCATTTTACTAAACCTTGAACTTTTTGCCTAATTAGAAAACAAAAAATTATAAATCAACAAGAATCAAATAAAATTTTATAAACTTACTATGAAAATATTACTTACTTCAAAGTCAATAGATAATGTCTCTTTGACAAAAATTTTCCATGCTTCATGACAAGTTACATTCTTTGGTCTAAAACTGTCAATATTTAGTGTCTTACTCTTTGCTGCTGGTCTTATCTTTTTCTCAGCCTTGATTTGAATGTCTTCCAATAATTTCCCATATGTTGAAATGTTATTTTCTGGTGGCAATCACTGATAATGAACCTTTGCTGTATTTTTGCATAAATAGAAATAAAGACTTAGTAGAAACATAATTAAAAAATATTAATAGTTAATAAATATACCTGTGTGAAAGACCAAAGTTCGGCTCTTTTATTGTCATCCACTGAAGGCCAATCTTTAATTACAACTGGGACATGTTCTCGTACCATGGCTCCAATTATGGATGCAAATTTATCAGAGTTCACATCAACTACTTGGCCTAACTCATTGAATGTAAGCTCCATTTTCTGAAAATTTTCAGAAACCTGTTTCAATTCCGTTGGCCCTCTTTTTTTTCTTGGAGCTACTTCATTCATTGACTGGACGTTTTCCTCATTTATAGTTGGAGTGGATGTATGATTTTCTAGTTCATCCATAATGAAGTCCTTCATTTTGATCTCGATTTGAAGCAGCAATTGCAGCTCTTAGTTGCTTAGTTCCTCTCTTGGAAGCTTTTTAGAAGACTTATTAATACAACATGAAAACAAGTTGTAAATATAACTATTTTCAGAATTTACAATATATATATATATATATATATATATCTAAAAACACACTCATAAAGTTATTTTCTAAAGTATAATGAAAACACTTACCTCTGCTCTGTTCATCTTATGATACATATCCTTAATGTATAAAGCAGACAGCACAACCTGCATATTTGAAAGTTTGCTTGTTTTAATTGTATAATCCACAAACAGTAAATTAAGAAACATTTCCATAACTGATTGAAGACACAGAAGTAAATAATTAATTAAAGAAAAGAACAAAGAGAGAGAGAATTGAAGTTGCGTCTAATTCTCTTTTATGCTTCATATATGGATTGGCAAGTAATTAAGAGGGAGGAGGGATGGAAGTTGGAGTGGAATGCCACAAGTTCTAATATGCTTGCCGACAAAGCAGCTAAGATGTGTAGTAATTCTAATTTGCAGACTCTCTGTTTCCTTTCTTTCCTTTGTGTATTTCAGTTGTAGTTTGGCTTGATCAAGCTACCATCGATCTTGAGTTGTAAGTATTTGTTTGAGTTGTAAGTATAAAGATAATCTGAAAGCTGAAAACCCCAGCAAGTTAATCACTTCTAAATTGTTATAAAAAAGGGGAAGAAGTGCTGAGGAAAGATACTATATTAAGTCCCTCATATGGTAGTGTTGAGGAAAGATACTATATTAAGTGTTGAACATAGCCGGTAAGAAGAATGACTGCCCTCAATTGCAACTTGAATTTCAGCTCCATGCAACCTTTCCTTATTATCCCTTTTCATGTGCATGAATTTTCCTACAAGCTTTTAACACCATTATGGTTAAGAACAGAGTAAACAAAGCATTAAAACCTTTTGACCAAAAAATTCAAGCATTAAAACCTGAAACAATGAGGCCCACGCTAACAGCAAGTGGTAATGCATTTTGTACAACATAAAATATTTTGGAAAACAATTAATACACCACCTCAACCCAGGAAACTACAACAGATCCAAATTATCTCGTATAGTAGTTTTGATGAGGAGACATATATTATTGTTCAAATTCTGTTCTCATGCATAAGATGTCCATATGTCATTGAAAGTTAAAACAGAGAAGAACAAAAAGAAAAAACACTAGCAAATCAACATCTATGGGAGCTTAAAGCTCATATCTATTATAACATTATACACGTCATACACTTGCTCATGTCTATTATATCATTATACAAAAGCTCATATTATATCATTATACAAAATCATATACTTGCTCATATCTATTGTATCTATTGCATCATTATACAAAAGCTAAAGTCATATACTTGCCATGATTGCTCTACCATTTCACCCAATACATACGTGGATAGTCATAAAATTTATTTAATTTGAAGCTAAACCCCAAGGAATAAATTTAAGAAAAACATTGAGAAATATTAAATAAGAAAAGGAAAAAAATTAAGTAATAAAAATCAAGCTCTAAAGTACAAACTTTGGAGTAGAATAGTGGAGAACAATGTTAAAGACTGAATTATTACGGAATTCAAAAGCTGTTTTTTTTTTGGTAAATCAGAATTCAAAAGCTGTTGAAATTTAAGATTTGAGTATTGATTAGTCGATTAAAACAACCAGAATTTGCTACACAGAAGAAACCCAGAAAATTTCAAGGTCGAACAACATAGAGAACAAAAGTACAATACAACCCAAAAGACCCATCTCATATCCGAAAATATTCTCTTACACCTCCACATAGATCAATTAATTTAGAAAGAGTTAGAGAAAGGTACACTATACAAGGGCTTAATATCGTGAAACCTGAGCGAAGCGAGAATATCTGAAGCCTTCGTCTCCTATTCACGAGCTTTTCAGTAGAACATAGTCTGAAAATCTTGTTCAACAAAGCCAACCATAAAGTGGGTTGGGAAAGAAAAGTTGGTAAACAAAGAGAAAAGGCAAAGGCGAATCGGTGGTAAACAAAGGAAAGTGGGTACGGAAACCAAAGGAAAAGGAAAGCGGGTTGGGAATGCCATCAATGGTAGCCTCTGTATGGTTCGAAATCTCATTCGGTTTTGAAGTGGGTTCGAATGCGGTCACATATGGTAGCCTCTGTATGTTGAATTTCCCTCGCTTCCTAGCCCTGTAAAGTCGAGTTAGAAATTTAGGGCTCCGGTGATGGTGGGAAATAAAATCTCTTGGCAACGGGATACCAATTTGCATCATGCAATTTTACATTTTCACCACAAGCCGTGTTGCAAAATATTGAGATATTAATTTTTATTTACAAAACGCGTTTGTTGCCAATAATATAAAATATATAAAATTTTGGCAAAGACATAATATTGTTGCAATAAAATGTATTAGCAACTCACATTTAATGTTTGTTACAAAATCTAAATTAATTTAACTAATGGCAGCGGGCATTTTTGCGATATATTATTTTAGCAACAGTCATTTAATGAATGTTGCTATTTATATGTTGCAAAATGCCATTTTTCTTGTAGTGTAAAAAATTTAAATTAAATACTTCTTGACTTTTTAAGTTTATAAAAGTCTTATAAAGTTATAATTAAATACACCCCTGTTAGTAAATCATTACATCATAAACTAAAAACTTAACTGTAAATCTAGATGAAACCAAACTTATTAAACCATTACATCCTAAACTAAAAACTCTAACATCAAATCTAGGGGGATCATATTGCCTTTAAGGGAATCATATTTATCTAGCTTTATGACAGAACTTGAATCCTACCATAAAGTTTAAAAAATATGGTTCCCATAAAGGTGAATAAGATAAAATATCCACTTCCCTTTAGTTTGATTTGCTCCATTCCTACAAAAGAATCATTAAATCAACAATTAAAAATCATGAGTGAATAAATGAACAATGAGATAAAACTGAAGTATTTCAATTTCATCCAAATCACCCAAAATACAAAGTAGCAAACCCGCTTCAATCTCCATCAAACTAATTTGGATCCACCAGAATCCATATTTATTGACCTTCAATTGACATTCAAGATTGTCAATGGACACCAGAAGGTGTTTGCTGTTGCACACACAACGTACATAAAAAAAACCAGTAACACCAAAATGAACCTAATCAATAAAGACCTATTTTCTAGATAAAGTAAATAAACACTAATCCATCATGGTTCCCCGACGGCGATGATAGATTGATAGGACCGTGCGAGAATGGTCCTCCATCAGAAAATTCAATGAAATTTCTATTAAAAGCAAAACCTCTCATAAAACTTGAACTAATTAACTTAATTTATACATGGACACATTTCAAATATGTTCAGCCACGGAGATCCTACAACAATTATAATTACATTTCATACAAATATTTGAAAAAATACAACATTATTGAATAAGTACAACCATGACACCGACTTGGGCTATTCTCAAAGCTATCTAAATAGAACAAGTAAAGTATTAATTACATAAACTGGGAATAATGTTAAAAAAACTAAATCATATATTTTTACTACAGCGGGATAAATCAATTGGAACTTAAAAAAATATCTTTAACAATATAATCCTAAGAAAAACACGTTCAATGAGTGGATCAATTATAAAAATATAAAATAAAACATTTTAGATATTCTTCGAAAAACCTTTGAAATTATGAAATAATATACAAATATTATATCATAAAAATATAACTTAAAAACTAAATAAATCTCCATAAAATAATTATTTCCATATCTCATAATATAATTCAAAATCTAAATAACATTCCACAATATGATTTCAAACAGTACGATTAAATTAAATTGTGATGCAACATTTCACTAGACTTCGAAGAAGGGAGCAATTGGAATTATAGCTTTGGATTGGAACAGGGTAGTAACATGGCATAGAAGCCTTACATTAATGGGTGATGACGTTCTTTAGATTGAAGGGCTAGCTATCTTTCATTCACTTCTCATAGCCAAAAGAATGGAGTTTTGATAGAGTCTAGATTGAAACTGATTGTGCAAACCTTTATTGAGGAATTATTGAAAGAATTACAAATTGCAGCTGAACCATAAGTGTTTTAATAGAGGATATTAGAATTATGTCACAAGAGTTTCTTTCTTGCTATTTTAGTCTAGTACCTCATTCTTTAAACAAGGCAACAAATTGAGTAACTAAAAGGGCCTTGTATATGGTTCTTTACCATTGCGATGGGGTCCTTCAAATCAATTAGCTCTAGTTAACATTTTATTGTCTAATTTCACTTTCTCTGAATAAAAGTTTAGCACTTCTTTTGTCCAAAAAAAAGAAAGAATAAATCCTCAACCTACAAGTAGCCAGTTGTAGATGATAAACAAGAGAAATTAAACAAAGACTAAAAATGGAGGGAAGGAAAAAAGAAAAGAAAAGAAAAGTAGAATTAGAAATCAAAGGTTTCTTTAGCTGGATCATATAATTGAAAAATGAATGTGAGCCAATATTGTTCATGCATGTGAGAGGTCCTTAAAATTCAATCCTCAATTTGTGAAAATTTATTACTAAAATTGTAACTAGGCTTTCTTATATATATATATATATATATATATATATATATAGGAGTTTTTGCTGCTTGATTGCATTAGTGTAATATTCTTTTATCCATTTTTATATATTTTGGAGTTCCTTGCAAATATTTTTCATTTTATTGCATAATTAGTTTAACCTACCTGCCCTACTTACTTTCTCTATTTAACTTGCAGATATGTGATGGAAGGAATACTCTTACAATCGGTATATTTGATTTATTACTCATTTCTATTAACTCTTTTAACTAGAGAAACCATAATTAGATATTTTAGCCGATCTATATATATATATAGCAGAAGAAAACTAATACAAGACCCTATACATAATAGCTATCTTGTTAGATATATATAGTCATTCCAAGGCCTTCATAGAGTCCGTCCGCATTAGAAGATACACTAAACTCTAAAGCTTAATTAAACTCCAATAGTACATACTATTATAGTGCTACTATAGGACCACCTATATATACCATTGATTTATTGGTCTTTGAACTTCCGGAGATATTAAGCAGAATTGATTCTATTTGCCTTTAGCTTTAGGCGCCACTTATCAAATTTCCCTTTCTATTTTGCTCAATATTCCAACTACGGAAACTGCTACAACTAAAATATTACAATATCAAGTATAGGTTGTTTCAAGTAATAATTTCTCGAGAGTCCAAAGTTGATCCACAAAAAATTGATGAAGAAGGTATTATTATACAAATTAAGATGATAAAAGGATTTTTTAGAGTTAGGGGATCCACTCTTGGCATATAAATTAAGTACAAGATTAATTTTTTATAACTCAATTGAAATCCGCACATAATAGAAGTTCCAATCAGAAAATATAACATTTAAAGTTCATTTGTAGTTATATATGTTTTATATTATGTTTACTTTTAATTACCAAATAACATCAACACATGTAAATAGGTTTAAGCATTTATGTGCCAATATTTTATCAACAATGAATCAAGATCCTCACTTTACAAGGAGGTTTTCTAAATTGTTTGAAAACAAATACAAAATATACAATAACAATTTTATAATATAAACATTAAAGTTCAAGAAGGAGATTAATTTAACATTATTTCATTACTAAGAGTTTCACCCTTTTACCCTAACAAAATAAAGTTTAGTTAATCATACTAAAGAAAGAAGAAAGAAAGAGGAAGGAGATGAATATAACTTTTATTTAGAACAAAAAAGAATTATAAGAAGAGAGAAATAAAAAATACAAGAGTATGGTCTTGATCTCTACCTCCCAAGCTGCTAAATGAGTAGCCAATGTAGGTATTTATAGAACATTAAGATTGCTAACTGCTAAAGGACTTGTATAAAATATATATATAAGGTTAGGTTGAGTTGAAAATTCATATCATGCTTGTCTCCCCATTTACATCAGCCATATCACATTGAATTCGGTAGATTTAGCCTTTTCTCCAAAAATCAATATTGTAGGTGGAACTCTTAACTTAAATAAATATTCAATTCAATTTTAAATTTGTTACTTCGATTCCTTTTGATGAAACGATGTGTCCAGGACAATATCAGTTTTCACCATAAAGTGATATTTTTCCCAATAAAGTACGAGATTCTTCTCTTCACACCTAATCAAAATATTTTTTAAGTTAGATAAGTAATCATCAAATGAGTCACCAAATATAGAAAAATCAACTATGAAAACTTCAAAAAATGTTCAACCATATCACTAAAAATGCTGAGCATACATTTTTGAAATGCAACTGGTGCATTATACAATCTAAAAGGTATTCTATGATATGCAAAAGTCCCAAATGAACATGTGAATATAGTCTTTTCTTGATCCTCAGGTGCAATTGCAATTTGGTTATATCTAGAATACCCATATAAGATATAGTAAAATTCATGTCCCGCAATCTTTTTAAAATTTAATCCATGAAAGGTAGAGGAAAATGATCTTTCATAGTCATTGAGTTAAGTTTTCTATAGTCAATGCACATGCGCCAACCAGTAACAGTCATAGTTAGAATTAATTTATTATTTTTATTTTTTACTATAGTGACTCCATATTTCTTAGGGACAACTTGTGTAGGATTTATCCATTTACTATCAGAAATAAGATAAATGATTCCATTATTTAAAAGTTTAATGACTTCATTTTTTACTACCTCTTTCATATTTGGGTTAAGTTTTCGCTGTATTTTTCTAGAAGGTTTAGCATTCTTCTCTAAATAAATTTTATGTGTGCAAATAAGAGGATTAATTTTCTTTAAATCAGCTATTCTTCCAGCCTAATGCATTTTAATGGATTTTCAAAATTTGTATTAACTTACTTTTTAGAGTGTGTCAAATTTGGAAGAAATTATTACAGATCGAAAAGGTTTCATTTTCACCAAAGAAAGAGTATTTTAAATAAGACGATAATGACTTCAAATCAAGCTTTGGTATTTGAACACTTGAAGGTATGAGAATATTAGATTGCAATAACAGCTCTTCGAATTTTGGTCTCCAACCATTTGATTTTGGTTCCTGAAATGCATTCAATAAAGAAAGCATATGTGAAATTTCAGAATTTGTATTGAATGCAAATTCATTAGAGATTATTGAACATGCTTCTAAAGGATTGGATAGAAAAGTAGAGATAAATTATTCATGCACAACTTTATCAATAAAATCCACTTCATGCACATCGCTGTTATCTTTAGGTTGTTTGTAAATATTAAATATATTTATTTCCAAAGTCATATTACTAAAAGAAAGTTTCAGAATTCCATTCCTATGATTGATTATAGCATTTGAAGTAGCAATAAATGGATGTCCTAAAATGATAGGTATTTGAGTTTTAGAATCTAAAACTATAAAATCCAAAGGAGAGTAGAATTTATCAATTTGAACAAGAATATCCTCTATAATTCCTCTTAGAATTTTAACTGAACGATCGACAAGTTGAAGTGTTGCTACTGTAGGTTTTAATTCTCCTAATCCTAATTGCTCATAAATAGAAAAAGGTAAAAGATTAACACTTGCACCAAGATCAAGTAAAACATGCTCTACCTTAGTATTTTCAATCATACATGTAATTATTGGACAACCAGATGGGTAGAGTGTTTTGTTGTATAATGAAACTCACATTTTCAATTAAAAATATTTTCTTTTGTACATACAGTTTCCTTTTGATAGTACACAAATCTTTCAAAAATTTGACATAAAATGAAATTTGATTTAGTACATCAAACAAAGGAATATTAACCTTTACTTTCTTTAAAATTTCAAAGATCTGAGAATTTTTATTTAAGTTTTTAATTGGCTCTAATATTTGAGGAAAATGTGTAGAAAATAAGCTTTTATCCTTAAGAATATGTTCAAGTTTACTATGCTTACCGTCATCCTTACCATTATATTTTGGCTTCAGGAACGCATTCTTCTCATGGTCTTTGGATGTAATAGTTTTGTTTATGAATTTTTCACTTCGAAGAGTTGTAACAGAATTAACATTTTTAAGTTGACTCTCACTTGAAGTAGAAACATGACATTGGTTAGCAGGATTAGGTTAAGGTTGAGAAGGAAACTTACTTTTTTCTTGAGTTTATAAAGATGAAGTCAAGGCAGAAAGTGTGTTTTTGATCTCATTGATAGCTTATGAAATTTAATTGTTGATGTTTGTTTGGCCTTGAATAAATGCTTGCATTGTTTCCTCAAGATTTCTCGATTGTGATGATGCATATGGAGAAATATTTGATGTGCCTTGAGAAGGCATTGCGTGAGCATTATTGTCATTCCTCCAACTGAAGTTCGGGTGGTTTCTCCATCCTGGATTGTATGAATCTAAAAAAGAAGATATAAATGACTTTTTAAAATTATTCATAATATTTACTTGTTCATGTACAACTTCTTTAAAACAGAAATTTTTGGATACTCATTTGTTAAGTGTCTAAAATCATCACAAATACCACAAATTTATTTATTTTGCATATATTTGATTTCTTTTATTTTTACTAATTTCATAGTTTCAGTCTTTCTAGCTAAACTGACGAACCTAGCATTTAGATCATCTTCTTGGCTAAGATGATATTTTCCTTTATTAACACTTGTAGGATTCGATCTAATTGAATTTTTAGATGGATTAGTACCATGCCAAGATTGAGAATTCTTAGCTATATGATCCAAATATTCTAAGGCTTCTTTGGGTTCTTTATTAAAGAACATACCATTACATATTATTTTAAAAAATTATTTAGTTTTAGATGTTAGCCCTTCATAAAAAAAAACTTATGGTACACTATTTTTCAAAACCATGATGTGGGTAAGAATTTAACAAATTTTTAAAACGTTCATAATATTGAAAATATGCTTTATTTGAATTTTGAAAAAAATTTTGGATTTATCTTTTCAAAGCATTGACTTTGTGTGTTGGAAAATTTTTTTTGGAAACTCACATTGCATTTCTTGCCATGTACCAATTGACCTTGATTTCAAAGAGTTAAACCAAGTTTTTGCTTTATCTTTCAAAGAAAAATGAAATAATTTAAGCTTAACAATGTCTTTAGTGCAATTTTGATTATTAAATGTGGTAGACACTTCCTCAAATTCCTTAAGATGCAAATATGAGCTCTCATATTCTAAGTCATGAAAATTAGGAAGTAATAAAATCATATCCAGTTTAAATTTGAAATTGTTGGCATTAAGTGGAAATATAAGACATGATGGACTAAAATTTCTAGAAAGTTGTAAATATTCACAGATGGTTCGTGATGATTGATTTTCATATTCATCATGCACATTTTCATTTTTAGCTATTATGTCAATTGTGTGTGAATGTGGAGGTAGTCCAAATAAATCAATATGCAAAGTATCAAAATTAATTTTAACCAAGAGATTAGAATTTGAATCACGATACTAATTGAGTATGAAAATGAAAATATGAAAAGGAACTAACAAGAGTTAGGTGGTTTAGCCTCACATGATATTTATGAAAAGGAAAAAAATAAAATAAAAATATAAATGAATAAAAATTAGGAGACTTGACCTTCCATATATTTAACAATAATAAACAAGTAGACAATATAATAAAATTAAAAATAAAAATGAACAAAGATTAGGATATTTGGCTTTCCATGATATTTAAAGACAATAAACAAGTAGGCGATATAATAAAACCAACCATTCAATATATCATGCAAATAAAATAATAAAAAACTAAAGAGAAAGAAAGAAATATACCATATTTGTGAAGTTTAATTAGAGGAAGAAAACTTCACAAATTTGTTCTTCAAACCAATTCCCCGACAACGGTGCCAAAAATTTGTTACAAGTAAAAGATTGCAATTCCAAGTACAGGTTGTCTCAAATAATGATTTCTCGGGAGTTCGAGGTCGATCTACAAGGAATTGATGAAGAAGGTATTATTATACAAATTAAGATGATAAAAGGATTTCTTAAGGTTAGTGGATCCACTCTTGGAATATAAATTAAGTACAAGATTAATTATTTTTATAACTCAATTGGAATCCACACATAATATAAGTTCCAATCAGAAAATATAACATTTAAAGTTTATTTGTAGTTAATTAAATGTTTACTTTTAGTTACCAAATAACACCAACACATGTAATTAAGTTCGAGCATTTATTGTGCAAATATCTTGTTAATAACGAATCAAGATTCCCACTTTATAAGGAGGTTTTCCAAATTGATTGAAAATAAATACAAAACATATAATAATAATTTTATAATATAAATATTAAAGTTCAAGAAGGAGATTAATTTAATCTTATTTCATTACTAAGAGTTTCACCCTTTTAGCAAAATAAAGTTTAGTTTCTTATACTAAAGAAAGAAGAAAGAAAGAAGAAGGAGATGAATATAACTTTTATTTAGAACAAAGGAGAATTACAAGAAGAGAGAAATAAAAAATACAAGAGTATGATCTTGATCTTTACTCCCAAGCTGCCAAATGAATAGTCAATACAAGTATTTATAGAACATTAAGAGTGCTAAATGACTTGTATGAAGGTGGAGTTAAGGTTAGGTTGAGTTGAAAATTTATATCACGCTTGTCTCCCTAATTGCACCAGCCATATCACATTGAATTTGGTGGATTTAGCCTTTTCTCCAAAAATCAATATTGTAGGTGCAACCCTTAGCTTTCCAGAGCATTAAGAAATACCTTATTTGAATTTGTAGTTTGTAAGATACGATCCAAATACAAAAACATATTGGACTGGTCTTTCAGTGTAGAACAGTTGCATTGTGACCCAAATATGACCAGTTAAACTTCTGAAATGGGCTTTATTGATAACTACAATATTGTGGTGCATTAAGTCCTCTTTCCATTACATTAAGAATCACCTTAATTGATTTTCTAGATTGAGAGATATACTAATTTTATTAAACCTGTGTAAAAAATATATATTTTAATTTATTTTTACTTTTAAACTTAAAGTTAAAAATTGCTTAAACAAGACGAATTAATAATACTTTTAAGTGTACAATGATAATTTAAACTTTAATAAATATACACTTTCAAATGGTCATAAAAAACCCACAGTGAACTTTACTACATTTTTTATGAGAATTATTGAATTGCTATATAATTTGAAAATAAAGGGAGTTATTCCTTTTATTATTATTATTATTATTGTTGTTGTTATTGTTATTATTATTATGTATATAGGAACTAAGCAATGTGATATAAAGACTCCGTCACTTTCGCTGGTATGCACTAGCTTTCCTTTACTCTACGTTACCTTAAATTTATCAAAGAAAGCAAAGGCAAAGAAGTTGGAGCTTAAAAAACTAATCAAACTGTTGGTTTTGGCTTAAAAATATGGATATTCATTAACTGGGTTATATGGAATATTTGTTTGGAAGACCCAATTTAATGCATTAGGTGCGCTTGAAGTATCCTTTTAAGTGAAACCTACCCACACATCTATATATATGTGCTAGGCATGCAATTGAAGGTGGGGGACATAACTGTGTAGCCGCCAATACCAAGTGTTGACTAATGTGCTGACATTTAATTAAAAGAATTAGTTTTTTATTTGTAGGCTTAACTTTAGTTTAGTTAATTTTTAATTAAAATATGAAACTTTAGACAAGTGTATGGTTGCTATTGGCTGATCTAGATTTGAGATTTGTAAAAAGTGGATTTTTGTATCAGCTGCTCTGGTTTTTGTAAGAAGCCGAAAGGTGCAAAATAGTGGTTGAAGAAAAAACACAGAACAGATAGTTTTTGATTATTCTCTCTGTTTTTGAATACTCTCTGCTGTTCTTCCTTTGTTCAATAATTTGTTAGTGCCATTTTAGATCATTTGCAACCAGGTGTGTACCTACTCAACAAACTGAACAACACAGCCAACATTAAGAGCAAGCTAAGCTGCCATAGAGCAATTGTGGTTCTATAGTTGTGAGTTTTGGGTATATTGGGGTATTGGGTTGAGATAACTTTGGTGTGTGTAATTTTCGTTCGATAGTGGAATAATAGTTTGCCGTAATACCCAAATTTCGTGGAAACTTCGTGTAAATTTTCGATATTTTCAAATATGATTGTATCTACTTCAACAAATAAAAAAAGGACAGGGTTAGTCTTTTATCATACAACTGTGTAGGAAGTTGTAATTTTGCTAATCGTCTGCACACACTTAGATATTTAGGAAATTATCTCTTAAGTACCTTTAAACTCTATCTTCTGGGAAATTTCCTCTTCAGTCGACTAGCAAAATTGCAACTTCCTACACATTTGTATGATAAAAGACTAGCCCAAATTAATTAATTAGGCTGCTAATAGTCTCATGGAAAACTCCAACAATGCAAAAGGCCAACTGGGCTACATCCCCAGTAAATCACTTCGGTATTTCTTTTTCGCCACACATGATTGCAATAATTTATATAGCCTACAATTTATTACTAAACGGAACTGAGAAGTTAAGCCATTAGCAGAAGATAAAAGAAATGCTCACCTAGCGGGGAGCGGGTTGCAAAGGTGGTCTGAGTTCGAGCAAAGCGCAAAGGAGAAAGCGGAGAAGGAGTTGGTGCAGAGGTAATTGTACACATCCGTGTTCAAAACATTCATAATTTGGAAGAGAAAAACCATTAATATGTACACAACTTAGAGAGTGAGAGAGAGAGGAGCATACCTCGAATGGAGACGGAGAGGGAGGCAGAGATTTGAGCTACGACCATGTCTTCGCGCACAGAGAGCTCCCACGTTCGGGGGATACTAGGTTTTGGGTGGACAAAAGTCTTTGCCCTTTCTTTTTAGTCCCGAGACTAAATAAGCTATCCAAATTCTCGTAGTTTATTTTTTGTGGCTACAAAAATTGTTATAGTTCTTTACGTTTAGAAAAAATTAATTTTGTTTACCAAAGGAAAAAAGTAATTTGCTTGTCATTATTCAATCTGAAAAACAAAGTTGATTAATTTGGTTTGGGATGTGAGAAATTTGAGATGCAAAAATATAAGCGGACCTGACAAGAAATTTTGCTTACACTTAGTAGCTTACTCCTTTACGTCTGCTCCTACCTCTCTCTCCAGTCCTCTTCTTCTTTCTAAACTTAAGCTCTGATGGCTTCCCTCTGAAGTGGGTCGCACCTTTCTCCGTCATAGCATTTCAAGAAATGTCCAGTTCAGTTTCAATCTCCACACTTTCAGACCCATTTCTCGCTTCAGTCTAAGCATTGCTTTGGTTCATCTGTGCCTGGAATTACTGCACACATACATATGTATCAGAGTCACCCACTTGCACACATGCATATTGTTATGTTGTACAGGTGCTGCTAATAATCACCCAATATTTGACTCTTGAGCTTATCATTAGGACTTGACGCCAACTTCTGAATCATGTGATCCTTTATGTTCTGTAGATGAAACAAGCTTAACTGATTTTCAAGCGAATTATCAGCCGAAGACTGATTTGCTGAAAGCTCTTGCAGTATTTGCAGCAGCTGGAACAGGAGCTATGGCAATTAATCAGTCTTGGGTTGCTGCCAATCAGGTATACTTGTCTTGCTGCCAGATCATTTTGTTAATATTCTGGGTTTCACATGGTAGCTTATTTACCATTTGAGCGGAAAAATGCATACTTATGGAAGATCTCTATTAACAACCTTGAGTTACTTTGAACAATATTGTTGGAACGTGTGTCATACTCTTCTTGCGAAGAATTTATTTTTTCTGATTTTTAGTTTTTTAGGATTTATTTTTTAATTTTTAAAATTTTATTAGGTAGTTTAATTAAATATTCCTATTAGATTTTTACTTTAAAATAGTTAATACTTTAGAATTATTTCCCTATATATATCATGTAAGTACAAGATTTAATATAAGCTGCGTTTTTTTCTTTATTTTTTCAACGTGAAAATCATATTTTGTTATTACGTATATTTCTTTTTTCCTTTTTTCAACACTAGTTTGGAGTGAGATTTGTTAGCAGCGTGTTTTTTGTGCAAATTTTTTCAATAAAAAATTTTTTTCTCATATTTTTTTGTTCTCTCACTATTTATTATAATTTTGAGAGTTTATCTTTTTTCTTCCCCAAAATTATTTTCAATTTTTTTTTTAAAACAAAAATTCACGATGCAGGATGTAGCAATGGCATTGCTCTTTGGAATAGGTTATGCAGGCATCATTTTTGAAGAATCTTTGGCCTTCAATAAAAGTGGAATAGGACTACTAATGGCTGTGAGCTTGTGGGTAATACGAAGTATTGGGGTAAGATTCATCTGATTATCAATAGTTGCCAAGACAAGTTTGTAAATTTTGATACTGGGATTAATAAATCAAATTTGCTTATAGCCTAGAAATGACTATAATACTAAATATTGCTCTAACGTGTAACTGCCTAGCTGTAGGCCCTATACCATGAAAACATAGCAACGAATTTTTCTATGTCCACAAAAAAAAAAAAAAAAATACTGGTAGAAAGAAATACATTAACCAACTGCTTTGGCTGTGAAAGTTTAGGAATTCTTTTTCCTCCTCCTCTTTTGTGCTAGGGAAGGGATCTGACTTTTGTCCTTGTGAGATGATAACTATTATTCCTGAGGAAAAAGCAAGCCAATCTACACTTTTTCCATTGACACAACAATAGAGTCTTCTGTTTCTTAACGTTGATTCATTTATATATTCTAAGATGCAATTGTCTTTATATTCAGCTTCATCCTTAATTACTACATGCAGTATCGTTTGGCCTGTTTAATTTTCTTGTGTAGGCTCCTTCAACTGTAGCTGTTTCAGAGCTAACACATGCATCTGCGGAAGTCAGTGAAATAGTGTTTTTCTTGCTTGGTGCAATGACCATTGTAGAGATAATTGATGCTCATCAAGGATTTAAGTTGGTTACAGACAACATAAAAACTCGAAAACCACGAACCCTCCTCTGGGTGGTGAGTGCTCTATTTCTGTTCCCATGGTTTTGTTAATGGATCTGTTTTATTGGTTATATGGCATTTTAAATCGTCCTTTCAGTATCAATCAAGTTAGTAAATTGAACAATTTTTGACCTGTGATACAACCTGTGTCAGCAATTTGTTTTAGGTGCATTTCAAGAGATAGATGGTTTAATAGAAACCATGGGTAATCCTGAATTGCATTATTTATAACTCTAGGCTGAATTTCGTTATTTATAACTCTAGTCTGAGTAGCTTAGTTGTTTCTAGATTTCCAACCAGATAAAGCTTGCAGGAAGTAATTGATGAATACTGAAACATTGTTATTTGATCCGCCAGTTATGGTGCTATAATACTTTGAAACGTAAACATAGAAGCATTGCACCACTCAATTTGGCAATGTCTACAGTTAAGATGTATTCTTCTCCTTTGGAATTTCATCCTTCAATTACACTTGAATTCACAATACTGTAATGTTAGCATATAAATTTGTATTACTAGCCTGTTCTGCTTGCATTTTTCTCTGTATGGAATGTTAAATACCTTCTTGTATCCTGACTTATTTTGAAGAAATTTTTTACAGTATTGGTTCTTGTCCCTCTATGCTATGGCTTTTACTGATCACTGGCATTGAACCACTAATTTTTGAAATCGCAGATTGGTTTTGTGACTTTTTCCCTTGGTGCGGTCCTAGACAACCTGACATCTACCATTGTCATGGTTTCGTTGCTGCGGAAACTAGTGCCTCCATCCGAATACCGCAAGTATGTGCCAACTGTCTTCTATATTACCTGACATGATTCAGGATCTTTTCGTTGAATATTTGTCTCTTACCAAAACTTAAAATTTTCAAAGTTCAGCTCTGGATGATCTGCCAAGTTCTTACAATGTATGTCTTATTAGAAATTTTTATTATTGTATAATCTAATTTGATATTTCTAGCAATGCATATGACGCAAATACTCTAGTTTTCGCAATTAGTAAAAACACCACTCACTTTTTGCACTGTTATTCATGAAACCATATTCTTATCTTTTCTTCAAGAATGGTCATCAATTACTAGAAGGCTGAAGAGGTAATAACTCCTGGAATTACATCAACTTTGTCATATTTTTTGGGAATTAAAGAAAGAGTTTAAAATGCATTTCAGCAAATTGATACGTACACGCCGAGACACGGACCCGGTCTTTTGTGTGAATTTTAACTGGATTTGCCTGAAATGCAGATTGTAATATAATTGTAAAGCGCTAATATATTTCTTGGAACAGCTCCAGTGGTTGTAAATTTCAGACCATGGTGGCTAGGGAGAATTCACTTTTTTTAGCTATGTTAAAAAATACCTGTTATCTTTGTTCCTTTTGGAATGGATTGGGAGACTGGACGCAGGGGTAGATTATTAATTCACTCTGCAATAATTGCAATACACACATTGACAGGCTTTTGGGTGCTGTAGTTGTTATAGCCGCAAATGCTGGTGGTGCATGGACTCCTATTGGTGACGTCACCACTACTATGCTATGGATCCATGGTCAGATATCCGCATTTGAGACAATGAAGGTCTTTGTTTTCTGTTTATACTTTCTGCAAGTATCTTTACATCGAGAGTTAGGGATTTGTGCTTGATAAATGTTGACTACTAGTATCTAGTATAATCCTTGACGAAATCTCACCCCTCTTCTGATATTCGTTGTCTTTCTTTGATTGCAGAACTTGGTGTTACCTTCAGCCATTTCTTTGGCTGTCCCACTGGCTCTTATGTCCCTGACTAGGTACTCTCTTGCAGTGTTAGATCAAAGTCTGGAAATGATATTCGAGTTGTTAGGTTTGAATTTAATGAATTGATTTGAGTTTCTCTTTCTCCATTCAGTGAAGTAAATGGTAAAGGACTAGACTCCCCCAATGTTTTGGCATCTGAAGAGATGGCTCCTCGTGGACTGCTTGTTTCTTCTGTTGGTATTGGAGCTTTACTTTTTGTTCCGGTGTTTAAGGCCTTAACCGGTTTGCCTCCTTTCATGGGTATCCTGCTTGGACTTGGAGTTCTTTGGATTCTTACTGATGCCATCCACTACGGTGAATCTGAAGGACAAAAGTTCAAAGTACCACAGGCTTTATCACGGATTGAGACACAAGGAGCACTTTTTTTCCTTGGAATCCTTTTATCTGTCAGCAGGTGAACTTGCAAATGCTGCTTGAAATTTTTGTGTGATATTTTGTGCGCCAAGTACTGCATCATAAAACTTTTTAAAGTCCAGTGTATCCTCCTTTCAAAATTTCGTAGAAAGATCGTAATCATTGACAAGGCTTCTTGATCTATTAGTATAACTATATGAGAAAATAATTGATTTTTTAAGTGCCAAATATGCATTAAGTGTATCATTAATAAAAGCTCCTTTTCTATATACTAGTCAATTAAAAATAAATAAATACAAGCGGTGTGTGTGGAGCTTTGAATCCCAATTAATTGGTATTTATGGTTAATTTCTTATGCCTTTTTATCATATTGATCTCTGATAAATATGGATATATAATTTATAAAAATGCAATTAGACCCAATTAAAAAATAGTAATAATAAATAATATTAATGGAAAACCAACGAAGACCCACCGCCACCAGTTGGAGTGACTAAGCAAACCAAAAATAAAATTCAGAATCAGAGCCCAGAGGGATGTCTCCTTTATATTTGTTTTACAGGTTTTAAAGTTTCGTCCTTTTTGTCCGATGCAGAAAGAGAGAGAATGCAGCTGTTGGATTTTAGTATTTCCATGTCGCAACAAGTAGAATTTTAGAGTTTTAGTGTGTATGGATGAATCATTATTTCACTTCCTGCGCCTTGACAAGTTCGAATTTTTTTTTCCTTTTCTAGCTTGGAGTCAGCGGGGATTCTTCGGGAATTGGCAAATTACCTGGATGCTCATATCTCAAATGTGGAACTGATAGCCAGTGCAATAGGGGTTGCATCAGCATTCATAGACAACGTTCCGCTGGTCGCTGCAACAATGGGGATGTATGATTTAACCTCCGTCCCCCAGGATTCTGAATTTTGGCAGCTGATTGCATTATGTGCTAGTACCGGTGGATCCATGCTGGTTATTGGCTCTGCAGCTGGAGTTGCTTTCATGGAGATGGAAAAAGTGGACTTCTTCTGGTACTTGCGGAAGGTGTAAACCGGTGTCCAATGATGTTCTTAGAAAATGGAGTTTGCATTTTCCTCATCAGTTCTCTCACTTTTCTCTGCAGGTGAGTGGTTTTGCTATTGCTGGTTACGCTGCTGGTATTGCTGCCTATTTGGCTGTTCACAACCTCCAGATCTTCCTACAAACAACAGTAGCTCATGTTCCTTTCCTTTATGAGTTCATACATTAGAAGAAAAAATCTCAGCTTGGATTGGATGCTTTACTGCCTTCAGACGAGGCTATATGCTAATTAAAGATTTCAAACTTCCATTTTTTTTTGCAAAATGGATGAACCTTGTTCTAATAAAATTTCCAACAACAAAGGTCCTTATGTTTAGTAGTTGTTCAGATCTCTCAGCATGCAAATTTCTTGGTAGTATGATGAGTTGGAGGAGAAATGTATTGTTCTGCTCTTGTATCCATAGAAAGTGAAAAGGTGTATTTCATGCCATATGTTGTCTACTTTTAGCAACATGTTCGATCGTAATTAAAATCCTTTGACAGTATACTATTTGTTGGAGTATTAAACCAAATTTGTAAAGTTAATCTATTATTAATATTCTATACATGTATGTGACTCTTCATATATTAGGATTTAAGTAGGTTCATGCTTAGAATTTAATGTTAATATACATAAACGTAGTATAAATCCGAAGTTATAAAATACAACTCCCTTTATCTAAATTCAATAATACAAAGTAATATTTTCTAAAGTATAGGTAATCTCTTTGGTATAATTAAGGGAGCTTTGCACTACCTATTTGGGTGTGCATCTCCATTCAATATTTTTTTTTCTTCTATTTTATATCTACATCAAATTGGTAATAGAACAAAAAGATCCAAAGGGAAGTGATATATTTGAACCAAAATTTTAGGTTTTGCTTTCTTAATCAAAAAGTGTGAGATTTCATTAAAAATTATCATTTGTTTTGAAACAAAATTTTCTCTCCTTTAAATTTTCCCTCCTATAAATTTGTTTTACAAAAAAAATTTTGGTTAGTACATTTTGAGCAAGGACAAAGACCCTTGGTGAATAGTAATCCAATTTGGATTAGTTTTGAAATGTTTGGTACTATGCTAAAAGGGACAATGATCCTTGGTGAAAATAGCAACCCAATAGGGTTAGCTCTGAGTTTTGCATGTGGCAGATATCCTTGGTAAAATTAGCAACCCAATGAGATTGGCTCTAGGTTTTGTATGTAGCAAACCTGCGTATTTTGTACCAAGAGAGAAATTTTTTTTTTACAAGTTTAGGAAAAGTGAACTTGAAGAGAGTGCAAAAAAAGACAAGTAGAAGAGAGAGAGATAAAAAAAAAAGAAAATAGGAGAGAAGAAGGAAATAAAAATAGAGAAGAGAGAAAAGTAGCATAGAAAAAGAAAAAGAAAAAAAAAAGGAGAAAAAATAGAAGAGAAGTGAAAAAAAAAAAGAAAGGGGAGAAGAAAAGGAGAGAGACAGAAAGAGAGAGAATAAAAAGGGCAAAATAAGTGGGAAAAAAAAAAAAAGGAGAAGGAAAAATTATGGGAGGAAGAAAAAAAGGGGAAGAAAAAAAAGTGACCGAAAAAAAAGAAAAGAAGTGGGAAACAAAAGTGTGTCTATTGTTCTCTTAATAGAAGTTCAAAAAGCACCCATTATCGAGAATGGTGGTAAAGAAGAAGAGATGCTTCAGTGTGCACCGCAGAATCTTAGATTTGAGAACAGAACTACAAATACGCAATTGGCAATAAGTCAAAAAAGGATACTGAATTAGGTAAATGTAATCAATCTTCGAGAAAGGTACAGACTCTTCGTTGCAAATCTTAATTATTCTTTCCCTCAACCCCATATCTACCACAAGAACAATCAATAAGTAAAAAGCATCAAAATGGAGCAGTGAGATGTAGAAATGACACCCACCAAAAAAGACCTAAACAAAAAACAGAAGCGGCCTACCCACCCCACTTGAAATATATATATATATATATATATATATAGCGTAGCCCAAAACATATAATGTCACATTACAACTTGAGGAAAACAAATTCTTCAATAGCTGGAATTTCACCAATCCTTTTCAAAGAAGACTTGCTGGGTTGATCATCCACGCCGATTGCCATCACAGCCTGCTTTCTTGGAGGAATCCTTCCAACGCTCATGAAACTAACGTTCACATTTTCCTCTCCCAGTATGCTTCCAACCTTTCCAATCATACCAGGCTGATCAACCTGTCTGCAGAGAATTATACTGCCTTCCAAGCTCACATCAACCTCAAAGGATCCAACCTTTGTCAAATGAGGAAATCCGTCTTTAACACGCTCCGCCGCCTTTATCTCTCATGTGTCTGATATGGCACTGGCAAACTTGGATTCCACATTGGTAATCTGGACCTCGATCAAGTCAAGTGGACTCTCGGGCGAACCATCTAGAATTATTCGCTCTTCACTTATCCTAAGCCTGATATGTCTGCATGGCCCGTGCAAGTGACCGTGGGAGCAGTGCACTCAGTTTGTAGTACTTGGTTTAATAAAAGTAGTTAGGTTGTTTTGTTCTTTTGTTTCGTGGTTTCCTAGTCGTAAGCCACTCTTTGAGTGGAGAAGTATTTCCTATTATTAGTTTTCATGCTCTGTATTTAAGTTGCTCAATTAGTTAATGAAGGATATGATGAGGTTGACAAACTTCCGAACTCCTCCTCCCTTCTCTAGAATACCTCTGTTTTGTGGCTCTAAAACAGAGCATTCCCCATCTCTTCCTCACCCTCTTCCTCCTGTCAAATTCATCCACAACAAAGCTCTCTCTGTTTAGCGGTGAAATCAGCAATAACCAAATTGACAAAAACACTAGATATCAGACCCTTACTAATCATGGCACGTAGTAGCCTAGTGTCAAGTCATCGGGAGCTCTAGCAGAAGCGTAAGTCACTTACACAGTCTTCACCCCACTTCCTCCTGCTACTAACTGCACAGCCAGTCTCCCAGGTTTCTCAGCAAGTTCAACATATGGCTTCAGTTCTGTCAGAACCTGCAGCAGGGAAGACAAAAAGCAAACCCTTATAACAGACATGAAATTTAACTGGAATGAACCACAGCTTGAAAACCCTCAAAAGAAAGATATACAATACCCTCATTTAGTAAAATTGATTGACAATTTACAATGTATGCATATATTAAATAAATATACTCCTCCCGATTATATCTAGTAATTTTTGGAGGAGAAATGTATTGTTCTCTCGTGTATCCATAGAAAGTGAAAGGGTCTTCAAAGGTGTATTTCATGTGCTATTAATATATTATTGATTTCCTTTTAAGTTCATTTTATCTTTTATCAGTGTATATTAATTTCTCAACCGATAAAAATAATTTCAAGTTATAATTGAAAAAAAAAATTTGGAAAATATCGTATCATTACTTTATTATGTAACTTTATTAACATGGGATGTTATGAAATGGCATTGTTGCTTGGATTGATTATGTTAAAAATTACATTAAATAATACATAATGTTATAGAATTGCATATGTTAATGTTAGCTTCGGATAAAAACAATTATACACTTATTAGATCCTAATCAGTTGCTATTTTTCTATACCGTATAACATAGAAGCACGTCGAAAATTTTTTATGATTCAGTAGCCCAATGATAAGAAATCACTGTTTTTTTTTGATAAATGAAAAGGGCGATGTGGATCACATTTGGGATTACAGTAGGTTTGCTACTTCCAGCTTTCAACCCTAGGAGTTTAGCTGGCTACCCTAACAGATCCCTCCATCCGACGATTTAAAATAAATTAAAACGATAAGGAGATCGAACCACAACTCGCAGTGTGATGAATGAATGGCTTTTCTTTTAGCCCAAATTACTGTTTACTGAAACGTATTTGAATCTTCATCCCTAATTAGAAAAGAAAAAGAAAAAAAGAAAGAAGAAGAAGAAAAGTTTTGCATTTTACGCAATATATTATGTTCATAGCTTGTCTTTCACATGCAAAATATATAAATTAAAAAATTATTCTTTTATTGATAGTTTGTTGAAAAGTTTTTTTCGGTTAGAGTTTATAAATTGACCTAACTAATGAAACTCAATAATGTTTAAAATCATTTTTTTATTATTTAAACAAATAATTGTACCAATATCTGCAACAACATTATCTCTCAATTATATTTATTTTTATTAACCTGTCCAAAATATCAACAACATCTACCGAGTGTTTTTATTTTTTCTTTTATACTCAACAACCCCAGTGAGGTCATGATATTTGACAATGTGCATTGGTATTTTACTATACGCATCTCCAACAATAAATATTATAACGAGATTATCATTCTTAAATTTTCACATGAAATTTATTCTCCAATATAGTGTTAAAATACTAATATCAAAATTTAAGATACTAGTCAACTAGGTCATGTTAAAAAACATGATAATGCAAAAATAATTATACTTCTGCTTTAAAGAGTGGGCCCAAATATTTGGCCCGACCAATTTTTTTTTTTTTTTCCGTCAAATTCAGCACAAAAAATAGTTGTATATAAGGTAGCATTCTTCTTGAAATGATAAAATTTGGCATTGGTACCCGTTTTTTGCACTCCAACAATGCTTACAAAGAGTTGACATATTCTACTTTGTATGGATTTCTTAAATGACAATGTCACTTTTAATATCAAATTTATTTTTATGCCAATCTGACACAAAAATGACAATGTACATCATAGCATTCTTGCTGAAATGATAAAATTTGGCATTAGTAACCATTTTATGCACTCCAACAATGCTATGTCAATGTCCAAAAAATAGCAATGTCATTTTCAGCGTTAAATTTGGTACAAATCAATGCAAAGTGAGATGAATTCACATTTTAAAGTAAAAATATATAATTATTTTTGCATGTAATTTTTTTAGCATAATCTATTTTCAATATTAAAAATTTAGGAATGAAATAATATTATAACATTTATTATTGAAGATAATCTTAATATATTTTTTAATATTTTCCTTTTTTTTGTTTTTCTCTTTGGAACAAAAACAGGGTCGGGGTTGGTGGGAATAAATTTGTAAGTAAACTTATTTCTCACTAATATTGATCAATATTAAATAAATATTAAATCAAAATATTAATTTAATTAAATTTGTGTACGTCTGTATGAGGGCCCACCAGAGGTGTTAAAACCACACAATTGGTATTTTTCTAAATTTTTATAGGAGATATAAAATTCACACGCGCTCTGCGGTTAGCATCCAACGACAGTATCTTAGTATCAAATATGGTGTGGGACCCATATCTATTTTACCTTGGAGTTGGTGAGTGAGTGCGACTGTAGGAGCGCTGTGTGTTTGAATAAAAAAAAAGGGGTTTCGCTTATTGTTAAGCATAATACCATGCAAAAGTTTAAACAATTCACACGTTCAGTTGCTTTACTCTCAGCCCCCAAGTTTCTGACCTCACCCCCATTTATTATATATATTTTTAATTTTAAATTTGTCTTCATTTATTCAGAACGCAATGTCCAAATCCAATTTGGCTTTTTTAATTCTATTTATTTTTATTAAAGAAAAAAAAAATCTTTAGATTCTTTCTCATTTTGTATTTACCAACAAAATCCTACCAAAACATACAGGATATACGTAGTCAGACTAAAAAAGAAACATAATTAGTTTAGTTCTCAAATTTTTATTTGATTAGAGAGGAAGTATATAAATAGATGATACACTAGTATGAAAATCATGGTCTCAGTTTAAGCTTACATTTGTTATTGGTTTTTATTAGAAATTTTATACCAAGTTCTTCCACTATTTTAGAAGAAGAAGAAAAAAATAAAAATAAAAAGTTACCAAGTAAAATGAGACAATTATTTCCATTATATACCAAAGGAGTTTTCAAAAGGTTAAAAATCCAACTAATTTTCACAAGTACAGTTATTCAATATATATTATAATATAATATAAGCAATGTGTCTAAGTTTTTATTAGTTATATATAATAAATATATCAACTCCCAACTAATAAAATAAAGATATATTAGATCACTTACGTTGTCAATACAATTTTGATGAAAATTTTTATTCAATTTCTACATTTTACAGGTTAACCAAGTCATGTAATTAAAAGCTTTCAAGTGTAACAATAGACAATATTATTTGCCTCTCTTTAATGTTCAACATGTATAATAAAATCATCACTTTGTTTGCAAATTTTATTAGAGCATCTCCAAAAAATTCTTTAAAATTAAAACATTTTCAAAAAAACTCTTTAAATCATCTATATTTTTTATTTTAAAAATAAATAATTAAAAAAATTCCTACAGATTTTTTATAGTTATATATTTAAAATAAAAAATAGAGTTTCTTTACTTTATAATAAATATATTTTCAATTAATATTTTATAACTTTCAACTACCTTTGTTATTTAATTTTGCATATTCCATAAAATATTTATATTTTACTTAATTATAAATCAAAAAAATAAAATAAATTGATTCATAATTATCTATTGAAAATAATAAAATAAAAATTATGATAGAGAGTATTGAATTTATATAACAAATTTACTTTTTTACTTTTAAATATGCTCTTTATTTTTATTTTTTAAAAAATCCTTTTTATTGTAGAGAATATTATTAGAAATGCTTGAGTAGTTATTCGTCGCGATATAATTAAACTTTTTAATTTCTATTCCAATATTAATTAAAATTAATTTATGAATTCAAAAAAAGTACCAATTTATTATTCCAAACTTGGAAGGTACACAGGCTACATCAATACACAAATGATAAAACTCCATTGGTTTTTGGGACATTTAATTTTGAAGCCGAGTAATGCGGAGTAGGAGGCTGCTGAGGTGGCTCACCAAAATGAGCAAGGTAGGCTCGAGCCAGCATGAGAGCCAACTGAGCCTGGGCTGGTGCGGTTAGGTGGAGATTATTCTCTTACAAGAGCTCCAGTCCCTTGGCGTCCACGCACTCTGCAATGGGGACTTCCATGCCCAATTGCGCTTCTCTTACTTTCTCAGCGTACTTGTTATCTTCAGATGCCCATTTCGCAGTCAGTTTTTTTCATGACAATCAAAGTCAACCCAATGAGCCTTGACTTTGGAAGCCAGTTTGAGAAGCAAATTAAGATGCAAATGATGATGAAGAGAGAGGTGTTGAAAGTTGAAACCCGGTATACACAGCTCCTTTTTGTTGGTAATTAGTAATTAGCGGTTCAAACGGAGTTAATGGTCAAAGAAACCAATAATGAGTAGTATGTAGTAAGGAAAGTGGCATGGGTAGTGGGTGTTGGTATTATTTGGTATAATATGTGGTATATAGCTTTGTCTGGTACTATTTCATGTGTCAATTTGTAGCGAAAGGCCAAATAATTTTGAGCACAAATTCCCCAAAAAAAATATATATGACGAGGCACATTTTTGTAATAGTTACAAAACTATTTTATCACTAATTGATGTAAAATTAAAAAATATTTTTAATTTCAAACAGCTACAAAATAATTTTATTACTAATTGCTATAAAATAAAAAATTAATTTTTTTTTGAAATAAAACTGCATTGTTTAACTCTCTTTTCAACCCTTACTCATACGCCTTCACACAGTCTCTCGTTCTTCCTCTCTTTTTGCTAAGCCCGCCAGTACCCCTCTGACTCGCAACAATTTTGGAGAGCATTTTCTCTCCACTTCGAAGCAATTTTGGTCATTGCTCTACGTATGAAATTTCTTTTATCTTTCTATTTAATCTTCATTTATTTGTGTTTTTTTTTTTGTAGGCGTTTTATGGAATTGAGATGTTGTGTGTTTTTGGGTATGGGCCTGAAATCGTCAACACTGTCTACGATTTGGGGTGACATCGTCTATTCAATTAATTATTTTCATTTATTTTTTTAAATTAATATTTAACTTGAGAGTGACAAGCTTGCAATCTCCGTAAAGACTTCAAATATATATATATATATATATATATATATATATATATATATATTAATTTGTAATTTAGCTTTAGTAATCGTAGTGGACATGGAATTGAAAGTTATTGTTGAAAAAAAAACAAGGAAACGTGGACCTTTTTTGAGGCGGCTACCAAGAATTATGGAGTGATCAGCTTATATATTATTTCCTTGAGAGGAGGTGGACATGCTACGAGAATAAGAGGCGTGCATAATATTTTCGAGTTCGACCTTAATAATGTTGTGCATACTCGGGCAACTACGTACAGCCATAATAATAATTGATGGTTAATCTGATTATGCATGGGCAATCTAATCAATTATAAAATACCATATACATATAATATGTTTAAGAAATATATAATAAGATATTAAATCTTTTAAACTAGTCTTAAATAATATTTTTTACGTAATGGTTCGAAGAACAAGGTTTATCAATGGGCTAGGACAAGAACATAACATGTGGTATAAACATGTGGCACCTACTTTTAGTAGAGAGACTCTTCAAAATTCTTTGTTGTTTTGGTAATGTTTGATTTCGTATATTTACTCCCAAAACTGGGACAAAGATATCCATTTGGATCCTGAAGCTCATGGTGTCATGGTCCCTCCAACTAATTAATTATTAGTCGATATTAACTTTCCTTTTTATTTATTTATTTATTTTTTTCAAATTTCAAATTATGTGACGATGAAACGGCAAGAGTAGCAAGTTTAGTGTCTAGTCCAGTGACTATGGAATTATTTGTTAGGTGTATGAGTTTTTTCATTTATATAATCTTAAAACTGTGGTTTCAACTTTTGGTAAGAAAATGTAAATAAAAATAATTAAAACCGTAGTTTTGATTTTTTCATATTTAGTTAATTTTTACATTTTAATTGATTAATATTAAGATGGTCGAGATATCATTAGAGCTTCCATATATTGAGCTAGCTCTAAGTAAAAACCAATCTTTCGTTTTTGTTTTTTTTTTTTTTGGAGATATTTAAACAAAAAATTCAATAAATCATTCTTTAAAGTGAATGATCTAAAACTCAATTTATTTAGAATGTTATGAACTGATATGTTTGGATTGAACAAAGAAATAAAACAAAAGTGAAGTTAATGCAATTTATGTTATTATAAAAATACTCTCATATAAAAGTTAATAAGTTTTTTCTCATATAATATTATTAAGGGTAATTTTGAAATATTAAAAAATTTCGTTAAACTCTTTTTTTTCCCCTCATTTTCATCTCAATTTTGGATGGAAATGAAAGTTACCACTAATTTTAATATTTCCTTTCATTTCCTCTAAATAATAATTCTTCTTTTTCCTTTCTTTTCTTTATACTCTCGTTTAACAATCCAAAAAAGAAATCAAATTCTTTCCATTCTTTTCCCTCATATTCTATAAATCTAAATAGAATGTAAAAGTCAATAATTAATAGTGAATTTTTATACAAATTAAATATATTTTAAAGGGGTTATTCGATGTCATGTCCTCTCGGGTACTTATTTGAATTTTTTTGTAATACTGTCTAACCCAAATTTAGATTCTCAATAAGGTGCAATTATCATTAATTTTTTTTAAATATAAAAACATAATTCATAATTAAATAATTTCAGACAATGCCAAAATAATACTTAAACTTTTCCATACTCTTTGAGATTATTTTACCAAATCACACCACTAAAACATATTACTTTAAAATATATGTAAAATATACACACTCACATAGTAAAAAAGAATCTAGTATACAGAGTACTCTAGCCCAAAAATTATTAAAATGAAGAAGAACATAATATTGTGCCGTGCTCTCTAGTCCACACCTCCGCCAAGCCCTACTGTAAGATTCTGGATTTATCTATCACACAAAACAAACAACAATGAGTAATAAACACTTAGTAGGCAATCAAAATGCATGTGTTAATGCAATGCAGTATAGTATACAATCATACATATAAATCTCTATTTTCCCCTATTTATTTTATAAACCGAGTAGCTTAGCCGAACCGAATTTTATGGGGCCCACATGCTCGTTTGTGGTTGGAGGGTCTATCCCACGCCCAAAAGGAACCTACATGCCACTTGTGGTATACAGCTGAATCACTATTCCGGAAAGACCCACCTACCCGTGGTGATCAGTGAGTCAAAGAGTTATTAAAAATAGGGTTTAAAACCACACACACACTGGTATGACCAACTTAAAAGTATAAACTTTCAGGAAGAAATCCACGATATTTTTTGTTTCCTACTCACACGAGCCCATATCCTTGCTTTTCTATCAATCTCTAATTCTAATCTTCCCCCCCAATCTGATATTATGGTGCCAGTATAGACCGAAATTCCACTATGGTCCAATTCGGATTGGTAATAGATACCGGGGCTTTGCAATATTTGATTAATCACAATTCTGTATATTCCATTTACTATAGAAGTTCCTAAGGAATTCATTAGAGGAATGTTTTCAACCATTTACAACAGACACCCATAAATTGTGTCATGTAAATGTAGACATATGCACCAAAGCATAAATATAGTTAATCAAAGTACAAATTTGCATAATCTCCAAGCTATCCCATCTAACAGTATTAATTATCGAAAAACCCCTACTTAATCCCAAATATTAACCAAACCAATCAAACAAATAAAATTATCGAAATGCTACTGACCCTTTGATAATTACTGAAATAACCCTCATGATAAATGACTAATTACCACACTACTCTTGGTTATGCGATAAATAAAATTACAACATAATAATATTTTCCAACCACACACACATATATATATATATATATATTTATACCAAATATAAACACATATATAACTATACATATATATATACACATATATACATACAAATATATATATATATATACACATATATTATATACATATATACATGCACACAAGCATAAATTTATACATACATATAAATATAAATATGCATTCTCAAACACAATTAAAAGATATTTATACATATAAATTCACACACACACACTCACACACACACACACATATATGTATATATTAATCCACATAAATACACACACACACATAAACGTATATATATATATGCACACATATATATATATATACACACACGCCTACATATATATACTTACATAAATGCACATTTTTATAAATTTTGCAAGTATATTTTGAATTATATAAATAATTATAATTAAATAATATATATACATAAAAATAACAAAGAAATATAAAATGACAACAATGCCCCTCACAATTTTAAGATTTACAATTTTATCCCTTTCCTTAAAAAGACAAATGCCCTCATCAATTTTGAAAATTTCAATTATGTCTTCATCATTTCAAAAGACCAAAATGCCCTTGACCATTTTTAAAATAACATTTTAAATGACCAAAATGCCCTTGGCCATTTTTAAAAATTCAAATTGTGCCCCTCTACCCTTAACATGTGAAAAGACCAAAATGCTCTTCACATGCAAAATAATTTGATATAATTACCCTATACATGGCCAGCCCCTTTACATGTCAAATTTAATCTATTTTCTCACTAAAACATGAAATTAACCATGGAATTTGCAATGATCACCAATCAATTTCAATTAAACAAGCTTAAATCCACAAAAATCAAGCTAAATCATTGATTCCATAATGTATAAACCCTAACCAATTAGGAGTTTTGCCATACACTTAGTCCATACCAAATTAAGCATATATAAACAACAATTCATCCGATAGAAGTCTATGTAACTTGCCATAAAAATCTTACATTAATGGGTGATGACATACATTCAATTGAAGGCCAAATTGTCTTTCATTTACTTCTCACGGCTAGAAGAATGGGTTTTGGTAGGATTCAAATTGAAACTGATTATGCAAACCTTTATTGAGTAATTATTCACTACAAGAAATTTTTGAATTAGTCACGAAAATGCTACTTACAAATCATTTTTTTTGTAACTAAAGCATATGATTTTGATACGAAAAAAAATATCATAGCTGATAAGGATATATTTACAGTAATTAGTTATAAAGAGGCCTTTGTTACTAAACATTAGACAAAAAACACCACAATTAACTTTTAGCGGTAACTTTCCCTCTAGAATGATGCTTACGTGGCATCAAAAATCCTTACAAGTTTCAAGAACGAATTGTAACTTTACACATAACAAAAAAATGTGTTCACATTGTCATTAAGTGACGTCATTTAGGGCCACTAACCTAATTTGAATATGAATGGCCTTTATATGTATTATTCATCAGTAATTTTGGTTTCTTCTTGTCGATTCTCTTAATTTTCGGTGTGTACTTCACGAACTCATCCGTCGATTGGAAGCGTGGATTCTCTTTGAGAAAGCTTGCAAGTTTTCTCTTCCTCTTCATATTCCAATCTACTTCACAAAATCATCCATTGATTGCAAGCTTGGATTTGCTTCATTAAAGCCTGCAACTTTTCAGCTTCTTAGCATATTCGAGCGTTGATTTGGCCATGAACTCTTCTTCCATTAAGTATTTTATCTTCAGCGTAAGTTTCTTATACTTATATTTTAGGGTTTATTTTTTAGAAAATTTTAGGATTTTTGTTCAAATAAATTTCTTTGGTTTTTGTTCAAACAAATTTAGGATTATGGCTTATTTACTATATAATTGATGGGCTTGGTTTCAAGGGACCGTGGATTCTGAGCACTTTTTGAGGTAAGAAACTTTACACGAAGGACAATTGAGCTTTACATTGCTCACATTAGCATATACATAAATTTGATTTTGCATGAACTGACTCAATTTTTATGCATATAACCCATGCCATCCTTAGCCCATTCCGAACCGCACAAATTTGATGCCTCTACTATAACACCCCTTAACCAAACCTCTAGGATTCAATCTAAGAGGTGCTACTTCTTTTCGTACATAAAATAAAAAGCATAACAAAAATCATAATATAAATTTACTTAAATCTTTAAGAATTCCAAATCAAATTTTATAAAATACTTTGAATAAATAAAAGTAACTAACAAATTAAAATCTTTGTCTTTACCCACAATCTTAAAGAAAGCCATAAATTAAATTATTATAACCTAAATCAAAATAAAATTTAAAAGTAAAATATTTATTTTTTCTTAGAAGCATTTTGTACTAATCCGAGCAAATTTGTCTCGCCAATTGTTTCCACACCAACGCTCCAAGCAATCCTACTCAATTCCTGTTCTCACCTACACACATACAAACAAAATGAAATGAGTGACAAGTCACTTAGCAAGTTCCACATGCATATGCCAATGCAATGGTAAAATGCACATCGTAATTTGTCAAATAATCTTCATACATAAAACTTTGATTTCCTTTATCAAACTAGTATATAATCATTTTAGTTTGAAAACACATAAATAAAATCGTAGGACTCAAAATTTTCACATAGGAGCATGGAATCTCATTCTCACTTATAACACACTCATAAGGAGCAAATTACCTATTGGTAATTTATTTTTCTCAAAGTAGCACACAGACTGACTTTCAAGAAAAAAAAAATAACCATGAAGAGGAAACAGTATAAGTGAAGACAATCACACTTGCATCCTAACCATGCAAGTTAAGTTTTGTTATACACTCTCGTGCAAAGATTAATAGCCATGTCTCATTGTAATCATCAACGAGTCCTTTCATATATACCAATACGTTTACATGTGCCCATGCAAACTCATCTCTCAATAAGTTGGACTATTGAGCTCTCCCTTTAATGATACAAATATATTCATAAACATAGGCCCCTTTCATACCATACATATATTGCCTACAATGCATGACCATGACTAACTCTTTTCAAATGCTAAAGTTTCATAAAAATGATCGGAAATCAATCCTTTTTAATAGCATAAAAGGAAAATAAAACCTTTTTATTATACTTTTCAATGCTCATGTGTGCATGTGCCATGATCGTATACATAACTTATTCATATAACATCAATTTCAAAGTGAATACATGCATTTATTTAATTCCCAAGAAAAATCAGCAAACACTTACAATAATTCTATCATATAGAATAAATGCTATTTCAGGTGTCTTATTTCAGGAAAAATAACTTAAGCAAATTAAAATTCAAACCTCACAAAAATTCTTGGCAATTACATACACGTTATTTTATTCATAATCATATGCTTGAATTTATTTGTTCTCATGCTTATATATAAGATGATTTCCCAACTAGCAGCGTATGACATATATATATATATATATATATATATATATATATATATATATACATATATTTATATATATATATATATTACCAAGAATGACTATTAAATAAATATATATATTTATCTATTATTGTGTCAAACAAGATTTATATTAGAATAAGCATGCATGGTCATGGATTACCTAAAGCAACAAAGCATACACGTATATCACACACTCACACCACACATATACATCACTCATATATTATACTATAAAATTGAAAGAATCATTAGCCACGTTTATCAATAAATTCCTGCACACGTATTTGCTTTACTTATTAATATTAAGTTATCATACGAACTATTTATAAATACATTTGTCAACAATAACTACTTACAGTACTATCGGTTACAGGTACAATCACCAATGAATGCATACACGTATAGCACAATAGGCACAAACAGTTTCACCATGTCACATAAAAAATTATATCTATAATATACAGAATTTTAAAGAGAAAAATTCTAACAAATTAGGATGTGAAATTTATCTTAATTTTCTTCTTAAAAAACTCACCAAAAGCAATTAATTATTCCCCAATCTTACCAAAAACCACACTCTTTTTTTTTTTCCTCCTTTTCTTTCCCCTTGGCAGCTGTTCCCCTCTTCTTTTTTTCCCTTCTGTCGTTCTCTCTCTGTGTTTTTTTTCTCAATTTCCAGCAGCCACTATACATATATATATATATATATATATTTATTTAGGATTTCAGAAGGACTAATCCTATTAGGTCTAGGTTTTCTAATTAAACATAACTTTCTAATTAAATTCTATTTAACTATCAATCAACTAATTAATTTAATTTAATAATAAATAACTAATAAAACAATTAACTAAATAATAATAATATGCATAGGATTTGGGTGTTACATCTACAACCAGATCCGAAGGTGCCAAACCGTGATTCTTCATCGTCCTCTATTGTTGGTGGCCATTTGTGAATGGGCAAATGGAATGGGTAAGGTTTTTCATCTTAAATTTTAGTATTTCATACTTAAATTTTTAGGATTTGTTTTTTAGAAAATTTTGGGGGTTTTTGATCTTAAATTTGGGGGGGTTTCATCTTAAATATGTTTTTTATACATTTTTTCCAAGTTTTTCTTTAATGAAAGGGTAGATATGGAGGCAGATGAGAGAAATCAAAGAGCTTGTAAAGCTTTAGTACCAGAATTTTTCTTACAGTGGGAAACAAAAAGAGACTCAGATGCGTGAGAGTCAAAGGTAAAATATGTTTTCTTCGTGAGAATAATCTCTTGCATACTATTTTCTCCCACTCTCTTTTTTCAAAATCGAATTCGTTTGTTAGCAACTATCGGTGAAGCTTTTAATTTGGTTAGTTTCTTGCTTATGTTTCAGTGTTTTTCTTTTATCTAATAATTTAGTAAGAATAATGGTGACCAAGTAGATTATAACTGGGAGAAAAAGCCAATATAATTACATAATGGGATATATGATGTCATTTATACACTGATTAGTGACTGACCTTACCCTAGTTACAACTAATATTTCTCCCCTGAAAGTATTTAATATTTTTGTATTGATCTCTATCTTGACCTATTTATCCTTGTATAGGTTGTTTTCCTATGACATATTTAACTTTCCTATGGAGAAAGAATCATGAGCTGCTTCAGCTGCTGTGAAGAAGGTGATATCCATAAAGCTGCTAATAATGGACTATTCATGCCACATAATTCTGCAAGTACTTTTTTTGTTAGAATGAAAATCCTTTATTTCATAGCCAAATTGGTAAGATTATTATTTTTTAACCTTAAAACAAAAATCTTTAAGCTGCATGTATGTAGGATAATATCTTGGATGTATATGTGTTGGCTTGATATACACAACTGTGTTATTTCCTAACAGTTTTAACCTTTTGAGCTTAATAATAAAATGACAGTAGAAGTCAACTATTCTTATTTTGTGGTACCCCTTTTTCTTATACTTTTGTTATGCATGTGTATTTCAGTTTCATTAATTGTGTGGTATTCTCGTACTGTATTTTTCTTCATATGTATGACCTTATATACATTGTTAATATATAGATTCTTTGGATTTTGGGTTGAAATGGGTTAGAGCAACTTGTATGCCTTTTGTTGGCCTATTTTGTGCACTTGATTTGTGTTGTGTCATGTGCTCCATATACAATTGGTTTCCAACTCGTGTTGAACTTTGCTATTGACTACAAAAACTTAAAAGCTTTCTCCCTCTATAATACCTCATTTCTATTCTCTACCTATTTTTGTACTTTGTACTGTGTGCTTTACTTCCTAAATTCTCTTTTTATGAAAAGTATGGACCTGCATTTTATATATTAGAATGTTGCTTCTGCCTTTCCCTCATTTTAGGATTCTGATTTTTCTATTAGAAATTAACTTGACATTGATCATATAGGCAATAGTGGAGGTTATTATGCCAAGGAAACTGCACCAAAGGAGACCAAGACTATAACTATCCAACCAATTGCTGTCTCTGACATATCAGTGGATGAATTGAAGGATATTATAGATAATATTGGCACAAAGGCCTTGATTGGCGAGGGCTCATATGGAAGAGTGTACTATGGTGTTCTCAAAAGTGGACCTACTGCAGCTATCAAGAAATTAGATTCCAGTAAACGACGAGAGCAAGAATTTTTAGTACAGGTTAGGCCATTATGTTTGATACTCATCCTATGGAAAATTTATACTTAAGTTTATCTAATGGCACCACAACTCTGCAGATCTCCATGGTATCGAGGCTGAAACATGAAAATGTTGTTGAGCTTGTTGGTTATTGCGTTGGTGGCCCTCTCCAAGTCCTTGCTTGTGAGAATGATCTTAATGGATCTCTTCATGATATACTCCATGGTAAGCATAATCACACTATTTATTTGGAAAAGGGAAAAAAACAAAACAAAAAATACGAACACAAACTAAGGAAGAAGAAACTATTGTCAGTATTCACGTGCTTTGGAACTTATACTAGTAAACATTCTAGCTGTTCAAATTTATGTTCGTGAATTCTAAATCTTCAAAAGATCATAGAACTGATTTTAATGTTTATAGATAAGTGGAGAAGCTATTATGTGAAAATACTTTTCAGTATTTCTTGTTGGCTTAATAATATAAAGTTTGGGAATGGTTCTAAATGATGAAAGTTGAAAATTTGTCTATAACTACTAGTGCTTTGATAAAGAATGGTAAACCTTTTGAGAGAAATGAGATTATAAAATCTACTCAAGGAGAGGCCTTTGCCTTTCTTTTTTAGGGAAATAGCTCTTCATACAATTTTTTTAAAAAAATATTTTAAGAGTGTACCTGTTAGGATGATCTATCATATGATTTTTTTTTCCCAATGCCTGATTGTCATAAATTTGGATGATCCATCTTTTTGTTAATTTCTAATTTTTGTTCTTTTTCTCTTTGGGTCTCTTTTTATATAATATTATTATGTATTGTTTGCTAAAATTTGATTGCAATTGGACTTATAATTACTGTGATTATACAATGTGGCTATAATTACTGGACTTGCAATGAAAACCCCATTTTTACAAATGAGACTGTGGCTACACTAGATGCTTTATTGGTTTTACTTTTTCGAATAGTATCTTACTGATTTAATAATAAATTTTATTTTTTTATTCTATTGGCTGTTAGCCTTTGGATTGAGAAGTTTGGCTTTTGATTAATTGGTTTCATGTAGATAATTTTTGTTTACATTAGAGTAAACTTTGTCCTCTTATTTCCAAAAGCTATTTGACTTTGACCTGTAATGCACTACTATAGTTTGGTGATTGCACAAACTAGTGAACGTAGCAAAATGTTGGAGAGGGTTGGGTTGTAGTATCGTATTTTCCATTCTTCTGTCCGTTTTAAAGTTACAGATTTAATTTTATAGTTTGACTCTTAATTTTACTTTCCTCTTGATCTCTAGCTGAAAACTATCTTTAAATTACTCATTGTTTTCTCATCTTCCCCTATATGCACAATAGGTCATTTCTGTATTGATTGATGTTGGAACCAACAACGAGAAACTTCTCAAAGACCCCTTGTGTATGTATTTCCTAATCTAATGATGTTTTATAATTTACAAATTAAAAATTATTTTTTTTTGTCATTTCTTTTCTCAAGGAACAACAAATGTGGTTGCTAGACTTTTTGGAGCTATGACAGCACAAGGAAAGCCAATGATTGACTTCCTAGAACAAAATATTTTTGTCATTGGTGTTGGGAGGTTAGTATTTAAACTTTTGAAAAGTTTGATACTACAATTAGGCATCCTTTGCTGCTAATATATGCAAAACATCCTTTTTAGTTCACGTCCATTAAATACACATGACCATCAAGAGATGGTAATATTTTACAAGCTGGTAACAATGCATTTACTTGCGTCTTATATTATATGATATGAATACATTTGAATCTAGGTTCATCTGTTTACCTTTGATTTCTTGGTCATAGGAAAGCTAAAATTGTAGCAATTGGACTCTTAATTTATGAGAAACTACTCAATTTGATTTTACTGACAAAGAAACTTTTCATCCCAGGCAGTTTTGCACATGTGCAGTTGTTGGAAACTCATGATATCTTTTGAAGATAGTTTGGAAAGGAGATTGATAGTCATGATGTTGTTATACAAGATAATGAAGGTCCTATTAATCAAGTAGCATTTTTAGAGATATTTACTGCAATTATTAATATTAGGTATTAGGCCTTTGTACAATGAATTGAACACTCAATTTGGTGATTAGGTATTTTTGCTGTGTAAGTATATTGAGTTAAGTGCTGTATGATCCATGATGTTAGCAGGTAATGTAGATGATGATAATATTTTGGTCTATTAATCTAAGTATGGTCTATATATTATGTGTTGTGTGATTAAGTTATAGTATGTAGTGTCATTTTATATGTAGTTGATGGGTATACCGATATTAATTCATTAAAAATTAATTTAATAAATTAAATTGGATGCTGTTCAATTTTTGAGAGAATAATTACAAAGACTAAATGTAATTATTATTTGAGCAAATACAAATTCATTGTAACTATAATACAAATATTGGCAACATTAAGCATTTGTAACAAATGACATGTATATATTAATTGTAATTTTTCATATTCGAACGACAAAAAAAAAAATCGTCAATAAGGGTATGAGAGTTACAAATTACATTATCGTAACTAAGAAGTTAGTTTCGAATTCCATAATCATAACTATAATTTACACATGAATATAAAATTGTAACTAATATGTAGCTACAAGTTGTCAATTCGTAACACTTAATCAAATAACAACGAAATAGTAGTTGTAACTAATAACATGATTTCGTTACAAAATGATCAAATCATCAACATTTAAGGTTCTATTTACTTATGAAATGACTATTAAGTTACAAAAAAAATATCATTTAGTAACGATATTAATCATAACTAAATGTACTACTTTACTTACGACACATGCGTCATAACTAAATATGTTATTTTTAGTCACGAAACTCAATTTGAATGACTTAAAACTAATCTATTATGATCCTTTACTTACGAATGATCCATGAAAAAAATTCATTAGTATATAGTATTAAGGCATGATATTCCATAGCTAATTAATATTTAGGTACGTTTTTTAAGTTTGTGACAAAATGAAAAATTTCTTATTGTGATTGAAGGAATTACAAATTGAAGCTGGAACATAAGTGTTTTAATAGAGGATATTAGAATTATGCCACAAGAGTTTCTTTCTTGTTCTTTTAGTCTGGTGTCTCATTCTTTAAACAAGGCAGCAGATAGGATACAACTAGCCCGTTATAGATGATAAACAAGAGATATTAAACAAAGAGTAAAAATGGAGGGAAGAAAAAGAAAAAGAAAAGAAAAGGAGAATTAGAAATCAAAGGGTTCTTCAGCTGGATCATGTAATTGGAAAATGAATTAATGTGAGCCAATATTGTTCATGCATGTGAGACGTCTTTAAAATTCAATCCTCAATTTTTAAAAATTTATTACTAAAACTGTAACTAGGCTTTCTTATATATATATATATGTTAGGAGTTTTTGCTGCTTGGAGTTCGTTGCAAATATTTTTCATTTTATTGTTTAATTAATTTAACCTACCTGCCCTGCTTACTTTCTTTATTTGACTTGCAGATATCTGAGGGCTGAAATACTTTTGCAAACGGTATATTTGGTTTATTAGCCATATCTATTAATTCTTTAACTTAAATGAGCAGAGCAACCATATTTTGACATTTTAGCCAATCTATATATATATAGCAGAAGAAAACTAATACAAGATCCTACACATAATAGCTATCATCTTATATATTTATATTCATTCCAAGACCTTCGTAGAGTCCGTCTGAATAAGAAGAAACACTAAAGCTTAATTAAACTCCAATCGAACGTACTATTATAGTACTACTGTAGGTAATTAAATAACCACCTATATATACCATTGGTTTATTGATCTTTGAACTTCCAGAGATATTAAGCAGAATTGATTCTGTTTTGCCTTTAGCTTTAGGCGCCACTTATCAAATTTCTCATTCTACTTTGCCCAATGTTCCAATGACAAAGAAAGAATCACACAGAAACCCACAATGAACTTCATCACATTTTATCTGAGAATTATTGAATTGCTATATAGTTTGAAAATAATATTATTATTGTTGTTTATTCTTATTCTTAATATTATTCTCATACTAATTCTTCTTATTCTTATTCTTCTTCTTCTTCTTCTTCTTCTTCTTTTTCTTATTTTTAGTCTTCTTTTTCTTATTATTCATATTCTTATTCTTATTATTCTTATTCTTATTCCTCTTATTATTCTTATTCTTCTTCTTTAGTATTATTATTCATCTTATTGTTATTATTATTGTTATTCTTATCTTTTATATAGGGACTAAGCAATGTGATATAAAGACAGAGTCATTTTCGCTGGTATGCACTACCTTCTTATTCTTATTCTTCTTATTGTTATTGTTATCTTTTATGAAGTAATTTTCGGAGGTATGCACTACCTTTCCTTTATTCTTCTTATCTTAAATTTATCACAGAAAGCGAAGGTAAAGAAGTTATAACTTAAAAAGCTAGTCAAACTGTTGGTTTTGGCTTAAAAATATGAATATTCATTAATTGGGTTACATGGAATATTTGTTTAGAAAACCCAATTTAATGGATTAGGTGGGCTTGAAGTATCCTTTTAAGTGAGACCTACGTTCACATTATATATGCTAGGTATACTATTGAAAGTGGGAGACATAACTGTGTAGCCGCCAATGCCAAGAGCGATCTGAGCTGCCATAGAGCAATTGTGGTTCTATAGTTGTGAATTTTGGGTATATTGGGGTATTGGGTTGAGATAGCTTTGGTGTGTGTAATTTTCGTTCGATAGTGGAATAATAGTTTGCAATACCCAAATTTCATGGAAATTTTCGATATTTTGAAATATGATTGTATCTACTTCAGCAAATAAAAAAAAGGGCGGGGCTAGTCTTTTATCATACAACTGTGTAGGAGGTTGCAATTTTGCTAATCATCTGCACACACTTACATATTTAGGAAATTATCTCTTCAATACCTTTAAACTTCATCTTTTGGGAAATTTCCTGTTCAGTTGACTAGCAAAATTGCAACTTCCCACCCGGTTGTATGTATGATCGAGGTAAGAGTTAGACTATCTTTTTTAAAATAATATTTATTCTGTAACTGTGTGCTCACAGCATATTATGCTCACAGCGTATAAAAATTGTCTTCCACGATTTAATAATCTCTTTTTTTAACAGTAGCACTCCAAATTCAAAGAAATAATGAACCAGAACAAAAGAAGAATTCTCTTTCTTATATATCAAACTTTGTATTTTACGTAATATCTATATATTTTATTTGTGTAAAAATGAAAATATTAAATACACCAATTTTAAAATAATACAATAATAGAAAACAGAGACATCCATAAAAAATATTAAAACTGTAGATAACTGTTTTTTTTTTATTTTTAAATAATTTTATTCATATATTAAAATACAAAAATCTATCAAAGCCATTAGCAGAAGATAGAAGAAATGCTCACCTAGTGGAGAACCAGTTGCAAAGGTGGTCTTAGGTCGAGCAAAGCGCAAAGGAGAAAGCCGAGAAGGAGTTGGTGCAGAGGTAATCGTACAGGCATCTGTGTTCAAAGCATTCATAATTTGGAAGATTTTGGGTGGATAAAAATCTTTGCCTTTTCTTTTTATTCCCGAGACTGATACAAAGTTATGGGTGGATAGAAGTCTTTGCCTTTTCTTTTTATTCCCGAGACTAACAAGTTATCCAAATTGTCGTAGTTTATTTTTTGTTGCTACAAAAATTGTCATAGTTCTTAGAAAAAAGAAATTTTGTTTACCACAGGGAAAAAGTAAGTTTACTTGTCATTATTGAAAATGAATCATTCAATCTGAAAAACAAAGTTGATTAATTTGGTTTGGGATGTGAGAAATTTGAGATACAAAAATATTAGCGGACCCAACAAGAAATTTTGCTTACACTTAATCAGTAGCTTACTCCTTTACGTCTTCTGCTGCTACCTCTCTCTCCAGTCCTCTTCTTCTTTCTAAACTTTAGCTCTGATTGCTTCCCTCTGAATTGGGAGGCACCTGTCTCCGTCATAGCAATTCAAGAAACGTCCAGTTCAGTTTCAATCTCCACACTTTCAGACCCATTTCTCGCTTCCGTCTAAGCATTGCTTTGGCTCATCTGTGCCTGAAATTACTGCACACATACATATGTATCATAGTCACCCACTTACACATATACATATTGTTATGTTGTATAGGTGGTGCTAATAATCACCCAATATTTGACTCTTGAGCCTATCATCAGGACTTGACATCAACTTCTGGATCATGTGATCCTTTATGCTCAGTATTTGAAACAAGCTCAACTGATTTTCAAGTGAATTATCAGCCGAAGACTGATTTTTTTTGGTGAAACAGCCGAAAACTAATCTGCTGAAAGCCCTTGCAGTATTTGAGGCAGCTGGAACAGGAGCTATGGCAATTAATCAGTCTTGGGTTGCTGCCCATCAGGTGTACTTGGCTTGCTGCCAGATCATTTTGTTAATCCTCGGTTTCCCATGATAAATCATTTACTATTTGAGCAGAAAAAAGTACACTTATGGAAGATCTCTATTAACAACCTTAAGTTGATTTGAACAAAACTGTTGGAACGTGTGTAATATTCTTTTTAGAGAAAAAATTTATTTTTCTGATTTTAGTTTTAGAATTTATTTTTTAATTTTTTAGATTTTTAATTCAATAGAACTTTGTTTCTTATTAGATTTTTACTTTAAAATAGTAATACTTTAGAATTATTTCGCTATATACACCGTGTAAGTACAAGACTTCATATAAGCTGCGTTTTTTTATGTTTATTTTTTCAACGTGAAGATCATATTTTGTTATTACGTTTTTTTTTATGTTAGCAGCGTGTTTTTTGGTTCTTTGTGCAAGTTTTTTCAATAAAACAATTTTTTTTTATTCTCTCAGTTTTTTATAATTTGGAGAGTTCATTTTTTTTTTCCGCAATATAATTTTCTATTTTTTTTCCCTTTTTAAACAAAAACTCATGATGCAGGATGTAGCAATGGCATTGCTCTTTGGAATAGGTTATGCAGGCATCATTTTTGAAGAATCTTTGGCCTTCAATAAAAGTGGAGTAGGACTACTAATGGCAGTAAGCTTGTGGGTAACACGAAGTATTGGGGTAAAATTCATCTGATTATTAATAGTTGCCAAAATAAGTTTGTAAATTTAGATACTGGGATTAATAATCAAATTTGCTTATCGCCTAGAAATGACTATAATACTAAATATAGCTCTAACGTGTAACTGCCTAGTTATAGGCCCTATACCATGAAAACATGGCAACGAATTTTTCAATCTCCAAAAAAAAAAAAAATCTGGTAGAAATTACTACATGAGTGTCGTTTGGCTTGTTTGATTTTCTTGTGTAGGCTCCTTCAACTGATATAGCTGTTTCAGAGCTAAGACATGCATCTGCGGTAGTCAGTGAAATAGTTTTTTTCTTGCTAAGTGCAATGATCATTGTAGAGATAATTGATGCTCATCAAGGATTTAAATTGGTTACAGACAACATAAAAACTCGAAGACGACTAACCCTCCTCTGGGTGGTGAGTGCTCTATTTCTGTTCTCATGGTTATATTAATGGGTCTGTTTTATTGGTCATATGGCATATTAAATCGTCCTTTCAGTATCAATCAAGTCAGTAAATTGAACAATTTATGACCTGTGGTACAACCAATGTATCAGCAATTTGTTTTAGGTGCATTTCAACAAGATATAAAAATGCTTTAATAGAAACCATGGGTAATCCTGATTTGCATTATTTACAACTCTAGTCTGAATTCTATTTCGAATGTAAATAAACAAGACCCTCGGATGTTCGCTGTGAAGATTTTATTAGAGTAGCTTAGTTGTTCCTAGATTTCCAAGCAGATAAAGCTTGCAGGAAGTAATTGATGAATACTGAAACATTGTTATTTGATCCACCAGTTATGGTGCTATAATACTTTGAAATGTAAACATAGATGCATTGCATCACTCAATTTGGCAATGTCTAGAGTAAAATGTATTCTTCTCCTTACTGTAATGGTAGCATATAAATTTGTATTATTAGCCTATTCTGCTTGCATTTTTCTCTGTAAGGAATGTTAAATACCTTCTTGTATCCCGACTTATTTTGAAGAAATTTTCTGTATTGGTTTTTGTCCCTCTAAGCTATGGTTTTTACTAATCATTGGCATTGAACCAGTAATTTTTGAAATCGCAGATTGGTTTTGTGACTTTTTTCCTTAGTTCGGTTCTAGACAACCTGACATCTACCATTGTCATGGTTTCCTTGCTGCGGAAATTAGTGCCTCCGTCCGAATACCGCAAGTATGTGCAGCCTGTCTTCTATATTACCTGACATGATTCAGGATCTTTTCGTTGAATATCTGTCCTCTATATTACCAAACTTAAAATTTTCAAAGTTCAGCTCTGGAGGATATGCCAAGTTCTGACAATGTATATCTTATTAGAAATTTTTATTATTGTATAATCTAATGTGATATTTCTAGCAATGCATATGATGCAAATATAGCTAGTTTAATTTTCACAATTAGTAAAAACTTGACTCACTTTTCGTATATCTTATTAGAAATTTTAATTATTCATGAATCCATATTCTTATCTTTTGTTCAAGAATGGTCACCAAATAAGCACATAATTTGCTGCTCGACATGGTTATGTCTGATAAATCTTAGTACTTATCATATTTTGTCATATAAAAATTGGTAGAAGGCTGTAGAGGTGATAACTCCTCGAATTACGTCAACTTTGTCATATTTTTTGGGAATTAAAGAAAGTGAAGCATGCATTTCAGCAAAGTTGATACCCATGTACACAGAAACACGGACCCGGTCCTTTGTGAGAATTTTAACTGGATTTGTAAAGTGCTAATATATTTCGTGGAACACCTCCAGCGGTTCTGAATTTCAGACCATGGTGGCTATGGAGAATTCACTTTTTTAAAATACCTGTCATCTTTGTTCCTTTTGGAATGGATTGGGAGACTGGAAGCAGGGGTAGATTATTAATTCACTCTGCATTAATTACATTACGCACATTGACAGGCTTTTGGGTGCTGTAGTTGTTATAGCCGCAAATGCTGGTGGTGCATGGACTCCTATAGGTGACGTCACCACTACTATGCTATGGATACATGGTCAGATATCCGCATTGGAGACAATGAAGGTCTTTGTTTTATGTTTGTACTTTCTGCAAGTATCTTTACATCGAGAGTTAGGGATTTGTGCTTGATAAGTGTTGACTACTAGTATCTAGTATAATCCTTGACGAAATCTCACCACTCTTCTGACATTCGCTGTCTTTCTTTGATTGCAGAACTTGGTGTTACCTTCAGCCATTTCTTTGGCTGTCCCACTGGCTCTTATGTCCCTGACAAGGTACTCTCTTGCACTGTTAGATTAAAGTCTGGAATGATATTTGAATTGTAAAGTTTGAATTTAATGAATTGATATGACTTTCTCTTTTTCCATTAAGTGAAGTAAATGGTAAAGAACAAGAGTCCCCCAATGTTTTGGCATCCGAAGAGATGGCACCTCGTGGACTGCTTGTTTCTTCTGTTGGTATTGGAGCTTTAATTTTTGTTCCGGTGTTCAAGGCCTTAACCGGTTTGCCTCCTTTCATGGGAATCCTGCTTGGACTTGGAGTTCTTTGGATTCTTACTGATGCCATCCACTGCAGTGAATCCGAAAGACAAAAGTTCAAAGTACCACAGGCTTTATCACGGATTGACACTCAAGGAGCACTTTTTTTCCTTGGAATCCTTTTATCTGTCAGCAGGTGAATATGCAAATGCTGGTTGAAATTTTTGTGTGACATTTTGTGTGCCAAGTACTGCATCATAAAAATTTTTTAAGTCCAGTGTATCCTCCTTTCAAAATTTAGTAGAAAGGTCGTAATCACGAACAAGGCCTCTTGTCTCCTTTATATTAGTTTTACAGATCCTTTTTGTCTGATGCAGAAAGAGAAAGAATGCAGCTGTTGGATTTTAGTATTTCCATGTCTCAGAAAGTATAATTTTAGAGTTTTAGTGTGTATGGTTGAACCATTATTTGCTGTTTCTGTATAGTGATTGGCTTAATCTTCACTTCCTGCGCTTTGACAAATTTGAATTTTTTTTTCCTTTTCTAGCTTGGAGTCAGCGGGAATTCTTCGGGAATTGGCAAATTTCCTGGATGCTCATATCTCAAATGTGGAACTGATAGCCAGTGCAATAGGGGTTGTATCAGCATTCATAGACAACGTTCCGCTGGTCGCTGCAGCAATGGGGATGTATGATTTAACCTCCATTCCCCAGGATTCAGAATTTTGGCAGCTGATTGCATTATGTGCTAGTACTGGTGGATCCATGCTAGTTATTGGCTCTGCAGCTGGAGTTGCTTTCATGGGGATGGAAAAAGTGGACTTCTTCTGGTACATGCGGAAGGTGCAATCCAGTGTCCAATGATGTTCTTAGGAAATGGAGTTTGCATTTTCCTCATCAGTTCTCTCACTTTTCTCTGCAGGTGAGTGTTTTTGCTATTGCTGGTTACGCTGCCGGTGTTGCTGCCTATTTGGCTGTTCACAACCTCTAGATCTCTCTACTGACAACAGTAGCTTAGGTTCATACATAAGAAGAAAAAAATCTCAGCTTGGATTGGATGTTTTACTGCCTTCAGGCGAGGCTATATGTTATACTTCAGCATGAGTCATCCACTGAGCTGGGCTAATTAATGAAAGATTTTGAATTTAATAAAAATAGATGGACCTTATAAAAATAAAATTTCCAACAACAAAGGTCCTTATGTTTAGTTGTTCAGATTTCTTAGGCAGCAAGTTTGTTGGTAGTTTGAATTGGAGGAGAAATGTATTGTTATGTATCCATACAAAGTAAAAAGGTGTATTTCTTCCCATATTTTGTCTACTTTTAGCAACATTTTCAATCGTAATTAAAATCATTTGACAGTGTACTAGTTGCTTTGCTTAAACCCTATTTCAGTGTGCACGACCGTACCTTGGATTTTTTAACAGAACTACAAATACGCAATTGGCAATGAGACAAGAAGGAAAACTGAACTAGGTAAATATAATCAATCTCAAGAAAGGTACAGACTCTTGGTTGCAAATCGTAATTATTCTATCCCTCAACCCTAATTCTACCACAAGAACATTCAGTACGTAAAAAAGCATCAAAATGGAGCAGTGAGATGTTGAAATGACACCCACCTAAAAAGTGCAAAACAAAAAACAGAAGCCGCCTACCCACCCCCACTTGATATATATATATATATATTGTAGCCGAAAACCTATAATGTCACATTACAACTTGAGGAAAACAAACTCTTCAATAGCTGGAATTTCACCAATCCTTTTCAAATAAGACTTGCTGGGTTGATCATCCACGCCGAATGCCATCACAGCCTGCTTTCTTGGAGCAATCCTTCCAATGCTCATGAAACTGACATTCACATTTTCCTCTCCCAGAATGCTTCCAACCTTTCCGATCATGCCAGGCTGATCAACCTGTCTGCAGAGTATTATACTGCCTTCCAAGCTCACATCAACATCAAAGGATCCAACCTTTGTCAAATGAGGAATTCCGCCACCTTTATCTCTCCTGTATCTCTGATATGGCACTGGCTAACTGGGATTCCACATTGGCAATCTGGACCTCGATCAAGTCAAGTGGACTCTCGGGTGAACCATCTAGAATTATTCACTCTTCACTTATCCTATGCCCTCTCTGTTTAGTAGTGAAATCGGCATTAACCAAATTGACAAGAACACGAGATATGGGCTCTATCAGACCCTTAGTAATCATGGCACATAATAGCCTAGTGTCAAGGTCATCGGGAGCTCTAGCAGAAGCATAAGTCACTTTTATAGTCTTCACCCCACTTCCTCCTCCTACTAACTGCACAGCCAGTCTCACAAGTTTCTCAGCCATTTCTACCAATGCAAAGAGAAAATCTTAAAATACTAAAGGTGCTCTCCCTACGTACGCCTCCTTTTTGTTCACGCAAGTTGTCTAAGGTAGTCCTCCTGCCTCGGTCTGGGAGAAGCAGCGGAGCTGGTATTGCATAGTAGACGAAGCTGCAGGTGTCGGTTTGGGTACGGTCAGTTCACCGGTAGCATCGCCCTCCCAATTCGAAGTATAGGAATGAACATTGGGATGATACTAGGAAATATGCTTCTGAGAAATATGCTTCTGATTCAGTTTAAATGGAATGTCTTGCAGTTGTAATCGTAATTCTGCTTATTGGGGGTTGAGGGCGGGGCGCGGCTCTGCCTTGTTGTGATAGGGGGTGGCGGGTGACCGATCCGGTCAGTCAAAAATCAACAAATGCCTTCAGTTCTGTCAGAACCTGCAGCAGGGAAGACAAAGGCAAACCCTTATCATAGGCATGAAATTTAAGTAGAATGAACCACAGCTTGAAAGCCACTCAAAAGAAAGATATACAATACTCTCATTTGGTAAAATTGACCGACAATTTACAATGTATGCACATATTAAGTAAATATACCCCTCCCGATTATATCTAAGAAAACACAAGAAAAAGATGATCGCCCATAAAAGGAGAACTATCGCCAAAGACATCTACAGCGAAAAATATTTCCACTCATACCTCAGCAGGAACCATTTGTGCATTGACTGCAGTGGTAGCAAGCTCCCCTCTTATAGCTCCAACCACAGCTTCAGCAATGGCTATCTTCCTACAAGACAAATTGAAACACTAAGAAAACCAAAATGGAAAGAGAATTATGAGACTAAGAAATGAGTCACTGGACATATAAATCACCTGTGCTTCCATAGTGCTGGCACCTAGATGAAGAGTTGCTATAACTTTCTCATGCAGTACCAACTTGCTGTCTTTTGCTGATGGCTCCACCGTAAAAACATCTAGTGCCGCCTACAAAGAAGAGATCATGTTATCCAATTCCTTGACAAGAAAATATAAGCATTTTTAGATTGGAAAAGCAAGTACCTGAGCGACAATCCTAGCATCCAGTGCCTTCACAAGAGCATCTTCATCAATAACTGTTGACTAATGTGCATGGCTGCTATTGGTTGATATATGTTGATGTAATAAGTTTTTACTAACTACTCTTAAGTTAAGGGATTTATTGTTTACTTTTTGCTGAAATTATGGGAGTGGTTGTATTTGAATGTATGCCCATATTTTTTCAGATACTGTGCAATGTGTGGTAGGTAGTAATCAGACTTCATTCAACTATTGTACTTTATTTTTGTGTATGTAACCCATTCAATGGAATGAGAATGTGAAGGAAGCCATTTTTTACTCTGTTTTTCTGGTTTCCGAAAGCTAACAAATGGTATCAGAGCACTCTTCTTGAGGGACCTGTGAGGTTACAGATTGGATCAAAACAGTGAAGAGGGAGATAAAATGGCATCCAACAACTTCTTAGGGACTGGACCTCCAATGTTCACAGGTGAGAACTATCACATATGGAAGATAAAGATGAAGTCATACTTGAAGGCATTGAACTTATGGGAAGCAGTAGAAGTTGGAGAGGATCCTCCTCCACTGGAACCAAATCCATCTATGGCTCAAATTAAACATGAAGAAATGAAGGCAAGGAAACCAAGGACTCCTACGTGCATTCACTCAGCTTTGTCTGATTCAATTTTCACAAGGATAATGGCATTTGACTCTCCTAAGGAAGCAGCAGAGTTAAAGCAGTGAAGGTTTTGACTCTTAAAAGGGAATTTGAAATGCTTAGGATGAAGGAGGGAGAAACTGTTAAAGAATATTCATCAAAACTTTTGGAGCTTGTGAATAAAATAAGGTTGTTTGGAGAAGCTGTTGATGATGCTGAGGTGGTAGAAAAAATAATAATAAGCTTGCCAGCAAGGTTTGAATCCAAAATATCTACTGTTGAAGAATCTTGTGATCTTAAAACTCTTTCTGTTGTTGAATTGATTAGTAAATTGCAAACTCAAGAACAAAGAACAAGTGTTAGAGATGAAGAAGTATCAGAAGGAGCTTTTCAAGGAAAACAAAAAGGGAAGCATATTATGAGGGATTTCAAGAAATTTGTAGCAGATAAGGGAGGCAAAGGAAAAGGTGTCATGGTGCAAAAGGAATATGGAGAAAAGATAAATTTCCACCCTACAGTATTTGTCAAAGAACAAATCATCTGGAGAAGAATTACTGGTATAAGGGTAAACCACAGATTGAATGCAGATTTTGTAAAACACCTGGTCATATAGAAAGAAATTGCAGAATCAAGCAAAGTCAATTTCAAGGAAGATATCAACAAAAGAATCATTCTACACAACAAGCAAATTTCACAGATGAACAAGAAAAGGAGATAGACAATTTGTTTATGGTTGTACATCAAACTCAAAATTTCAATGATCAAACCTAGTTCATTGATAGTGGATGTACAAGTCATATGTCAAAGGAGGAGGGAATGTTCTACAAATTAGACAAATCTGTGAAAACAAAGGTGAAGCTTGGAAATGGTCAAATGGTTCAAGCTGAAGGAAAGGGATCTGTGGCAGTAAATACAAAACAAGGTACTAAATACATTCATGATGTACTTTATACACTTTGTTTAGCTCAAAATTTATTAAGTGTAGCACAGATGATTGCCCATGGTTACTCACTATCATTTGAAGGTCAATCATGTTGTATTTACAATTCTCATGGCTACTTGATAGTTAAAGTTCCAATGATTGATAAAAGTTTTCCTTTAAATTGAAGCAATGTGAATGAGAGTGTAAATTTTATAAATAAGGATGAGTCTATGACTTGGCATAGGAGTTATGGATATTTCAATCTTGGTGGATTGAAATTTATGCAATCAAATGGTTTGAGCAAAGATTTACCTAAAATTATTATAAGTGGTGATATGTGTGGATCATGTCAATTAGGAAAAATGCATGGACATGCATTTCCTGCTAGTTTAACTTGGAGAGCTAAGGAGAAATTGGAATTGGTTCACACTGATTTATATGGACCAATGAGCACAAAGTCATTAAGTCAAAATAAGTATTTTGTGCACTTTATTGATGATTTAACTAGGATGGCATGGGTTTATTTTCTGAGAAGTAAAAAAGAGGTGTTCTCAGTTTTAAAAAAATTCAAGGCTATGGTAGAGACTCAAAGTGGTTGCAAACTGAAATCTTTGAGGTCAGACAATGGAAAGGAGTATACATCTAATGAATTTGAGCAATTTTGTGTTGATATGGGTGTTAATCATCAATTAGCAGTCAGCTACTCACCGCAGCAAAATGGAGTCTCAAAGAGAAAAAAATAGGAATGTGGTAGAAATGGCAAGGTGTATGTTGGTGGATAAGAAATTACCACTAAAGTTTTGGGCTGAGGCTATTCACACAGCAGTATATTAACTAAATAGGTTACCAACAAGATCGATGAAGGAAAAAACACCAGTAGAGGCATGGTCAGATATAAAACCAACAGCAAAACATTTGATGACATTTGGATCAATTTGTTATGTCCATGTGCCTCTGTTAAAAGGAAAAAATTGGATCAAAAGGCTAAAGTTGGAATTTTCTTAGGATATTCATCAATGTCTAAAGGTTATAGAATGTATAATCTACAAAGTGAGAAGCTGTGTGTTAGTAGAGATGTTGTTGTTGATGAAGATTCTCACTAGAATTGGAGTAAAGGAGTTATTTCAAAGGACGAAATTTCTGAGCAGCAAACTGAAATGAAATTAGATTCTCCAAATCTATCTATTTTAACTTCAGATTCAAAAATAGATGACATTGATGATTCGTCACCTTATTCACATGTTCTAAAGACAAAATCATTATCTGAAATATATGAGAGATGTAATTTTGCTATTTTGGAAGCATCTTCTTTTGAAGAAGTATCACAGCATGAAGAATGGAGGTCTGGCATGAAGGAGAAGATTAATATGATTGAGAAAAATGGAACACGGTCTCTGGTGGACAGACCTAAATTAAGAAATGTAACAGGTGTAAAATGAATTTTTATGATAAAATAAAATTCAGATGGTTCAATTTATAAACACAAGGCTAGGTTGGTTGTAAAGGGTTATTCACAGTTGGCTGGTATTGATTATGGTGATACTTTTGCTCCAGTAGCCAGACATGAAACAATAAGGTTAATTCTTGCTTTGGCTGCTCAACTTAAATGGGATGTGTATCATCTTGATGTGAAATCAGCATTCTTGAATGGTGAGCTGGAGGAGGAGCTTTTCATTGAGCAACCAGAGCGATTTAATATTCATGGGATGGAAGACAAAGTCTACAAGCTACACAAAGCTTTATATGGTCTCAAACAAGCTTCTCAGGCTTGGTATAGCAAACTAGACACACATTTGCTTCAATGTGGGTTTGCTAGAAGTGGAAATGAGGCTACTCTTTATGTAAAAAAAACTAAAAATTGTGATCTGCTGATTGTTTCAATATATGTTGATATGCTGGTAACTAGAAGCAATACAAGGATGATTTTAGAATTTAAAAAGGAAATCTCTGATGTGTTTGAAATGTCAGATTTGGGTCATATAACTTACTTTCTTGGAATGGAAATTAGCCAATCTTCTACTAGAATTTCATTTCACAAAGAAAGTATGCACTTGATCTGTTAAAAAAATTCAAGATGGACACAAGTAAAGCAGTTTCAACACCTTTAGTTCAAAATGAGAAGCTAGCAAAGGTGGACAAAGGTGATGAAGTAGATCCAAGTTATTACAGAAACTTAGTGGGAAGTCTTTTGTACTTAACATCATCCAGACCAGATTTAATGTTTGCTACAAGTGTGTTATCAAGATATATGCAGTCACCTGGCTAAGTTCATTTAAGAGCTGCTGAAAGGGTCTTGAGATATGTTAGAGGAACTCATGATTTTGAAATATTGTATACACCAAATGAGAATGGATATTTGCAAGGTGTTTTTATAGTAATTGGGTAGGTGTCCTGATGACATGAAGAGCACAACTGGTATGTGTTTTCTCTTAGTTCAGGAGTTTTTTCATGGGTTTCAAGGAAGCAAGATGTGGTAACTCAATCAACAGCAGAATCAGAGTATATAGCTACTGCAGCTGCTACTAGCCAAGCCATTTAGTTGAGGAAAATGCTAGCTGATTTATCTCAAGTTCAATCGTGTGCTACTATCATTCAAGTTGATAACAAATTAGCTATTGCAATTGCTAAAAATCCTGTGCAGCATGGCTGAACTAAACATATTAATGTCAAGTTTCATGCCATCAGAAAAGCAGAAAAGGAAGAGAAGTGCAGCTGGTTCATTGCAAGTTTGAAGATCAAGTTATAGACGTCATTACGAAAGCTTTGGCCGCTAAAAAATTTGAATTTTACAAGTCTAAACTTGGAGTATTTAGCAAAAAACTTAAGAAGGAGTGTTGATGTAATAAGTTTTTTACTAACTGCTCTTAAGTTAAAGGATTTATTGTTTACTTTTCACTGAAATTATGAGAGTGGTTATATTTGAATGTATGCCTATATTTTTTCAGATACTATGCAATGTGTGGTAGGTAGTAATCAGACTTCATTCAACAGTTGTACTTTATTTTTTTGTATGTAACCCATTCGATGGAATGAGAATGTGAAGGAAGCCATTTTTTGCTCTGCTTTTCTGGTTTCCGAAAGTTAACAATATAGATTTGAGATTAGTCTAAAAGTGGATTTTTGTATCAGCTGCTTTGTTTTTTGTAAGAATCTGAACGAATGTAGACAAAAGGGAAATATGAATGAGAAAAAAAATAAAGAATAAAAAACTGATCGTTTAACCATTCTCTCTATTTTTTAATTCTCTCTGCCTTTCTTCCCTTGTTCAATAATTTGTTAGTTGTCGTTTTAGATCATTTGCAATCAGGTGTGCACTTACTCAACAAAGTTGAATGACATAACCAACATATGTTGGTATCAGAGCATTGGGTTGAAGAAAAATCTGAGGAAAATAGTGGGTCTTTGACAAAAATCCATAGCAAGCTCAAGTGGTTCAGGTATGAACTTCCATACACCAATTATTTCTATTTTTTATGGTTAGAATTTCTAGTGTGTTAAGATGAAAACTTCCTTTGAGTTTGTTGATTTATGAGATATTCTAGAAAATGGGTTTATATAGCCTTAAAAAGGGGGTTGTTCTATCATATGCTCAATTAAAAGAATTGAAAGAAAGTAAGACAAAAATGCAAATGCACTCTATATGTTATATAGAGCTATCTCTGATTCTATTTTTTTCCAGAATTATAAAAGTAAAATTGGCAAAAGAAGTATGAAAAATATTACAAGAGGAGTATCTTGGTGATGATAAAGCTAGAACAGTAAAGTTACAAACTCTTAGAAAAGAGTTTGAGACTATGAAAATGAGAGAAAAATGAAACTTTAAATGAATTCTCATCAAGAATTACTTAACTTGTAAATCAAATAAAAACATATGGTGAAGAGATGCCAGACAAAAAGATTGTAGAGAAATTATGATTAGCTTGCCAGAAAAATTTGAAACCATGGTTGCTGTAATAGAAGAAACAAAAGATATTTCCAAGTTGATGGGGTCTTCGAAAAAATTTGAGCAAAGATTGTTAAAGCATTCAAAAAAATCAATTGAGAATGCTTTTCAATCAAAGCTAAATCTTGGAAATAAAAGTTTTGAAAATAAGCCACAAAGCAGCCATCAAAATGTGGGATATAGAGGTGGAAGACAAGGAAGAGGAAGAAATATAGGAGTTAGAGGAAAAGGACACTTTTTTGAGAGAAAATCAAATGAAAAAGTTTTAGCTCCGAGATGCAACATTTGTAAGAGAAGTAGTCACATAGAAAAAGATTGTTAGTTTAAAGGAAAATCTCAATGTTTCAATTGTAAAAAATTTCGACATGTGGCTAAAGATTGTAGATTCAAGAACACACAACAAGCAAATTGTGGAGCTGAAAGGGAAGGTGATTCAAGCTTGTTTTATGCATGTCAAAGTGTTGAAATTAATGAAGCATGCTATACAAGCAATGAATGTAAGACTAATGAAGAATCAAGGTAGTTTCTAGATATTGGTTGTACCAATCATATGACTGCAAATGAAGGTATTTTTCAGAAAGTTGAAACTACACCAAACTCCAAAGTGAGGCTATGGAATAGTGTGTTGGTGGAGGTCAAAGAAAAGAGGTCTATTAGGGTTCAAACTAAGAGAGGACCAATGGTTATTCATGATGTTCTTTTAGTAGCAGATTTGGATCAAAATCTACTTAGTTTTGCCTAACTAGTTAAGAATGGTTACTCATTGGTATTTGAAGATAAACATTGTGCTATCTATGATAAAGGCAAGGAGAAAACTATGGTGACAAAGCTGAAGATGGAAAACAGAAGCTTTCCCATCAGTTTCAAGCATACAAAAAATTTAGCTTTGAAGGCACAATTGTTTGGTGACTCTTGGCTTTGGCATAGAAGATTTTTGCACCTTAACTTTCAGAGTTTGAAGTTGCTTTCTCAAAAAAAAATGGTGCGGAGACTTCCAAAAATTGAAGAGAAAAGTTAAGTCTGTGAAAGTTGTGCACTTGGAAAGCATCATCATCAACCATTTTCAAGAGGAGTTGCATAAAGAGCAAGAAATCTGCTGGAATTGGTACACACAAATATTTGTGGACCAATGCAAACACCAAGTCATGCACAAAATAGGTACTTTATACTTTTTGTTGATGATTGCACAAAACTGACTTGGGTTTACTTTATGAGACAAAAGTCTGAAGTTTTTTCTATTTTTAAGAAATTTAAAATGCTTGTTGAGAAACAAAGTGGATATTTTATAAAGAAAAAAAGTTGAGTAATAGAGGTAAACAATATACCTCAAATGAGTTCGGTAACTTTTGTGAAGATGAAGGTGTAGAAAGGCAATTAACGGTTGAGTATACACCACAACAAAATGGAATCTCAGAGAGGAAGAAACAAGATGTTATAGAAATGGCCAAATCTTTGTTATTTGAGAAGAATTTATTAAACATTTTATGGGCAGAAGCTATTTATATGACTGTCTATTTGTTAAATAGATGTCCAACAGGAGCTTTGTCTATTTATATGATTCTTGGAGTGGAAGAAAGCCATCGGTGAATCACTTTAAAATATTTGGATGTGTTTGTTATGCCCAAATTTCAAAGGAGAAAATACAAAAATTAGATGAAACAAGTGTTAAATGCATTTTTATTGGATATAGCTCAATGTCAATGAGCTATAAGTTGTATAATTTAAAGGAAAACAAAATATTTGTTAATAAAGATGTAATATTTGATGAGAATGTGACTTGAAATTAGGAAAGGAATGAAGTTGAGAAAGATGTTTTTGTTGCATTGTTTGTTCCCAAAAAAACAGCAAGTGAAAATGATAATGGAGAAGATATAAATCAACCAAGATGATAATGTAGAAGATATAAATCAACCAAGATCACCAACTTCACCACCAAGTAGTTCAAAGAATCCTTCAAGTTCAAATTCATCATCACTACGGTCAACACCAAGAAGAATGAGCAGTTTGAGTGAAATATATGAAAGATGCAATTTTTGGATGCTTGAACTAGAAAATTTTGAGAAAGCCATTAAAGAAGAATGTTAGAAGAAGGCAATGGGAGATGAGATTGAAGCAATTGAAAAGAACCGAACTTGGGAGTTGGCAAAAAGACTAAAAAAACAAAGAAGTAATTGGTGTTAAATGGATTTATAAGGTGAAATATAAGGTTGATGGTTCAATTCAAAAAACCAAAGCAAGATTTGTGGCCATAGGGTATGCACAATAATTTGAGGTTGATTATTTTAAGACATTTCCTACGATCGTACGTTTAGATACCGTGAGAGCTTTAATTACATTTGCTGCCAAAAAAAGGTTGGTTATTATATCAACTAAATGTTAAATTAGCCTTTTTAAATAGAGATTTAAATGAAGAAGTATTTGTTGAACAATCTCAAGGATTTATTGTGAAAGGTCAAGAAGAAAAGGTATACAAATTAAGAAAGACATTGTATGGTTTCAAGCAAGCTGCAAGAGCTTGGTATAGTCAAATTGATGATTCTTTTATTGAAAAAGGATTTCAAAAAAGTAAAAGTGAACCAACTTTGTATGTGAAACAAGAAGGTGAGGCCATTCTTATTGTTGCTTTGTCTATTGATGATATAATTTTTGCTAGAAGTTGTGAAAAAATGATTGAAGACTTTAAAAGGGAAATGATGAAGAAGTATGAAATGATTGATTTGGGACTACTACATCATTTCTTGGCATGGAAATATATCAAGATGATGGGAGTGTTTTTATTTCACAAAAGAAATATGATGAAAAAGTTCTGAAAAACTTCAGAATGTATGGTTGGAAACCAGTAACTACTCTTTTAGTTCCAAATGAAAATTTGATGAAGGAAGATGGAGCCCAGAAGATAAAATGAAACAATTTATAGAAGTTTGGTGGGTAATTTGCTTTACCTTACTACTACAAGGCTAGATATTATGTATGCAACAAGTTTACTTTCAAGATTCATTAGTCCTAATCAAATACACTTTGGTGTTGGAAAAAGAGTATCGAGATACATCCAAGGCATACTAAAATATGGAATCAGATTTGAGAAGAATCTTGAAGCAAACTCATTGGTTATTGTGATAGTGATTGGGGAGGATGTATTGACGAAATGAAGAGTACTTCGGGATATGTTTTTTCCTTTGGTTCAGGTGTGTTCTCTTGGTCATCAAAAAAGCAGCAAATAGTAGCTCAATCATCATGTGAAGATGAATATGTTTCAGCATCTTTGGCAACATCACAAGCAATCTGACTTAGAAGAATTTGTGATGATTTTGGTGAAAAACAACAAGAAGCAACAGAGTTGTTTTGTGATAATAAATCAGCTATGGAAATGGCTAAAAATTTTTATTTCCACAGTTGAACAAGGTACATTACTCTCAAACATCACTTTATGAGGGAAAAAAATTAAAGAATGAGAAATTCAGCTTTTGTTTTGTAGGTCTAAATAGCAACTTGTTGATATAATGACAAAAGCTCTTCCTAAAAAAAAATTCCTACACTTTGAGAATAGCATTGAGAGTCCAAGAGCAGCAAATTAAGGGGAGAATGTTAACTAATGTGTTGGACATTTAAAGAAAATGATTAATTTTTTATTTGTAACTAAACCAATGTGTTAGCTTAACTTTAATTTAGTTGCTTTTTAATTAAAATATTAAACCTTAGACAGTGTATGGCTGCTATTGGTTGATCTAGATTTGAGATTAGTCTAAAAGTGGATTTTTGTATTAGCTACTCTGTTTTTTGTAAGAAGCCGAATAAGTGCAGACAAAAACGAAATATGAATGAAAATAAAAAAACTTATCGTTTAACCATTCTCTCCATTTTTTAATTCTCTTTGCCTTTCTTCCTTTGTTCAAGAATTTGTTACTTGTCATTTTAGATCATTTGCAACCAGGTGTGCACTTATTCAACAAAACTGAACCAACACACGCAACAATAACTCCTCCATGAGCAACATTCACAATTCGGACTCCTTTCTTCATCTATGCAAAAGTTCCATCGTTGTGAATCTTTGATGTACAAGGAGTGAGAGGCATGTGTAAAAAGATAAAATCAGCTATAGATATTGCTTTATCCAAGCTCACAAGATCCACACCCATGGCATGGGCATGATCAGCTGGAACATATGGATCGTGTGCAAAAATATGCATACCCAGCCCCTTGGCTCTCCTGGCAACTTAAGATCCAACTTTACCAAACCTTATCACTGCTAGTGTTTTTCCAATGAGGGACACACCAACATATTTGTTCCTCTGCCATTTCCCTGTATTGACCAAATCAATAATTAAGAAGTCTTAATATGTTGTAGTTCAAAGTGGGAGAATGAGAGTGGGATTTGTTTGTCCAACAAACCTTGTTTGTTTGGTGAGCTACAGAGTAATGAAGAGCCAACAACAGTAGGCAGTCACCACACGGTTGAATTCCTCAGCATGAGAATCATTAGCGCAGAATTTTATTAGGAGGTAGTGTCTTATTACTGTTTTAGTTTTGCAATCCTATAAGAGTCTAGAGCAGTAAACTCATTCTCTTAACAGTTCCCATTATCCCATTTTTGTTCTATATAATTTGTTCTTATAAGTTAGATCATAGCAGAAGTAAGATAATTTTAAATACTTAAAATGTTTTCCAAATTAACGTGAATTTTCTAATCATTTACGTAATCCATTCTTTTTTTATCCAAAATAGGTAAATAACAAAATAAAATTCATTAATATATTTTCGAACTACAGCTTATATCCAACCCAAAAGTCATTTTCCCTTTTAATATCTTATAGTGAAATTTATTTGATCACAACATCATAGAAATTTAAGAGTCATCAAATTAATAACAAATTGACAAGATACAAACAAGTTTTTCAATTTTATAATATAAAATTACTCATATTAATATGTTATTGGTTTCCTCTTAAGTTCGTTTTATCTTTTATTAGTGATTATTAATTTATTAACCTATAAAAATAATATCACGTCATAATTTAAAAATAAAATTGAGAAATATGTTTATACATATAGTATTACTCTATTATGTAACTTTATTAATATGGGATGTTATGAAATGGCATTGTTGCTTGGATTGATTATGTTAAAAATTATATTAATTAAACAATACATAATGCTATAGAATTGCATATGTTAATGTTAGCTTACGATAAAAACAATTATACACTTATTAGACCTTAATCAGTTGCTATTTTTCTATACCCAATTGTCCCACCAAACATAGTAGCACCGAGAAAAATTCTCATTATTCATTAGCTCAATGATAAGGAATCACTATTTACTAACACGAATTTAAATTTTTCGCACCAAAAAAAAAAGTTTAGCATTTTACGCAATATATTATGTTCATATTTTGTGTCTTTCATATGTAAAATATATAAATTAAAAACTTCATCCTTATAGTGATATTTTGTTGAAAAGTTCTTTTTTATTAGAGTTTAAATAATTCTACTTTCTTTTTAGAAATTACAATATTATTATGCTTAAAACAATCTAATATTTTATGTAAATGGATTGTATGCATGAATTTATTATGACTATATACTAAAATATCATCTATGTATACGATATAAAATTTTGAGTATGGTTTTAATATTCTATCCATCCTACCTTGAAAAGCTTGAGATGCATTTTTTAATCCAAATGCTTAACTAATCACTCAAAGTTTCTATCCATCTATGAAACTCAATAATGTTTAAAATCATTTGTTTATTTTAAACCAATAATTATACCAATATTGCAACAACATTATTTCTCCCAATTATATTTATTTTTATTAACCTGTCCAAAATATCAGCAACATTCAACAAACCCATTATTATGTACAAGTGTTTTTAGTTTTTCTTTCATACTCAACAACCCCTGTGAGGTCATATGAATATGATATTTGACAATGTGAATTGGTATTTTACTACTAGCATCTCCAGTACATTATCATTCTTAAATTTTCACATTGAGATTTATTCTCCAGCATAATGTTAAAATACTAATATCAAAAATAAAATAGGTCATGCTAAAAAATATGATAATGTAAAAATAATTATACTTTTGTTTTAAAGAGTGGGCCCAACGATTTAGCCTACCTCACTTTGCACATATTTCTTAAATGACAATCTCATATTTAGTGCCAAATTCAGTTTTTGTGCCAAATTTAGCACACAAAAAAATAGCATTGTACATAAGGTAGCATTCTTGTTGAAATGATCAAATTTGGCATTGGTTTGCATTTTTTACAGTCCAACAATGCGAAAAAGAGTTAGTCTACCCGCACTTTATATGAATTTCTTAGATGACAGTGCCATTTTTTATACCAAATGCATTTTTGGTACCAAATTTAGCACAAAAAATGGAATTGTAAATTATAGCATTATTGCTGAAGTGATAAAATTTGACATTAGTACCCATTATTTGCACTCCAGCAATGTTATGTTAATGTCAAAAAATAAGAATGTCATTTTCAGTGTCAAATTTAGTACAATAAATGGTACTGCCATTCAAGAAATTTGTACAAAGTGAGATAAATCAACATTTTAAATCAAAAATTTATTATTTTTGCGTTGCCGTATTTTTTTATTTTTATTTTTTGTACGATCTATTGGAGTAGCATGCTAAAATTTAACATTAATACATGCTAAATTTTGAGATTAATATTTTAACACTATATTGTAGGGTAAATTTCAATGTTAAAAATTTGAAAATGAAATATCATTATCATCGCATTTACTCTTTGTGAAAATATTAGTATATTTTCTTGGTATTTTCCTTTGTTTTTCCTTTATTTCTGGGAAATGAAAATACGGTTGGGGTTGGTGGGAATAAATTTGTAAGTAAACTTATTTGTCACTACTACTTTATTGATCAATATTAATAAAACAAAAAATAATTAAATTGAATTCGTCTACTAATCAATATTGTATAATTTTATTAAACGGCATATGGAAGGGAACTGATAGGAGGGTGAGTTTGCTGAGCAGCAGTAGAGTCCTATCTCCTACCAAAATCCTAAATTGATGATTTCCACATTGAAATCTTTTTTTATTTATTAAATAAAATAAATTAAATGACGAATTTAATTAAATTCGTCTACCTTGGTATTAGGGCTCACCACAGGTGTTAAAAACACACAATTAGAATTTTTCTAAACTTGTATAGGAGATATAAAAGTCACGCACGCTCTACGGTTATTATCCAACGAGAGTATCTAGTATCAAATGTGGTGTGCAGCCCATATCCATTTTGCTCTGGGAGTTGGTGAGTGAGTGCAACTTTAATATTTCCACAAGATTGCAACTCTTTATCTACCTTAATCATTCTCTTCCACGAATAAGAGTGCATGTACGAAACGAAAATGAACCATGTTTTGTTACGTTGTATAGGTGCTGCTAATAATCAAATATTGTTATGTTGTATGGGTGCTCCTAATTATAATCACCCAATATTTGACTCTTAAGCTTATAAAGCTATAATTCAGCTGATTAATTTGATGAAATACGAATTAGATGTTGATACTGTTATTATCTTGTATAGTTGCAGCTAATAATCACCCAATATTTGGCTCTCAAGCTTATCGTCAGGGCTTGACGCCAACTTCTGGATCATGTGATCCTTTATGTTCAGTAGATGAAACAATTTGAACTGCTTTTCATACGAATTATCAACCGAAGACTGATTTGCTGAAAGCTATTGCAGTATTTGCAGCAGCTGGAACAGGAACTATGACAATTAACCAGTCTTGGGTTGTTGCGAATCAGGTACAGGAGCTATGACAATTAACCAGTCTTGGTTAGCTTATCGAAGATCTCTATTAACAAAACTCATGATGCAGGATGTAGCAATGGCATTGCTCTTTGGAATAGGTTATGCAGGCATCATTTTTGAAGAATTTTTGGCCTTCAATAAAAGTGGAGTAGGACTACTTATGGCTGTGAGCTTGTGGGTAATACGAAGTATTGGGGTAAGATTCATCTGATTGTTAATAGTTACCAAGATAAGTTTGAAATTTTGATACTGGGATTAATAAATAAAATTAGCTTATCGCCTACAAATGACAATAATACTAAATATTGCTCTAACGTGTAACTGCCAATAGGCCCTATACCATGAAAACATAGCAACAAATTTCTCTATATCCAAAAAAAAAAAACCGGTGGAAAAAAGTGCATTAACCAACTGCTTTGGCTGTGAAGGTTTGGGAATTATTTTTCCTTTTTTCGTTGATTCATCTATATATTCTAAGATGCAATTGTCTTTGTACCCAGCTTCATACTACTTGCAGTATCGTTTGGCATAATGGCATGTTTGATTTTCTTGTGCAGGCTCCTTCAACTGATATAGCTGTTTCAGAGCTAACACATGCATCTGCGGAAGTCAGTGAAATAGTGTTTTTCTTGCTTGGTGCAATGACCATTGTAGAGATAATTGATGCTCATCAAGGATTTAAGTTGGTTACAGACAATATAACAACTCGAAGACCACGAACCCTCCTCTGGGTGGTGAGTGCTCTATTTCTATTCTTATACATATGGGAACGTGTGTGATATTCTTCAAAGAGTTATGTTTTTCTGATTTTTAATTCTTTAGAATTTATCTTTTAGTTTTTAATTAGGGCGTTTAATTAAATAGGATTTTATTTTCTATTAGGTTTTTACTTTAAATTAATTTTACTTTAAAGGTCTTTTCTCTATAAATATGTTTTTTTTTTACTTTATTTTTTCAACGTGAAGATGATATTTTGTCATTACATGTTTTTTCCTTTTTTTCAACAATAGTTTAGCATTGGATTTGTTTGCAGCTGATTTTAATTTTTTTTCCTCAATAAAATAATTTATTATATTCTCTCATATTTTTGCTCACTTTAGGTTTTCTTTCCAATCATTTTTTTTTTCACTCATAGTTTATCATAATTTTATGGGTTTATCTTTTTTCTTCTGCAATATTATTCTTTTATTTTTTCAACAGTTATATCAATGGATCTGTTTGATTGGTTATATGCATATTGAATCACCCTTTCAGTATCAATCAAGTTAGTAAATTGAACAATTTTCGACGTGTGGTACAACCAATGTAGCAGCAATTTGTTTTAGGTGCATTTCAAGAGATAAGATGGTTTAATAGAAACCATGGGCAATCCTGAATTGCATTATTTATAATTCTAGCCTGAATTCTGTTTCGAATGTAAATAAATAAGAGCCCAAGATGTTCGTTATGAAGATTCCCTTAGAGTAGCTTAGTAGTTCCTAGCAGATAAAGCTTGCAGGAAGTAATTGATGAATACTGAAACACTGTTATTTGATCCACCAGTTATGGCGCGACAATACTTTGAAATGTAAACATAGAAGCACTGCATCACTCAATTTGGTATTGTCCATGGTAAAAATCTATTCTTCTCCTTTGGAATTTCATCCTTCAGTTACACTTGAATTCACAATATTGTCATGGTAGCATATACATTTGTATTACTTGTCTGTTCTGCTTGCATTTTTCTCTGTAAGGAATGTTAAATACCTTCTTGTATCCCGACTTATTTTGAAGACATTTTCTGTGTTGGTTTTTGTCCCTCTATGCTATGGTTTTTACTAATCATTGGCATTGAATCAGTTTTTTTTTAAATTGCAGATTGGTTTTGTTACTTTTTTCCTTGGCTCGGTCCTAGACAACCTGACAGCTACCATTGTCATGGTTTCGTTGCTGCGGAAACTAGTGCCTCAATCTGAATATCGCAAGTATGTGCCTACTGTTTTCTATATTACCTAACATGATTCATGATCTTTTCATTGTGATTTGTTTTACACACTCAAACACTCACGGAACTAACAGATCTAAAACGAAATACCTCACTACGTCTTTGGTCTAATAATGGCAAATAAAAAATAAATGGCAAACACACACAAATTACCATGGTTCACCCAAGATAAGTTGAGCTACATCCATGTTGAGCTCAGGTAAACAGAGCTCAGTGCACTAGTCAGTCATGTCTTGTACCCTCAACATTGTTCACACCCTCTCATACAAAATGGTGACCTGCAAAACCCAGATCATCACTCTCTGCTCACTGGTACAAAGAATGAGATCAACACACTAAAAGTTACAAGAGTATACAGAGAAGAACAGAAAAGGAAAGAACCCTAACTTCGAGGTTGATTCTAACAGCCACCATCATCTGAGAAGAAGGGTAGCTTTAATACTAGGGCAAAATTAAGAAGCAACGGCTGAGTTGAATAAATATGGGAGCAATCAATGATCTACTCCCTTCTATCCCAAAAACGATGTAGCTTTACATAAGAGGATCAAACGATAGAGATCAGTTGCCATTTAAGGCCATCCAGACTTCAGTCTTATTAGTGGAACGGCATCATATTGGAGAGAGTTGTTGCTGCTTCACACTCTCTTACAAAAACTTAAATTCTTCAACGTTCAGCTCTGGAGAATATTCCAAGGTCTTATAATGTATATCTTATTAGAAATTGTTGTCATTGTATAATCTAATGTGAAGCATAAATGGATGTGAAAAATTGGTAGAAGGCTATAGAGGTGATGACTCCTGGAATTATGTCAACTTTGTAATTTTTTTGGGAATTAAAGAAAGTGAAAAATGCATTTTAGCAAAGTTGATACCATGTACGTAGAGACACGGACCCGGTCTTTCGTGAGAATTTGAACTGGATTTGCTTGAAATGAAGATTATAATATACTTGTAAAGTGCTAATATATATCTTGGAACACCTCCAGTGGTTGTAAATTCCAGACCATGGTGCCTATAGAGAATTCACTTTACTTAAGCTCTTTGTTCCTTTTGGAATGGATTTGGAGATTGAATCCAGGGGTAGATTATTAATTCATGTTAGAATTATTGTTCCAAAAGACAAGCTAACATATTTCTAATAGGTTTTTTGGTTTATCCAATTCCTGATACAATTCGGTCTCAGTCCAAGTCTATATATACACTCACATCCAAAGAAGAAATACACACATGGACAGAGAGCTAAGAGCTGCAATTGATCAAGTTGTTTGGTATTCTTAGTGAATCCATAATATCTTCTTCTTATCTAGTATTCTAGGAGAATAGTGCAAAGGATCTTTTTCTACATTATATAGTCTTAATTTTTTTTTTTGTAGTAAAATATAATGCATTAGCTTAAAAACGAATAACCAGTTGAACGGTTACACCAGAGCAGCAGCCTACTCAGCAATAAGAACATCCAAAATACAAGAGGGAATCAACCCTAAAGAAAATTCATCAAAAGTAAAAGCACGGTTACTAGACAGGGCCAATTTTGAAGTTGCATCTACTGCCAAGTTATTATTCCTCCTTTCCATTTCACCTCCCAGTGTTTCCTTTCAAAACAATTCCGAATGTAACAAATTTAGTAATAAGCGTACTAGCAGGTGGGATCCTTCTTAGAATTTACAGCTGCCTCCACTTCTTTAGCATACTCTGCATACTCAACCGCCATCTTAAAGCTTCCACTTCAGCCATAAAAGAGGACACACATTTCATTAATTTGGACGGAAAGTACAGAAGCTGCCCTTGGTCGTTTCTCACCACCATTGCCACAGCTGCTTGACCTGCAACAAAAGAGGCATCCACATTCACTTTAATAAAACCTCGCTGTGGAGGACACCATTTAAGAGAGCTAGACGGCATTGTGTGAGAGATATCTTAAGGTTTAACTGTCAAGAACTCCTCCACAGCTATATTGAAGTGCCTGATAAAATTGTACAGATTATATTGTGAGATAACATTCTAGGAAAAAGGTGTAAAAGATCTTTTTCTAGATTGTATAATCTTAGTGATTATACTGTGAGAGAAGCAATTGAGCATGTAATCAAATATTAAATAAAGAAACAATTGAGCTTGTAATCAAATATTAAATAGTACAACAGCTTCAATTGGAGTTAAAGAGAATGTAGGCACAAATTTTGCTGAACCTTTATAGATCTTGTGCGTGGTTTGTGTATGATTTTTCTCTTAATTTTATTCTCAATTCTCAACCGTGGTACCAGAGCAAGCAATCGATTTTAGATGGCATCGTCTTTATCCTATTTTCTTCGTGATCTGGTGTAAGGTTTTGCTTCTCGAAAGAGGACATGGTCATATGCAGAATTCGTTTGTCGCGACTTTTGTTTTGTAAAAGAACTAGGCATCGTCATAAGTTGCTGGTTTGTCGAGGTCGCATTGGTGGCATCTTGGGTTTGGTTCACTGAGATCATGGAGAAGCATCGTCTTTAGGCTACTGTATTCACGTTTGATTTAGTACAGAAGAAGCCAAGGTCTCACAAGAAAGCATTGTTGTCGTCTTCTTCATTTGCGTATATGCTACAGAAGTCAGTCAACCTTGGTCACATTGTCTTCTTTGCTCGCGTTCATGGCTGCAAAAGTCTGTCAACCCTGGTCATGCAATCTAGTATGAATTTTTTCGCTTGGGCTGCATAAGGGAAGTTGGGCTTTAAGTTTTATTTTATGCGTGTGAAAAAAAGTTGCATATCGAGCATGTTTTTCTTGGTTAAATATTGGACCTATTTTACTAAAGTTTTAATTATTTGGGTTATATTAATTTAAGTGGTTTATTGGGTTTTAATTTTTTTATTTGGTATTTTGGACTGAAGAGTTAGGTTTGAAGACAATGAAATATTTTTTGAGGGATTAAGTTCAAGATAACTTCTTCAAAAATTGATTTAGAAGTATTCAATGGAAAGGTAGATTTTCTTTTGTGGAAGAAAAAGGCCAAAGCATTAGATGGATTATATCCAGGAAATTTTCAAGAACATAAAAAGAAGCAAATGGATAAAATTGCCTATAGCACAATTATTCATCTTACAGATAATGTCTGAGAAAGGTAGAAGATGCAAAATCTGCTTTAAAACTTGGGGCCACATTAGACAATCTATTTTTGATAAAATTTCTTCCCAATAAACTTTATTTGCTTAAATAATTTTTTAGCTTCAAGATTAACTATGCTAAAGATCTTGAAGATAATTTGGATGAATTTAATAAGCTTGTACTAAATCTTATAAATTGTGATGAAAAGTTTTGTGATGAACAAAAAGCTATTATTTTATTAAATTCTTTGTGATGGACAAAGAGTGACTTGTTTTGGACTTATAAGGAAATTAATGATTGACAGGTTCTATTAGGCAATGACATGGCATGTCATATCATTGGTATTGGTAATATCTCTATTAAAATGGTAGATGGAGTTATAATATATAACTCTAACTAATGTAAGGCATGTTCCAGAATTCAAGAAGAACCTAATTTCTTTAGGTATTCTTTATGAGTCGGGGTATTCTTGCAAAATAGAGAATAAGATTAGGAAAGTCTTAAAGGGAGTGGTTGTTGTTTTGAAAGGTGTTAGAAGAAATGACTTGTATATGTTACAAGGTAAAACGGTGACTAAGAACAATTTTTTAGTTTCTAATTCTACAGAAAGAAATCAAACCTAGCTTTGGCATAGAAGGTAAGGTCATATTAATGAAAAAGATTTAAACTTACTTGATAAACAAAGGTTGTTTAGTAAAAGTTCCATTAGCAAAATTGATTTTTGTGAACATTGTATTATGGGTAAATATCATCGTCTCAGTTTTAACATTGTAACTTTTTCTGTTCTTGATTATGTGCATGCTGATTTGTAGGGACCTGCAAAGGTTCCAACTTATAGAGGAAATAAATTTTTTTATCCATTGCTGATGATAAATCCAAAAAGGTCTATGTTTATTTGTTGAAGCATAAGGATGAAGTTTTTACTAAATTCAGGCAGTGAACATTACTAGTTGAAAATCAAACTAGTAAAAGTGTAAAGGCTTTAAGAATACAATGGTTTAGAATTTTGTAATAATAAATTTGATTTATTTTGTAAGAATCATGAAAATCTTAAACACAAGACTGTTAAAAATACTCCTCAACAAAATGAAGTTGCTGAGCCTATCTAAATTTTAGACAAAGTTAGATACATGTTAATAAGCTCTAGCCTATCTAAATTTTTATTAGGTGAAGCAGTGATTACTACTTCTTATTTGGTGAATAGGTATCTCTCTACTGCAATGAATTTTAATCTTCAGAGGAAGTTTGGAGTAGTAAACCTGTTGACTATTCATGATTGAGACTTTTTAGTTAATGTGCTTATTCACATCAAAATGAAGGTAAATTGAAACCAAGGTTAGTTAAATACATGTTTCTTAGTTATCTTAAAGGTGTTAAAGGTTACAGACTTTGGGTTAGAGAATCAAAAGATTTTAAGGTGTTCATCAGCAAAGATGTTATCTTTAATGAAAATAAGATGTTTGCTTAAGTGAAAGTAATAAAGAAAACAATGATTTTACATCAAAGAAAGATTATATTTTTTCTTAGAGTTCTCAGTTTGAGGTGGAGTCTCAAGAGCAGCTTCATGAACCTAAAGTTGCTAATGGTGAGGAACATGAACAAAATGAAATAGAAATAGAATCTGAAAATATATCCAAGTTCAAGATGAAATGGATGTAGCACCTGAAGTTGTGGAAAATTCACTACAAGATTATTAACTTACCAGAGATAGAGCAAGAAGGCATGTAAAACCATTAATTCAGAATGGTTTGCAGATAATATTGTTCATGCCCTTACTTTATTTTCAAGACTTAGTGGATAATGAATCAAAAATATATCAAGAGGCTATAAATAGTAAGCATGTCAATGAGTGACATAATGCAATGGTTGAAGAAATGCAATCGCTGCATAAAAATCAAATTTGAAAGTTGGTTCCTAAATCAGGAGATCAAAGGGTAGTGACATACAAATGGATCTTCAAAGTTAAAGAGAGAGCTTTTGAATCTAAAAAAGTAAGATTCAAGGCAATATTGGTTGCAAAAGGCTTCACACAAGTAGTAGGGATTGACTGCAATGAGATTTTCTCTCTTATAGTTAAGTATACAACAATAAGAGTAATCTCATCTCTAGTTGCTCATTATAATTGGGAATTAGAGCAACTCAATATGAAAACAACATTTCCACATGGTGAATTGGATGAGAAAATCTTTATGGAGCACCCTATTGGTTTTGTAGTTAAAGGAGAACAAAAACTGATTTGTTTACTGAAAAGTCTTACTATGATTTGAAGCAGTCTCCACGTTAATAGTATAAAAGATTTGATATATTTTTTGTGAGTGTTGGCTTCAAGAAAAGCAACTTTGATGGTTGTTTAAATTATAAAGATAATGACAACAAATAAGCAATTGATCTGCTATTGTATATAGATAATATGCTTCTTACATAAGCAAGTTTTAAGGGTATATAAGAGGTAAAGAAGATTTTGAAATCAAAATTTGATATGAAGGATTTAGGTCAAGTAAGAAAAATTCTTGTGATGAATATACAAAGAGATAAAAGCAAGTTCAAATATTTTTTAAACCAATGTGGATATATAAAGAAGGTTTTGAACAAATTCTCGATGCACAAGACCAAGTCAACAAGTATTCCTCTTGAAAGTCATTACAAATTATTATTAGACTAGTGTCCATCAACTGAAGTGGATAAGGAAAATATGATTAGAGTTCATTATTCAAATATTGCGGGGTCAATCATGTGTACTATGATATGTACAAGGTTAGACGTATCACATGTTATTAGTATTTTAAGCAAGTTTAGGACCAACCCAACGAGAGGGCATTAGGATGCACTCAAATGGTTATTAAGATATCTTGGAGGATCAGTCAATGACAACTTAATATTCAAAAGCTACAAAGAAGGAGTTGTGTTGAAAGGATACATGGATTCAAACTCTACAAGTGACAGAGATGGAAGGAGGTCAACTACTACTTATGTTTTCACACTTTCTAATAATAGTATTAGTTGGAAATCTCAATTGCAACATATAATGGCTCTTTGATCAACAAAGGTAGAATATATGACTACTACTGAAGTAATAAAAAAAGCTATTTGACTTAAAGGAATATTGAAAGAGCTGAAATTGTTACAACAAAAGGTAGTCGTTTATTATGATAGTCAAAGTGCAATTCGTCTTTACAAGAATCCAGTATTTCATGAGAGATCAAAGCATATAAGTGTCAAATATCACTTTACTAGAGATATAGTATCTCAAAAAGTTGTTAAGATGGAGAAGATACCAACTTAATACAATCTTGCAGATATGGGAACTAAAGTGTTACTAATGGGCAAGTTTAGAGTTTGTAAAATCTTGCTCCACATAGACACTGATTGATTTGATGAAGCTTCATATATATGATAATTGGAGTTGTTGCATGGAAGTTTTGGATCAAGGTGGAGATTATTAGAATTATTGATCCAAAAGACAAGCTAACATATTCCTAATAGGTTTTTTTCTTATCCAATTCCTAATATGATCGGTCTCAGTCCAAATCTATATTAACACTCAAATCAAAGAAAAAGTACACACACAGACAAAGAGTTGAGAGCTGTAATTGATCAAGTTGCTGTAATTGATCAAGTTATTTGGAATTCTTAGTGAATCCATGATACCTTCTTGTTATCTAATATTCTAGAAGAATTGTGTAAGCTTGGTTGTATAATCTTAGTGATTATCCTGTGAGAGAAACAATCGAGTATGTAATAAAACATTAATACTAGTACAGATGTTTCAGTTAGAGTTAAAGAAGACATAGACACAAATTTTACCAAACCTCTGTAAATTTTGTGTGTGCTTTGTGTTTGATTTTTCTCTTAATTTTATTTTCAATTCACTCTGCAATAATTACATTACACACATTCACAGGTTTTTGGGTGCTGTAGTTGTTATAGCAGCAAATGCTGGTGGTGCATGGACTCCCATTGGTGACGTCACCACTACTATGCTATGGATTCATGGTCAGATATCCGCATCGGAGACAATGAAGGTCTTTGTTTTATGTTCATACTTTTTGCACGTATCTTTACATTGAGAGTTAGGGATTAGTGCTTGATAAATGTTGACTACTATCTACTATAATCCTTGACGAAATCTCACCACTATTCTGACATTCGTTTTCTTTCTTTGATTATAGAACTTGGTGTTACCTTCAGCCATTTCTTTGGCTGTCCCACTGGATCTTATGTCCTTGACTAGGTACTCTCTTGCACTGTTGGATCAAAGTCTGGAAATGATATTCGAATTGTTAGGTTTGAATTTAATGAATTGATATGAGTTTCTTTTTTTGCATTCAGTGAAGTAAATGGTGAAGGACAAGACTCCCCCAATGTTTTGGCATCTGAAGAGATGGCTCCTCGTGGACTGCTTGTTTCTTCTGTTGGTATTGGAGCTTTAATTTTTGTTCCGGTGTTCAAGGCCTTAACCGGTTTGCCTCCTTTCATGGGTATCCTGCTTGGACTTGGAGTTCTTTGGATTCTTACTGATGCCATTCACGGCGGTGAATCCGAAAGACAAAGGTTCAAAGTACCACAGGCTTTATCACGGATTGACACTCAAGGAGTACTTTTTTTCCTTGGAATCCTTTTATCTGTCAGCAGGTGAATATACAAATGCTGGTTCAAATTTTGTTTGATATTTTGTGTGCCAAGTACTGCGTCATAAAACTTTTTTAAGTTCAGTGTATCCTCCTTTCAAAATTTAGTCGAAAGATCGTAATCATGAACAAGGCCTCTTGTCTCCTTTATATTAGTTTTACAGATTTTCAAGTTTCGTCCTTTTTGTCTGATGCAGAAAGAGAAAGAATTCAGCTGTTGTATTTTAGTATTTCCATGTCTCAACAAGTAGAATTTTAGAGTTTTAATGTGTATGGATGAACCATTATTTGCTGTTTCTGTATAGTGATTGGCTTAAGCACTACTTCACTTCCTGCGCTTTGACAAATTTGAATTTTTTTTCCTTTTCTAGCTTGGAGCCAGCGGGGATTCTTCAGGAATTGGCAAATTACCTGGATGCTCATATCTCAAATGTGGAACTGATAGCCAGTGCAATAGGGGTTGTATCAGCATTCATAGACAACGTTCCGCTTGTCGCTGCAACAATGGGGATGTATGATTTAACCTCCGTCCCCCAGGATTCAGAATTTTGGCAACTTGTTGCATTATGTGCTAGTACTGGTGGATCCATGATGATTATTGGCTCTGCAGCTGGAGTTGCTTTCATGGGGATGGAAAAAGTGGACTTCTTCTGGTACTTGCGGAAGGTGTCAACCGGTGTCCAATGATGTTCTTAGGAAATGGAGTTTGCATTTTCCTCATCAGTTCTCTCACTTTTCTCTGCAGGTGAGTGGTTTTGCTATTGCTGGTTACGCTGCTGGTATTGCTACCTATTTGGCTGTTCATAACCTCCTGATCTCTCTACCGACAACAGTAGCTCAGGTTCCTTTCCTTTATGAGTTCATACATTAGAAGAAAAATATCTCTGCTTGGATTGGATGTTTTACTGCCTTCAGGCGAGGCTATGTGCTAATGAGAGATTTCAAACTTAGATTTTTTGTAGCAAAATGGATGAACCTTGTGCTAATAAAATTTCCAACAACAATGGTCCTTATGTTTAGTAGTAGGTCAGATCTCTTATCCTGCAAATTCCTTGGTATTATGAGTTGGAGGAGAAATGTATTGTTCTGCTCATGTATCCATAGAAAGTGAATGGGCTTAATGCCGTATTTTGTATTTCATGTGCTATTAATATGTTATTGATTTCTTTTTTAGTTCTATCTTCTATTAGTGTATATTAATTTCTCAACCGATAAAAATAATTTCAAGTTATAATTGAAAAAAAAATTGGGAAATATCTTTATACATGTATCATTACTTTATCATGGAACTTTATTAACATGGGATGTTATGAACTAGCATTGTCGCTTGATTGATTATGTTAAAAATTATATTAAATAATACATAATGTTATAGAATTGCATATGTTGATGTTAGCTTAGGATAAAAACAATCAGGGTTATTGGTAACAATGCCCCCTAAATTTTACATAAAGTAGTAAATTGTCCTCCAAATTTTGAAATTGGTACTAATACTCCCTGAACTTTACATAAAATAGTGAATTGCACCCAAAACTTTAAAATTGGTGCCAATACCCTCTGAACTTTAAAAATAGTTGTAAATTGCCCTCTAACTCATAAATATAATGTATTTTTATGTTAAATATAGTACTTTTTAAGCAGTTTAGAAATATTTTTTTTACATAAATGATTCAAACTAATTTATTTTTCACCTATTACTATCTACCTCAACCATTGATATAAAAATAAAATGCATTAAAAAAGTTAAAAGTATACTGTGTTTATCAATAAAGGGGTAATTTTCAACTATTTTTAAAGTTCAGGGTGTATTGTTATCAATTTTAAAATTTATAGGGCAATTCACTACTTTATACAAAGTTCATAGGGTATTAATATTAATTTTAAAATTTAAAAGATAATTTATTATTTTATATAAAATTCAGGGGGTATTGTTACCAATAACCCAAACAATTATACACTTATTAGACCTTAATCAGTTGCTGTTTTTTATATATGGTATTGTCCCACCAAACATAGCAGCACGCAGAAAAAAATTTATGATTCAATAGCCCAATGATAAGAAATCACTGTTTACTAACACGTGTTTGAATCTTCACCCCTAATTAAAAAATAAAATAACAGAAAGAAGAATAAAAAAAAGAAAGAAAGAAAAGGAAAAGGCATTTTACGCAATATATTATGTTCATATTTTATGTCTTTCATCTTACCAAAAAAATATATATATATATTTTATGTCTTTCATATGCAAAATATATAAATTAAAAACTTTATTCTTATATTGATAGTTTGTTGAAAAGTTTTTTTGGTTTTTTCTTTTTTTTTTGGTAAAGAAAAGTTTTTTTGGTTAAAGTTTATAAATTGACCTAACTAATGAAACTCAATAATGTTTAAAATCATTTTTTTATTTAAATAAATAATTATACCAATAGCTGCAACAATATTTTCTCTCCATTATATTTATATTTCCTTTCATATCTATTTGTATAATTTTTATTTATTTTATAGCATATTTTTCTATAAAACTACATCAATTTGTGAGCATTTTGGCTTTTGAATCAAGTTATTTCGATTAATATTGAATGAGATATGATTTTTACAAAATGACGGGTCGGACCTGCCATTTGACCTAAAAAATGACAGGTCCAACCTACCGTTTTGTAAAAATCATATTTCATTCAATATTAATCGAAATGACTTGATTCAAAAACTAAAATGATCACAAATTAATATATTTTTATAAAAAAAATATGTCGTAAAATAAATAAAAATTATGAAAGCATATATGAAAGGAAAATATAAGTAAATAAATAAAGAATTTGTATGTCCTGAAATATATGTGTTTTAGGACATGCAAAACGGCAGATCCAACCTGCGGTTTTGTAGGTCGTCACTCAAAAATATAATTGAAATGTTACAGATTTTTATTAAGGATAAAATAAGTATATTCTACCCTTTTTATAAAAATTAAAAATATTTGAATATTTTTTCAATTTAAATTATATTAGTGGGCATTTTCGTCAATTAACCATAAAAAAAGGGCTTTCGCTTATTGTTAAGCATAATACTATGCAAAAGTTCAAGCCCAAATTCACACGTTCAGTTGCTTTACACTGAGACTCCGAGTCTCCGACCTCACCCCATTTATTGTATATTTTTAAAATTTTATATTTATCTTCATTTATTCAGAACGCAATTCCCAAATCAAATTTGGCTTTTTTAATTCTATTTATTTTTATTAAAAAAATAAATGAAAAATCTCTAGATTCTTTCTCATTTTAGTATTTACCAACAAAATCCTACCAAAACATACAGCATATACGTAGCCAGACTAAAAAAGAAATATAATTAGTTTAGTTCTCAAATTTATATTTGATTAGAGAGGAAGTATATAAATAGATGATACGCTAGTATGGAAATCATGGTCTCAGTTTAAGCTTACACTTGTTATAGGTTTTTATTAGAAATTTTATACCAAGTTCTTCCACTATTTTAGAAGAAGAAACAAAAAAAACGAAAAACAAAGTTACCCAGAGATAATTATTTCCGTTATATACAAAAGGAGCTTTCAAAAGGCTAAAAATCTAACTAATTTTCAAAAGTACAGTTATTCAACATAAGTTATAATGGAATATAAGTAATGTGTTTAAGTTTTTATTAGTTATATATAATATATATATCAGGTTTCAAGATATATTAGGTCACTTACGTTGTCAATATAAATTATAATGAAAAATTTTATTTAATTTATAGATCTTGCAGGTTAACCAAGTCATGCAATTAAAAGCTTTCAAAGGTAACAATAGACAATATTATTCGCCTCTTTTTAATGTTCAACACTTAAAATAAAGTTATGATTTTGTTTGCAAATTTCACTAGAGCATTTTTAAAGGGCTCTTAAAATTATTTATATTTTTTATTTTAGAGAATAAATAATTGAAAAAAAATTCCAACAAACTCTTTATATTATATATTTTATATTTAAAATTAAAAGTAGAATATCTCTACTTCATAATAAATATACTTTTAATTAATATTGTATAATTTTTAACTATTATTTACAATTAATTTTGCACATTCCACATAATATTTGTATTTTACTTCATTATAAATAAAAAAATAAAATGAATTGGTCACAATTATCTATTAAAAATAACAAAATAAATATTATAATAGAGAATCTATTAGTTTTATCTAATAAATTTACATCTTTAAAAGTAAAGATGCTCTTTATTTTTTAAAAAATACTCGAATATTGTTGGAGATGCTTTTAATTGGATCGTTATTGGCCGATGCAATTAAACTTTTTAATTTCTATTATGAGATTAATTAAAATTAATCTGTGAATTCAAAAAAGTACCAATTTTATTATTCCAAACTTGGAAGGTACACAGGCTGCAGCAATACACAAATGATAAAAGCCCATTTGTTTTTGGGACATACAATTTTCAAGCGGAATAACGAGGAGGAGGAGGAGGCTGCTGATGTGGCTCACCAAAATGAGCAAGGTAGGCTCGAGCCAGCATGAGACCCAACTGAGCCTGGGCTGGTGTGGTTAGGTGGAGATTATCCTCTTTCAGTTCCAGTCCCATGGCGTCCACGCACACTGCATTGGGGACTTCCATGCCCAATTGTGCTTCCCTTACTTTCTCACCGTACTTATCTCCATATGCAATCGCAACCTTTAAGTAAGTATAACATTTCGCGGTTAAAAGTTTTTTATGATCAACCAAAGTCAACATAATGAACGAAGATTAACCAACCTGGATAATCGGAAGCGAAGGCAGACCAAGATCTTCGCGCACATTGCGAATCAGCCTCTCCATGTTCCCCTGGTACTCCTCAGCATCATGCTGAGTCAATGCGTCGCTCTCTCCTTGGTACCAAATCAGAGCTTTGATCTCTCCCCCGCCGCCCTTCACGCTCTCTCTAGCCCTCTTCACCATGTTCTCGTACAAGTGTTCCCCACGCGCCCACTCCTTAATCGCCGTCCCACCCACCGCGCACGGCACGAGCGCCACCAGCCCCAGGCGATCCCTAACCGCATTGGCGAACGACATCCCCGGCCCAACACCGCAGGTCTTCTTGACGTCGATGTCGGCGTGGAGTGGCTCGTGAGCCGACTCCCAGAGAAGCTTGGCGCTCAGGCGGATAATAGAGGGGTGATGTTGACACTCGGGTGGGACGACGCCGTCCCAATGGCTTTTGTTCTGGTGGTCTTTGTATACGCCGCCACGGCCGGCCATGTTGCTCTGACCGGATAAGATGAAGATCTGTTTCGTCTTGTCGTTGAGATCTGAAGCGGCAACTTCCATGGCCATTGATTGGCAATTGGATGTGTTTGTTTGTTTTCGGGTAAACAGGGGAGTAGTCTGTAGCTATGAGGGTGAACAAACAAACAACACGGCCATATAAGGTTCTATAGGTCTTTGCTGGTAGTTGGGTGTTGGCTGGTAGTTGTCGCCGGTTGCATTAGCGTAAAGCTTTCTTTAATGGTGGTACTGGCATCTATTATTGCAGCAATGGTGTTTTTCACGTGGGCGGTACGATTATTTAAAGTGACCCACCTCCATCGATTTGAGAGAAGCAGAGAATCATTGATCATACATGCAGTCCAGGCCTTGTGGTTATGGGTCTGTGTTCTCCTCGGAAATGCTGCGGTAAGAGATGGTTCATTTGGTAACTTCCTTCTTTTTCTTTTTGTGGAAAAAAAAAGAATAAACGATAAAAACATGTTATACATATATACGGTCTGAAATTTAAGTTGCCATGTGTAAAATTTAACAGAATATTTTTTTTATTTTAAATTTTTTTATATGTTTATTATCTTTCATTTTCTATATATTTTAATTTAAAAAAAAATATTTTTTTATAAAATAAAATTCTTACGATATAAATATATATTTATATATATAACTAATTCATACTTAAATATCTCTTTTAGAAGGTCCTGTGCGGTCGTACTACTCTCGCATGCTGAGGGCCAACCTTATATATATATATATATTATGTGTGTGTGTGGCGCGCTTTTTTTCGGGGAGAAAAAAAAGAATAAACGATAAAACCATGTTATATGTGTGTGTGTGTGATTGGGATTTTGGAGCTGCTGCTTAAAACTTTCTTCGAAGTTGAAGAACTTTCTTAAGCTAACATTAAACTAACAAATCAGTGCGACTGTTAAAAAGCTGCACATGATTTGCATGTGCAAGGGCAGCGGTGAAAATAAATATATATAAAAAAAAAAAAAGTAGTAAAAATATGCGATGTGGTCTCCCACCTCTCCGTTTTCACCTCCCTTTCAGTCACTCCCATCATTTTTTTTTTTCTCTCCCTGTCAGAGCCTCCATTCTCTTTCTCTCTCAACTCCAATCACTCTGTGTTCCTTCAAAAAATTTATGCAAATCTTTTTAATGTTGGGTGAAAGGGCTTAGAAATTAGAATTTGTGGGTAATTGGGAATTCTAAGGTTTCAAATGTGTAAAACTGAATGAATTTATTGCTTGTCTAGAATGAGATTTTTCAACTACTTTTCTTTTTCTTTTTTTGGTTAATGAGATTTTTCAACCACTCCTTCACTTGGAATCTTGAAATTTTATACTGTACTTCAAGCTCTTAACTTTTTGAAAAGAGTATGCAGAATTATTTATTCCAAGAGTGGAATTGCATCCCCTCTGAAGACTAGTCAATTTTAAATGTATGCATTCACAGGCTTATGGAATGGGTCTTTATGGAAGTTTTTTTATTGTGGGAAACAAGTAGAATAATTTATTTACAGTTTTTTAACATAGATTTAGAATATATGGAACAAGTATGTATGTGTGTGTGTGTGTGTAAATCTGGTAAAAATTACATGGAGGTGTGGAGATTGGAAATGGTTTGAAGATTTTAATTTTAAAAGTAATTTTCAATGTGGTGATGGGAAAGAGAGATATTTTATTTTAAGCCTTGTGGCTCTTCGCACAATGTGGGAAAGAGGATAAAAGGTTTAGGGGTTGGGATACAATTTTTTTTTTTTCCACTTAATACCCTTGCACATGAAAAGCTGTTTAACAGTCAAATGTGCACCGTATTAGGAGAATGGGGCATTGTGATTTGTTAATTTAAGAGGTTACATGCCAAAATCAAAATTACATGTACACCGGCTAGTGCCAAGACGTCTGATGAAAACAACAAAACAGAGAGGTCCCAAATTGTTGTGGTCCGTGTAGCAGCATATGCTTCACATATATTGACACGATGAATGTGGAAAATGGACATGGACATGGACTTAATTAAATATTTGCATTTGTAATAAACCATCTCTTTGGACCTATTTACTTTATCCATAATATCCTCCAATTAATTTTGAGCTCCTCTTACACATGGAAATGCTTCAAAACGGATCAAAAAATCTATTTACATATATCACAAGGAGAAAGTTTTTTTTTTCCCTTTTTTTTTTCTTGGTTTTGGTAAATATAAGGGGAAAGCACTTGCCAAAAAGAACCTAAAAAGAAGTAAAAGAGCAGGAATTAAATGGAATAATTGAAGTTGGGACACCCGGCAATCCATCATATGCATAACTATAACATTTTGCCAAACATTTCATAGCTACCTTCTTTCCTAAGCAAAAGTATAATCACTGTCTACCATATATGATTAACAGTTATGTGATGTTGAACTCTATACAAAGATTAATAACAAAAAAATATATATATATTTAATATATACCACAAATTTTAATGTTATAACCACTTCTTACAACCATGACAAAATAATAAGTCATTTTCTCACATGAATTATATCTATCAACATTCCCTACTTTTTGGTTCTTCATGCAACAACATTCAAGGTCAATAAAACATGAAAAAGAAAAATAAAACAAGAGCACTTTTAACCTAACAAAAACACTCTTTTGGTTCCCCCAAAATGCATCAGTTTAGCAGTGTACTTGATGAGATGTGGTAGTGGAAGGGATTTTGTCCAGGACTTGGAGAGCTTCTTTCATGGTTGGTCTTTTTTGTGGGATAAAAAAAGCACAACTCAACCCTAATTTCAAACATGCCAGCATGGCATCTTCCCTGCTCTCCACCTCAGCCCTGATTGCCACGTCAAACATTCTCAACATCCGGTTCTTCTCCTCTCCAGTCATCAAGCCGACGGTCCACTGGCTTAGTTCACGGTCTGTGAAAACCCTACCGGTTAGAAGCTCAAGTAAAATTATGCCAAATGAGAACACATCCCACTTGGTGTTGGGCTTCAGGTTCTTCATGGACTCCGGTGCTTGATAAGGCAAAGCACCGCTCGCACACGACCCTCCGGCAGGGCTTCCGCCGACTGGGATATCTTGCTGGCCGTCACGAGTACTCCCCGAGTAGCTTCCGAAATGTCGGGCTGAACCGCTTGCTTTGTGACTGTTGTTGCCTAAGACAAGCCTGTCAAGGCCAAAATCACTGATCATGGGCTCCATCTCAGAGTTTAAGAGGATGTTACTGGGTTTGACATTGCCATGCACGTGTTTCTTCTCATGTATGTACGCCAGTCCCCTGGCAATGCCTTTTGCTATCTTAAGCCGGACCTCAAGAGGTAAATGGCACGGTGACGAGCCTGGTTTTCCTGAATATCATAAAAACATTATTACAAGAGTTTCAAATACCGTAACATTTTTATGTACACGTACGTACTGAAATCAAGAAGATAAGAGATGCTTTCTAGCCTTATTCTTCTCAGTCTTTATCTGATCACGTATTTAAGATCATTTTTCTAGTTTTGAAAACCCAAAAAGTACAGTTTTTGAACCATGAACAAACAGAGCTAGAGCATTTCACATGTTCTATACGTGACACATCAATTTTATCATACAACAAAAATATTACACAATCACATTAAGAAGGGTCACCAGTAAAGCTAATGACCTACATCGACCTCTACTCAGAATTAGTATTCCCCCCCACCCCAGATAAGGAAAATATATATTAATTGAAAAACAGAGTTGAAATTTTATACCAAAAAGAAAAACAGAGTTGAAATAAAAAAGAATTAGGTATATCTAAGAAAAAAAAAAAAATTGTTGCTTGTAAGTGTGGATTTTCCTAAGGAGGTGATAAGACTGCTTGGTGTATTTTTGTGTCTGCTTTTGATAGCAAATCAAAGAAGATCATGTTACCGTGCGCTTGGCAGCCTGAACCAGGCCCCATCTAGTGGCACTGCAAGAGTACCGACTGACTGTTTCTCTAAGTTTCACTTCTCATGTTTCTCTAAGTTTTCACTTCTCACACTACAGCAAGTCCACGTATGTATCACGTGTACTCTATGTATCTGAATTACCACAAATTTCCGTTCGAGTATCTTACATTATTTTAATCATGACGTATATAAACAATATTCTTTATGAAGCATATATGTATATAATAAAGTTACTTGATATTAATTAACTAATTCAATTGGGTTGTGTAACTAAATATTCACTTACTTTATATAAGAGCAGAATAATTTGAAATGGGATCTTAACGAAGAATATACAAGATAAATGAAATGAGGAAGAACGGAGCATTCTAGTGAAAGAACAAAGACGTTGCTAACATGCACAAATGAGGTGCGGCGTATTTTAGCTTAAAGCACGTAGTTTTGCTATTGTGCACAACAGAAAAAAGGAGAGAGAGGGCGCTTACTGCAACCGGTGCAAGCGAGGCTGCCATTGGAGATGTAGTCATAGATAACAAGCTTCTCATCGTCTCCCCAGTAAAATCCACGAACCCTGACCAAATTCGGGTGGCGAAGCTTGGTCATGAGCCTCACCTGGCTCTCGAAGTCCTTCATCCTCTCGACCCGACTATCCCCGATCCTCCTCACGGCCAGCGCGGTTCCATCATCGAGCAATGCCTTGTATACTATGCTCGCACCGCTCGCTCCCAGTATATACGCCGATGCTTTCAGCAATGTCTCCAGCTCCAACTCCGGCTCTCCATCCACGGTCACCAGCAAACCCCCTTTCTGGTTTCCCCCGGTTGCTTCTACGTTTTTATCTTCACGGTCGTCACTGTCGGAGGAGCTGGTCGCGTCCGATGTCTCTTCGCCTTTCATGGGTAAACAAGACCATGTTCCAGAGGCTTTCATGGCGTCCAGGTCCTGTTTCTCTTCCATGTTCGGTTTCTTTTCCGGATCAGTTCCGGGGTTCAGATGTTTTCTCTTACGAAGTTGGTAGACGTAGAGAATAACAATGGCGAGGACGCCTATCCCGGCTAAGTCTCCGATGGCGATTCCGGCTATTGTTCCGGGTTTAAGCCCGCTTTGTGCTTGATTCCGCGTACCATTTGCAGTTCCTTGCGAGTTTGTCACCGGGCTTGAGTCGATTGTTTTGGGTATGGCTGCTATAGCCGGAGAAGATGTAGTTGTGGTGACGTTCGGCGGAGTGGAGAGAGTTGAAGGTATTGCACAGAGCTTCTTCAGTGGCTTTCCACAGAGATCAGCATTTCCTGAAAACAACTCTGTGTTCTGATTGAGCAGAGCAAGTGCTTGTGGAATTGCCCCACTGAGATTGTTGAATGAAAGATCAATGGTTGCATTCTGTGGAATTCGCTTTGCAAATTCCACAGGTATTTTCCCTGAAATCTTGTTGTAAGACAGGTTTAAGTAACGCAAACTGCCTCCACCAAAATCCAAAGGCAGAGACCCATTGAGCAAATTCGAAGACAGATCCAACACTTCCGCACTGTTAAATCCACTTGGAATATTGCCAGAGAAGTAATTACTTCTAAAGCTAACAACTGTAAGATTTTGCAGAGAAGTGAGATTTTTAGGCACTTTTCCAGCCAAAGCATTGTCAGAAAGATTCATTAACTGTAGGCTCACTAGCCCACCTACGGACTCAGGTAGCTCACCGGTGATGACATTGTTAGAGAGAGAAAGCACCTGAAGCTCCGAGGCACTGAAGATGGTACTTGGCAAAGACCCGTTGAAGAAGTTGTTGGAGAGATCAAGATGACGTAGGTGTTGGATCTTACCAAGGTCTGCAGCGATCGAACCCAAAAGCTGACTGTTTGGTAGCACCAAGCTGGTGACCCTGAACATATCCGGCGTGCCAGGAAATCCGATTTCAGCACACGTAACTCCGTTCCATGAACAAGGCGATTCGTCGTTGTAGTTCCAGCTTTCCAAGACCGACAACGGGTCGCTTAAAATGGAGTATTTGAAGGCAAGCAAGCAGACACCATCTGTGTTGAGAGCAAACGATGGTAGTAGAAAAAGAGCCAAAAACGAAGCAACCCTCCACCAAAAATGGAGCTTTTCTGTATCTGAGCTCATGCTTTCTTCAACTGAAGATGATGATTCTGCATGTTTGGCTCCTACAAGCTCATGGTGTAGAAAAAGAGCTGAGAAAGAGACAGAGATGGTGACCAACTACAGTAGTTATTACCTGTTGTTTTGGTTCACCAAATCAACCATACATACCCCCAAAAAAGGCTTGGTCTGGGGAGCTAAAAGGAAGTAGCTTAGAAAGTAAAAGTTGATGCAAGGGAAATGGAGGAAAATGCAGAGAGAGAGAAAGAGAGAGTTACAGAGGCTAGCTCAGCAAAAAGCCAAAGAAATGTCATAATCCGTGAAAATTTTGGTAATAATGTGTGGAAGTGGAACTTACTGAACATGGGATAGATAATAAATTACAACTGGTACTGTTTCTGTTAAAACTGAGCTTAAGCTTTTAGTAAAACTCTTTTTTTCTTTTGCATAGATATAATTTAGAATGGGAAGCAGAGAGGAATCTCTAATTGTCTGCTACTGGACACCCAAATGAGTTGGAGCCATAACTTGTTGCAGTGAGCCGATGAAGCTTTAAGTCCACTGTCCACCCACCTATTGAGTATAGACTTGGAAATTTGATCCTCTGTGTTACTGGTTTTCACCTTTTAACCGTGGGGCCACTGGGTTTGGGGAATTGTCCCTTGCGCTTTTTTTTTTTTTCTTTGAGCTTCTTACAATTATTTCTTTTTCTTTTTTGTTTTTTGGGTATGTGTTGGAATCTTGGTCTCTGAATTGGTTAAATTTAGCCACAAAGAAGTTATTGTCTGGATCCATGTAAATGACCCGTGCAATTTGGACTATTGAGCATGTGAAGAACCACTGTCAATTCGGGGTCTTCACGTCTGTACAGGAAGCATGAGAGGGTTATCTACCAAAAAGAAAGGAAGCATGAGAGGGTTTTGTACGTTTCTGTTTTTTTTTCCTCTTAATTTATTGACCAAATCGATCATTAAGTAAAACCTCAATTTAGATTGATTAATAAGCATTTTACAGCTTGCTTGAAAGTGGTGTACTATTTATTTCAATTGGGAAAGGTTGGTTATGGTTCCTGCTCAAAACTGCTCTACTATCCGCCAGTCCACAACACAAGCAACATCCTTATATAGCTAATCCACTAATCAACTCCTTTCTTTTGGTTTAGCTTTTGGCTTAATCCATTCCCTTATTCTCTACCTTCATTTTTTCTTATTTGTTGCACTTGACCTTTCTATAAACAATAAAAGTACGTAATGGTTATGTCCTACATCACATAGAGTTGATAATAAATATACATACAACTTTTGCCATGATTCCTGTATTTTGTGGTCATCTATATTTTTCTATTTTTTCTTGCTAAATATAATCATAATTCATAGCTGTGATAGTTTGAGCATTGCGTAATTACTAAAAGCATAGTTTTATGCTGCATATACAACACTGTGAGGAAAGAATCCCAACTGCCACAAGCCCAAACAACTACCACTTAAGAAATAGACAAATTATAGGATCACTTATCAGTCTTTATAGCCATTTTACTCAAGAAGAAAGGAAAATATATATAGAGTCATAATTAATGAACCCCCCCCTACTGAACTCTGAAATGTCTCTGTCATCGGTTTTTTTTTTTTTTTTGGTAAAAGTCTCTGTCATTGCTTTGATCATATAGAAAGGTCCACTTAACTTCCAACTGGGGCAACCCGACCACATATTTTTGGCTAGTTTGGTGCATTACAAATTAAAAACTGCCCCCAACATTTGATTGACCAAACTCAACAGGTCTAGACAAGAATTAAGGGCCACTTCTTGAATCTCTTTACCAGGGGACCGCTTGCTTAACTAAGCAATACAATTTTTCAGAATTTATAGAGAAATTTTCGCATCCAATTTCATAGAACTTGTCCAAATTGTCACCAATCTTCTAAATTAAACTCATTTTTCCAATCACATTTATTACCCTTTGAAGCAATTAAAACTTTATTCTAATTAGGAAAAAAAAAAGGAGTTTATTGATGAAATTTCAATATATATCCAATGTTTAAATACCGTCCTAATGGGGTCCAAGAAGGGAGGCTATGTAGGGTATTGCCTCCCTCTACTCATATTCTTTGTCAAAAGAGTTGGTCAGAGAATTTTATAGACTGAATCCGCCTTAAAATATGAACTATACTTTATTATCATTTTGCTTTTCTCTTTAAGGTTGCTTTCGTTACTCTTTAACCTGCTACTACCATTTTGATCCTTTTGACTTCAAGGTTTTGAGTGGCTTTCCTAATATTTGTTAATCATTTTTAAGATAGCATGCTTCATGCTACACCTACCTATACCTTGATGAATTATTCCCAAACCTAATCATATTCACTTTGAATTTAATGTTCCAAGCTGCTTCTTACTTGTACCAACATCAGCTACTATATATGACCTTGGCTGTTGAGCTTTCACACGTCTAGAATATGAATTAGGGCATTTTTTATGAAGACAGATAGGTCATTAGCTCATGCTCATATGCTATATGGATCTCTGTAATATTGTACATCTTTTATGTGAGTTTTTGAACCAATTGTTAGTTCTTCTATGGCTTCTAAGTTCCAAGTACCGGATATGATCTCTCAAAAATTTAAGCTCTCGTAGGCCTTAACATTTTGGGAGACTTGGACTAACTCAAAATGTGGCTCTATAAAATTTATAAATACATATTCTATGTTAATATTTCCATTTTTTTTTTATTTCTATTTTCATCATTCCAAAATTTTATTGTTCATCCACTAAATTTTCATACTCTTCATTAACATTTTCTCCACTATTAAATCTTCTCATTTTGAACTTCTTCATCAAATAAATTTTTAATTATTCTATAATTAATATTAATACTAAGAATTAGTTCCTACTTTCTAGTATACATATTAAAAATAATTCACAATTTAAAATGAAACTTGAAATTAGTTGAGAGAGAATAAAATTTAATTAGAGATTTCCATTTAGATAGAAAAAAAAATTTCTTTGTAAAATATTAAAAATGAAAATCCATTAAAAACACTATAATTCAATAAACTGTATAGATTAATGAAATAAAGTGAAAAATATCATACCAGTTATGTTAGAATTAATGTAAAAAGTTGCAAGATTATTAAAGCTAAAATTTATAGATTGAGTGAAAAAGATGAAGGATTGAGTAAAAAGGATAAAAAAACAAAAAAGCACAAGCATAAAAAAATAAAAATAATATTACATCTTCAATAGATATTAAATTTTAAAAAAAAAAAAAAAGGTCAGCATACTTTTTAATATATAAGTCATATATTAAAACTCATTTTAAATTTTTATTTTATTATTTATAAATACATTTATATATTTTTATATATAACTTGTTTTCTAAACTTCTACAGAGTTGTAAAATTAAAATAATAATAATGTCTATCTTTTAATAGAATTTTAAATTGATAATTTTTATATTAAAATTTTTTTATTATAAAAAAATATTATATACATATATATATAATAATTATTTTTTTAAGGCCTTCAACGTAGGAGGACTATAGGGGTCTAGACAATCGCCTACTCTAAGGTCAGCTCCCTCATTTGCTTGTAAGTATCATTTTATTTTGAATTACCAAAAAAAAAAAAGTATCATTTTATTTTGAAGTTTTTCACTCAACCTTTGGCTACAAATATCTTGAAATTAATTATTTTTTAAAGATATCTTGTGACATATATATGGATACATTTGGTTCTAATTAATCCACTTTTGCATGTTCGACAGTTCAGTAGCTTTCATTTCCTTGGACAAGGTTTCGAATTCGAATCCTACACCTTCTTCAAGTTTAAAAAAAAAAAGAAAAAAAAAAGAATAATATTCATTTTTTAAGTAAACTCATGACAGGCTTTTAAAGCTATGCTCGTATACTAAATGCTAGCTAGGAAATTATCTCTTTGACATTTTGGAGCCAATTAAAATATATATTTCTCCAAGAAGTCTAAATCCAATTTTGGTGGTCTCGCTTGCAGATAATGCAACTAGTTTTCAAGTGCTTTAGCGTGATGAACACCCTAGAAAAAAGAAATAAAAAAAAATATATATATATATATATATATATGTATATATATGGAGAGAGAGAGAATGGCAAAGCAAGCATGCATTAGAATAATACACCAATAAACACGAAGACAATTTTTTTTTTCTGGTAAATACCAATAAACATGAAGACATGAAAGTTAACTCTGTGGGGTTTTGTAAATGGAGTAGACTCGGTAGAGCCGTAGAGGACGCTTTTGATGCCGTGGACAACACTCTGTCTCTCTGGCTCCCCATTATAACAAGTCTCACGCCAAAAAATAATAAGCAACGCCATTCAATATAATTTATACTGTAATATAATCTATTTGAGAGAATTGTTATAAATTTTACGTGATAAAACGGAAAAAAATAATATTTGTTATTTTTTATAGAGGCCTACAACCATCCAATGCACCTCTTGGTTAAATGTCGATGAGTGATTGTAGACATTTATATTTAATAAAAATATATATATCCATTTTATTACGCATTATATTATATGTGATGTCGTATTTTATAACAATTTTAATCTTTTTTATATATATTTATTAATAACATATAATAAAGTTTATTAATTTATTAATTATATATAATTTTTAATCAATTGAAATATGAAAAATAATAATAGCGATTGGCCTCAAATCTTGTCTGCAAAATATGGACTTTTGTAGCCACCAAACTTGTCTTGAATCTTATGAAAAGTTAAACCATTAATTTACAACACCAACCTTTTTTTGCGGATTATAGTCTATTAGTGGCCTAGGAGAAAGAAAGTTAATCATTTTATATATTTATTTGTAAAAGTTGTAGTTTAAATTTTGATAAGATCCGTTAATAATTCAGATGTACTCAATTTCGAATCATACATTAAGAGCTTATTTGATAACACAACTGTTTTTAATTTTTATTTTTAGTTTTAAATTTTTATTTTTTTTTCTCTTGAGTTAAATATAATTTAATTAATTTAAAGATTGTTAGAGTTTATTAAATATTAGTTAGACTAAAAATATAAAAGAAAATGAAAAATACAAAATTATCAATGTGTTTTCATTTTCTATTTTTATTTTTATATTTTTACTTAATTAAATAGTCTAACTAATATTTAATAAACTCCATTAATTTTTAAACTAATCAAATTATACATAACTTAAGAGTAAAAAATTAAAAAATAAAAATAAAAAAAAGTTATATTATTAAACACGACAAAGAAGATAGTTTCTGAAAATTACGTTGCATCCAAGAGTTTGGTCATTTTTAATGAATTAATATGTGCTGTACATTTTTATTTTTTTTTGGTAAAATATGTGCTGTACATTGCACACCCGTGATTCGGTTATGTTTGTCCAAAAGTAGTGGTTGATACGTCCAAAAAAAAGTGAAAAATGATAAGAACGGTTGGTCTCTAATTTCTAGTTTTAGATATAATAAAAAATTACTAAAATAACGATGTGATTGTCAATAAAATTTTAGATAAATCTCATACAGTATTCAAATATTTTTCAATTTTTATTAAGGAAAAAATATTATTTAAAGATTTCAAATCAACAGTATTTCTCTTTTCAAACGAATAAATTTATTCATTTTTCATGATATTTGTAATTATTTTTGGTCAATTATAATAAACAAACACACAACTCGCACCGTAACACAACACAGAGGGAAGGGGTTTTTTTTTGGGTGAAAAAGGGGGAAGGGATTTTTGGTAATCCATCATTGAAAAGGATGGTGGCTGTATAAAGTTTTCCAAGTCGTGTATGTAGATCAAAATAGGCCTTGACTAAGCCCAAAGTACATTGAAGCCCAAATTGAAAACCCATTATTATTGTCCATCAGCAACCTCGAGAATCCAAAAAACAAGCAACAGGGCGAGCAAAGCCACCCTCTCCTCTGCTCTCTTCACCCAGCCGGAGCCTAACTGAGCGCCCATAGCTCTCGAACTGTGTGACTATGCAAACGCTACTACTGCCGGCAGCTCGCGCCGGCTTCTACTCGGCGGTGGCTCCACAGCCGGCTTTGTCGGCTGGGCACTCGTCTCCTACCCTCCGCCGCCTCAATTCTCTCTTACCCTTGAAAACATTCCAGTCTGTATCTCTGTCTTCGCCCTATAGTGCTCCGAAGCACACTGGAACGAAGCTCTCCTCTGCTAATGTAAAAGCTTCTTCTACTCCAATTTCTCCGACTTCTACTCCCCCAAACAATGAGGATGAGAAGGCCAAGCTTGCTCAGGTTCTCTTCCTTCTTTGCTGTTTTCTGTACTTTGCTTAATTTACTGCTTTCTATGGCTCCGAGAAAATGTAATGCAGCAAACATATAATTTTTTTCATATGCAATTTCGTGTATTTCTCCACTCAATTTTAGCTCAATTAGTTAATTTTTTTATACATTATTTGGAAATTTTATTTTCATGAGACTATGAGAGTGAGAACAGTGAAATTCCTTGGTGTAAATGCTTAGGGTTTTGAAGAAATGCATGTCAATCAAATGGAAATTAGATGTAATTGTGTAAAGTTTTGGTGGTTGATTATAAAGTGGGTGCTTGGATGGTTGCAGGTGGCGAAGAGATTAGAGAACACTTCTAGGTATTTCAAGAGGTTGGGAAGTCTGGGATTTTGGGGACAGCTAGTGTGCACTGTTGTATCTGCTGTTATTCTTTCGTTTTCCGTCGTTATTACTGGAAAGGTCAGTTCGCCAGCTACTTTCTATGCTACTGCCGGTGGGATTGCGGCGGCTTTCATATCTGTGTTTTGGTCATTTGGGTACATTCGGCTTTCTGAAAAGCTTCGTAGAACTGCAAATGAGCCTTCAAAGGTACTGTGATTGCATTCATACTCTTTAAGATTCCATAGACGTAGTATGCTGTGGCAATGACATTGTTATGCCAGCTATAGGTGCCTCCTTGAAATTGTCATATTCGAATTCATGCAATTTGATATACTGGTATGTGTTGATATGTCTTTTGTATATGATGCTGATGTGTTGATTTGTTAGAACGGTATTAGGTAAATTGTTGCAGAAAATGAGGTTTTTTTTGTTTTCGTTTAGAACTTTTCCTTTCTGAATCTTAGATTTGATGTAATTCATCTGAATGTCCTTTTAGCTAGAACCTTATGAGGTCTGGAATTTTACCAGGTGAATTGTTATCGGTTTTAGGACCTTTTTAAAGTAATGCAGTAATGATTTGTGAGTTGGAGGATTAAATGGAGAAGTTTTGCAGTTTTTGGCTAATTGCAGAAATGAAAGCATTGAACTGATTCAAAGATTTATTTGTGTTGTATGAACATGAACATCAGATTGCTGGTGGAGCACATTTAACTAATACAAACTAGATATTGTCTACTACATTTGAAGGTTCTTTTACATTACTTCTGAAATCTGGAACTCCAACAATGAGGGTTTTGTCCTTGAGGAATTCTAACAAGAAGAACAATTCTAGGAGATGGAATGCATCTTAAAGTTATTTTTTATAGAAAACCTTGAAACTTTATAGTTCACAATTTTTTGTGTTAGAATTTTTTAATATTAGCTTTAAAACATTAATTTTATGCAGTTGCCCACCTATATTCTCTACTAAGTTCTTGGACTTTTGACAATGGTGTCACTGTAATTCTTAGGCTCCTCCTCGAGCTGATGTTGTGAAAAGCTTAAAAAGTGGCATAGTCGTGAATCTCCTGGGAATGGGTGCTGCTATTCTTGGCATGCAAGCCACGGTGGGATTATTGGTTGCAAAGGCCCTTACTTCCTCAGCAAATCCATATTACCAGGGTATCGCTCCTGGTTACAGTCCTGTACTTGCATTGGACGTATTCTTGGTGCAGGTATTATTTTTAACTCATTCCAAATTTTCCTTCAAAAACATTCTGGCACGAATACCATCAAAATCGTTACGTAAATTATATTTGTTTGTTATGAGCTTTAGACTCACTAGTCATACTAGAAAAATGAATATAACAAAAAAGTTCAACCATAAACTAAAAGCCTTAAAAGATTTTGCTTTTCCATTGATCATCCCCTTGCCTAATTACCCTCTCTATGGTAAGTTTAAAGTGTGTTCATTTTTATCTTTTTGAAACTTTTAAGAGCAGTAGTTAGAAACGTTGGATATGCTTACAGTTCCAGGGAATCACAGCAGTTTCTAATTTTATGCATAATTTATTCGTTGTAATGAGTTAAGAATTTCATGTCAAAGTGCACGAGTCTTTAATATATACATATGTATTGAGTGCAGATTAAAATTTTTCCATAGACATTGAATGCTTTTACCATTGTTAACCTAAAAAACTTTCAGTTTCTGTTTATTGAATCACTGGGAAAAAAAAAAAAAGCATTTTAATTCTCTTTGTTCCTTGCGTGTAGGCATCTGCAAACACTATACTTTCTCACTTCTTGGGGCTTGTTTTCTCATTGGAGCTGTTACGCTCTGTGACATTACCACCTTCAGAAGGCATTCCTGTCCCCAGACTGGCTTAAACTCTTTGCATCCATGTAATTAAGATGTGTATTTCAAAGTTAAAACAAGTGACTTGTTTTTTGGTCCATGACCCATGATTAGTGATGAGAATATTACAAACTCAGAGTTGTCCAATTTTCGCAGAATTGGTAAGAACATCTAAGATATATTGAAGTAGTTAAAACCTGACCCTAATTTTGTTGCTATTAAATTAAGTCAGGGGGTGCATAACGTAGGGCCAAACTCATTAATTGGTGTGAGACTGTGACGTTGTTAAGAAAGATATTTGTAGGGTAATTATCAGAAATGTCCACTGATATTTTACAGGATTTAATAAACTTAGGCCTGTTTAGTTGTTGATGGGACATATTTGACTGGAAAATACAAGGGTACTCTATTTGTTGTAACATGCTTTGATAATAATGAGTAAATATATCCTCTAGCTTTTGGTGTTAGGGATATAAAAAATGAATAATGGTACACCTAATTTTTGGAGAGGTTTTAGGTCGCTTACACAGTTTTGGATTTAGTCTTCATTATTGATAGACATAGAGGTTTGGAAAGGACAATTGCAACTGTATATCCTAATGCACATAATGGATACTGCATGTACTATATTAGTTGCAATGTAAAATAATATTTTGAAAAAAACAAATATATGCATATGACTTTTTATCAGCCAGTGAAATCATAACTACAAGTAGATTTCGATAAGTATATACGGAATCTAGAGACTATTGATATATGTACTTATAGGTATATTATGAAAGCTAATCCTGATAAATGGGCTAGATCTTATTTTTCATCTATGAGATATAACGTAATGACGATCAACATTGCTGAGTACATGAATACCATACTTAGAGATGTTGGGTCACTTTTAATTATACCATTGCTTGAAAGTATTAAGGTTTTGATTCAACATTGGTTTTATAATTATCATAATGAATCAGAAGTTGTGACAACACCGGCTTGAGAAGAAAAGGCTTGAATTATATGTGAGGTTGGACATTACAACATTAAATATGTATAGATTTCAAGTATACTATTATCAAGGAGGCATGTTGGTTTCATTTTATATCTCTTCGTCAATAGTAGCAAGATCTCGCTACATCAATAAGAAAGCAATAACTTAGAGCATAGTCATTTCACAATGCATCATGTAATGCAATGTTCTACATCATTGCCTCCTCGCCAATTATAATGAGATATCGTTGGTTTTGGCAAGAAGGCAATGCAGTGTTCTATGTCATTGCTTCCTCGATAGTGAGATATCGTTGGTACTGAGGAATCATTTATTCTGGCAATTTTCTGAGAACAACATAAGGTAACAACAATAATACACCGCCATGAATACAAATTTAGTGAAACAAATTGGTTGCCTATGGTATTAACATGCAAAGATTCAAAAATTGAAATTTTACAACTTAAAACATATTAGTTCAACAACATGAACAAAAAATTCAATCCAACCTAAACCTATTGCTATTATCAACAACACGAAACATATATTGAACAAATAAAATGCATTTTTTATAATCCCTAAAATTTTTCCATCAAAATTGGATTTTCTTGAACCTAAATCCTAAAAATCAAATTAAAGGCACTAGTAGTTTGAGGTTTAGTGGAAAGGACTTCAATGGATGGAGCTGATGTGTCGCCGACGGTGGTGGAACCACTACTCTTCTTCAATGTGTTTGTGTTAGTGATCGTCTTCCTGGGTGGAGCTTTCTTGGTTGTAGATGCGGAATCATCAACGATCTTTGATCCTGATGGAGCTAATGCGCCACGGGCGATGGTAGAACTGTTGCTCTTCTTCAATGTGTTCGTTTTCATCTTCGTGAGTGGAGCTTTCTTGGTTGCAGGTGCGAAATCATTAACTACCTTCAATCTTTTATCACTGTTGGCCTTTTTTCTTCCAGTTGCTTTCCTTTTGAGAGCCATTTGGACACTCAGCAGCAACGATGAAATCAAAAGCAGCGAGATAGTTGGAGAATAGCGAGAGAGTATTCCAGAGAGAGAGATGGAAAAGGAGATTCAAATGTCAAGGGTATTTTGGATAGGAAAACTTAATTGGTGGATAGTTTTGAATAAATTATTTCGTGTCGTTATTGTAAGGGTTATTTAGGGGTTATTGATGGACATCCCTAATAATTACCCATATTTGTCTCCTACTTTATAGAAGGCATGGCTTTTGATTCAAAAATAACAAGACAACAAGATACAGTAGGTCTATAGCATCACTTGCCTGACACAATCTGACATAATCTTCTAGAGTCGCAAATTTTGCTGCATTGAGGTGCTTGCCATTTTTTTTTTTCTGGTCCCACGAGCGATGCAGCTTTCTCTCAAAGTGATGAATAATGTTGATCCAGTTCTGTAACATGCTTATAGGTAAGGACCAAAAAACCAGGCTTAATAGTTCTGAAACCTCAAGGGGAGCCTGCCTTGGTCCTAGGTTGCAAAGACTTCGCTTTAAATGCTATCTAGATTCGACTAAGAAATGCCAATAATGTAAGCGGGGAACTTGTTAACTAAACGAAATTTCGTCTCTGTTACAGATTTGCCAACGTTATTTCACCACATAGGCACTGAATACCAACTAATGAGTTCTGTGGCTTAAGAGCTAAAGTAGGACGACATGACGACTATTGATTTTAAGTTTTAACTAGTCAATTGTAAAACCTACGAGACTACTCTACTGCATTGATTATGTCTTAAGGGTACCAGAGAAATACAAAGTTCTCCAGAGCTTAAATCATCACAACCATGCAAGCATAGGTAACCAAGCAAACAATTAATTTTTTCCGAAAGAACTAAAATACGAAATTAAGATCCATAAGTGTTGTGTCATAAGAATTTGAACACCTAATTTTACTTGGAGTAATTGGTAAAGAATTATGAGCCCTGTGTTCTCTCGCACTTCAGCACAAAAGCTGTTAATCAGGTTTAAAAGAAAATTAAAAGATCCTCATTTTAGGAAACTGATTCATTCATCAAAAAGGCAAATGCTCTAAGAGTCTTAACTCCTCCAAAAGCAGAAAAAGAAAAGGGATTCTATAGTATTCAAGAGTTCTACCTTGCAATTATTTGGTTACAAAGATCTCTTTAAGCAATCAGAAAACTCAATAAAGTTTGGTTATGTTTTAGCTGTCTCAAGTGACACCTACAACCAACCATAACAGAAACTATATAGCAAGTAATTTTCCCTATAAGGGTCATCATCCAATAGAAATTAACATGTTAGAACAACAACAATACCGAAAAACTGCAGATAAGTAATATGCCAACGGGTCCAAGGAAAAAAAATATGCCACCGTTAACTTTATCAACCATGCAGAACAAGAGGAGGTCTGAATGTAAAATATGCAATGGAACAGCACCCCGGTAAAGAGGAAACCAAAAGATCATATGTTGAAACCCATCTCTTAGGCCCTAATCAAAATTTTCCAAGTTCTACACAGTACCTGTGCCAAACAACAATATTTCAGTATATGCTAGTAGCGCCAAAAAAATAAAAAAGAAATACACCAATTACACCACCCCCACCCTCTTCCAAGTTCACAAAGTAAGACAAATCTAAATAGGCAATTGATCTCTCAATGTGAATCATGATCATCAGTAAAACAATGATAATTACAAATTTTGACGATTTGTTAGTTCACAGGATGCATCAATACCCTTAAGTAAAGCACCCCATCAATTCCTACAATATGAGTACGGTTTCAAAACAAAACCACAAAATTGTTAAACATGTAAATATCCACACATACGCAGATTATTTTACCAGATTAGAATAGAGAACAAAAGTTTAATAAATTATTTACTCTATTAGCTCATATACGCAAACTGTCAGGACAAGGCTCTATATATAGAAAATAAATTGGATAAACAAAAGAGTGTTATCAGAGAGAGAGAGAGAGAGAGATTACAGTTACCTATTGCAACTTCTTTTCCTTATATGAAGCCATTGGGATCTTCCTTAGAATGTTTTCATCTATTTTTCGATACTGTGTCTGTATTATCCTATGTGTTACACATAGCTTATCATCAATGTGGTCCTGGTACTTGTCATACAGCACTGGAACTGAAAGACTAAGAATAACCCCTGCAAAATCAATTCAAAAAATATATGTGAACATATTGAGTCTAGCAATATTGAGGAGTTAAAGACGTATGGGAGGTGAAGAGCAAACCAATATAGACAAGAGTGAGGAAATTGAAGAGACTTCCAATATAAGATGCTACCCACAAGCCAAAAGCAACCTGCAGATTCACACAACAACAAATTAGGAAAGGGCAAAAGACAAATGAAGAAGAAGAAAAGAGAGAGCATCAATGAATAACAACTAATATAATGTGCAGGAAGAAGAATCTAAATGGGAGTGGAACCTGAAGAAAGACTTTTATATTCCTGCCCACGGCAATGTCTCTTGCAACGACCAATGTGTAATTAATCAACACTCGCAATGCATCAGAAACCCTCACAACGGTGACCTCAGAGATTTCCAAATTAGGAAGGGGAGGCAAAGGTCTGAATCACAACATACATTCTTTATCATTAACCTCCAACAAAATCTACAAGCTCAAAACAATGAGAAGCACAATCCACTGAAAGCTCTGATCTTTTTCTTCTGTCCCAAAATCTACCTATTTTTATGGTTATGTTACTAATATTGACATTAAAATGTGACTTCGTAGTTGCACCTATAAAATGTTTATATCTATATGTCATAGTAGAGTATGATGGAGCCACAGCTCATCTACACTACTACGTTTATGTTTTCTTAAGATCACGAAGGATTGAGCAACCTCATTTCTTCGCTTATTCATTTCTACAACATCCCCGTATAGAAGAAGTTATGGCTGCATTGAAAATTTTGAGGGCTTAATAGAATTTGCAATATTTACGATATTCTTCTCAGAGTGAGCTTAGCTGATACAAACTCACTTATCTACATTTCCTTTTGCGTCATTCATTTGAGTTCCACTCAATTAGTTCCTTCCGGGATGAGAAACCAATAGATGTTAATAAATAGCATCTGCCACTAGATAGCTATCTAGCTATATCTTCATGGTCAAAATGGTTTCAGTTGCTCATAAGGTTTAACTTAATTTCTCAGAGGGAGGAGCTTATACTGAATGTATTTTTCGTGTGAACTAAAAAATAAATAAAATACAAAAGCATTGACAAATACCTATTGAGAAGGGATGCGGATTTAGCCCATAAAAAGAGGATGACCACGAGAAGCAATATAACATTGGCCACAAAAGACACTAGGTTGTAACCAGCTCGCTCAAACAGGAACCAAAACGTAGTTGCAGAGATTAGAACTACAACTCCTCCATACCATTTCTTCCACAGCAGTACATCAGCAACTACCAAATAGTAATTAGAAAATGTGTAAACACATAGATAAATACATTTAAAAATTCAGCGATCAGTGCAAATTTATTTTTAAAAATATAAATAAACTCTCAAGAAAATAATCAATTAACAAATGGTTAATTCATAGAACCCAATGCGGTAGATTGCCAAGGAAAACTTCGTGGTGCCGTCGCTGGAAGTGGAACGGATCGATTTAAAATCAGAGTCATGAACGAACATATATACTTGCATCACGCACCATAATGAAAAAATTTCGTATGTTAATACATGCGTGTATATGAATAGATGTACGTATATAGTTTCTTCATAGTAATATAGATATATGTACATATAAATAGGGAGAAAGAGACAGTACCAGGGCCACCACCGAGAGCTTCATAAACGGAAATGCGACGAGAAGGTGTAGAATCTCCCATGGCGATTAGGGTTTCTGAAAGAGAAAAGAAAAAGGACAGCAAGAGAATTGGAAAGGAAGAAGGAAGAAATTGCCAAACGGCACTCACAGAGTACAAATGTGTTGCTGTAATTAAAAATTTTAAATTATTGTTAAATAAATTATAAATGTTGCAAAACTATTTAATTATTAACGGAACGTCTAAAAAAAAGAATCATTAACGGAACGGCTAATAACATAACAATAAATATGATTTCTTTGATTTTTTTTATTTTTTTTCAGAAGTACACCGTAAAATATTCTCAAGAAAAAATAAAACTACGTTCTGGTAATTCTTTATCGAGAAATAAAAATTAAAAAATGATAATGTAGAAACCAAACTGAAATATTTTATGCGAAAATTTTAATGAAATGAACAGGTATTTACTATTCTAACTCAACAACAATACAGAAGTGTTGTTTGACTAATAAAAATAAAAGAACTGAGAAGTGCAAAGGTGGGCTGGATTGGGTTTAAATCATTGGTTGGTAAGACCATAACTGGATTCTAAAACCCAAATCATTCTTGTTTCCTTACACATGGTATAGAACAAGAAGGAAACGCTTAGTCACAAATTTAGTGCAAGTTGCCATTGTTTTTGATAAGCAAGCTCTAAAGGGATTTGTGCTTTCGTTTAAAACTGATCTCTCGTAATATTGCAATAAAATTTTGTTCCGGATCTTTTTAATCCCATTTCTACCAAAATTATAACAATAATTATAGGGTTAATTATATTTATCACCCCTACATTTTAGGTGTTATGCCAATATGGTTCTTACACTTTCAATTTAAACAATTACAATCCTTACACTTTCCAGTAAAATCAAATAAGCTTTTCTATTAAAATTTTCTCATATCAGAGTTTGAATAAGTGATCGAGTGGAATTTTTTTATTATCATTTTTAAAAAAATCATCTCACTAAATAAACTATTCACCTCCTTAGTTAAAAAATAATAAAAAAAGATCTCACATGAATACTTATTTGAATTCTAATATAACATAATCTGTCAAATTTAATAGAAAATTTTAACGGAATGACTTATTTGATGTTATTGCAAAGTATAAGTGTTATAATTGTTCAAATTAAAAATGTATGGACTATATTGACATAGCACTCAAAGTATAGGAGTGATAAATATTATTATCACATAATAATAAGCAACAAAAGGAAAGAGAGAAAAAAAAAAAAAAAGGCTTTAAGATGTATATGGTTTTGGTTTAAACTTTAGGACTTCAGTATTATTGCGATAGCAACTAAACAAGTAGAGCATTAAACCAAAAATCATCTAACAAATATTTTGTGATCCATCTGGTGTTACAACTGACAAGAAGCAGGGAATCCATCCTAGTAAAAACAGAAAAGAAAGCAAATCCAAATGAATTTGCAGGTTCCATTCTAGTTCCTATTCTTTGAGATGCATGAGATTCCCAAAGCTTGAACCAAATTTTAGAAAAAATACAAAACTCATTATATACACTTGTTCATTTTGTTGCTTCCTCACCATTATCAGAGTCTTCTTCTTCGTCTGAGGACCCCTCTTTATTTTCGTTCTCTTCACCACCTGCATTTACCTTGCTCTTCTTCTCTCTTTTCCTCTGCTTTTTCTTTTGACGTTTCAAACGTTTCTTTGCTGTCCGCTCCTCAGCAGCTTTCAACCTTTCATCCCTTCTAATGGTAAATTCAGCCAGTTCTTTCCTTCTTTGATAGTCAACATCCATCCTAGCAAGCCTATCTTGCTCTTTCCGTCTCATTTGCCGATACTGTTGCACACACAATTTGGGGGGGAAAAAGAATATGCATAAGAGAAGCTTCTTCTTTAAATTTCGAGAAACCAATTATACATTGATTTGATTAGATAGACATGGGAAAAGGTATCAGTTAATTAAGACCAACTTAACATCAATCTGAGAATAATAATCCATAAAATGTTCCAATCAGTTGTTAAAGCTTATAGCAATTAAGCACAGATTACATTGCTATTATTTTTATCGGAAGAGGTTTGTCTTTAGAATAACAGGTTAAAAATGTTATACAGTGCAATCTTCTATTTGAACCAAGGAGCACAAACTTTCAGTCTTGTTTCAACTTTTGATGGATATATATATAAATAATAATATATGTGGTCTATATATAAAACTTGTCACAGAGAGAGAGAGAGAGAGAGAGAGAGATGTCAATTAGAAAACTAAAATCAACATATGTCATTAGATTTCCCTCCTAAAATCAAATTCTGCAACATACCAACAGTTAAAATGCATTCAAAATAATACTAATAGATTAAATGAAAAAGATTTCCCCATCAAGAAGGATGGGCCAGTTGGGAAAATTGACCTGACCCAAGTTGGCTAGTTTTGTTGCTTACATCAAAACAATTTCCACTTTTTTGGGTTTTTAAAAATGCAACTACTAAATTATGCAGATACGACATGAACTGTATTTAAGGAATAGTCCTCGGCCAAAAGTAAAAAACTGCATGAAAAGGATATCATATCCCTAAAACGATAGACCTCTAGAAGACCAGAGAGAGAGAAATGCACCTAATATTAGATATTGAGTCACTTCATATATAAGAAGGCTTCATCAGATGTTCCACGACTACAAGAAATAGTGTTCAGACTCTTAAAACATTCCCCAGTCTAGCTCCTTATAAAAGGAATGTCAGTGCCACTCTCAATGCTTTTAAACCTCTTAGGATCCTAAACAACCACTCACCACTAACAAATTGTCAATACCCAAAACCCACCAAATAGAGAATGATGTTAAGCCAAAACACCTACAGTACAAAATAACAATATTAGGCAACAATCAATAGTCCTATACTCTCTGCACATGTAACAACTAATGGAATCATCACTTCTAATAAAGGGACAGACAGTCAAGATATATACAATACAGTAGCCTATACTCTATACACAAACAAGGAGTAATCAACCGTTGAAGGTACTTCACTCGCAAGGCCCTGCATCCTAGTGCCAACTATTCAAAAGAAAGACTCTTCTCAGACTTTCCTTTTTATTTTCTGACTAATGCTAGTCCAACAAATTTTCTAAATAAAAAACAGGGCATATGTAACGTTTTACCAAATGCCAACATCACACTCCATGTAACATATAGCCCTCCATCAGTTCAAGGGCTGGTACTTGTAAGTTATTAGAGCAAAAACATGATACACTACTGGTAAAGCAATTTGCAACTTCAATGACCCTCTTAGGATCCCAATTAAATTCCTCTACCAAGCATTTTCTAAGCTTAGTCATCCCCTATTATAATAGTTCTATAATTACTAATGATTATTTCTAGATTTGAAACTAAACCTACCTCACCTCCAAACCTGATCTATAGTTGGAACAAACACCACATTTTCTAGTCCTCCAATCTTATGGAAAGAAACTACACCAAAGCTAAGCTAGACAACTTTCACTACGTTTTTGTGGAAACAACTTGAGCTATGTTATGAATTCCAAAATTATTTGGAAAAAATCAGCTGGGTTAAACAAATTATTCCCCATCTTAGACAAAGCTTAAGGAACCGCAATCTGTACAGAATAAGTAACAATGCCACAGAGTTCATATATTCAGCTTAATTGAATCACCAAGCATCGATTATACTAAATTACCAGTACTCACTGCTCTAGCTTTATTTATAAACATATACACCTAAAATTGAAAATTGCAATTCAACAATCGGATGCGCATAAATACCACCCAAGGGTTTCAAAAAATAAAAATCAGAAAAAAGTTGTACCTGATGAAAATCACCCGAACCTGAACCTGCTGAACTGCCTGAGGTGTTGCTAACACGGACAGGGACGTTCTCGAGTATCCGGCGGAGCTTAATCTCTAGGTCCTCTTCCTCCTCCATGACCGGCGGCTTATACTCCACAAGCGCCGTCGATCCCGACGCAGATGGTGGTTTCGGCGGTAGGGCGAGACTGCCCTTTTCCGGCGCCATTACCATCCGCAGATCCCCGTCCTTTGGTCTGCCTGACGACATGTCGTTCCCAAAACCAAAACCCTAACTTCTGATTCAGATAAAAAAAATCAAAATTCTATACGTCGCCAACAAGATTCTGGGCTCGATTCTTGACGAAATGCTACACGGAGAAAATCACAGTTTATTTTCATAACTTTTCAAATACATCCTTACATAGCTTTTAACTTTAACGATGTCGTTTTATGTTGGAGTTTTTGCTGGCTTGAGGTTTACATTTGGGCTTTCCCAAATCTATTTATTTTGGGCTTTTCCCCATTAATAAGTTTTTTTTGTTAGGTTTTTTTTTTATATATATCTGTAAAATCCATTTGAATTTTTTTATTAATTTTTTAAAAAGTTATTAATAAATTAAATATACTTTTAAATATTTATATGTTTTTTATATTTTTTTTTCATATCCGTGTTTTCTTCATCACTGTCTTTTTTATTTTTTCTGTAAGATCTCTTCTTCTATAATATTTTTTTTGAGTCTTTTTGTGCGAGTCTTCTTAGTATTCTTCATATTTTTCTTCTTCTTAGTTTTTGTTTTTCTTATTTTTCATCTTCTTCTTATTCGTCTATTTTTTTTCCTTATTCTTCATCTTCTTGAAATTCTTTTTCTTCACATTCATCTTTTTTTTTTACATTTATATATTTAATTCACTAGAAATTCATTATTGATGAAAAAATTTATCCTTGATGAAGTAAAATTCATGATAATGGAGTGAATTTTAATGATGAATTTTATTACTGACAAAATAACTTTTAGTGATGAAGTACTTCATCGTTGACAAAGTGAGCTTTAGTGACGAATTTTATCGCTAACGGAGTGATTTTTATCAAAGAAAGAATTTGTTACTAAGCCATCCTGCCAGCAATAAAATTTATCACTAAAACTCACTTTACCAGCAACAAATTATATTTTATCAGCGATAAATTTTTAATGAATTAAATACATAAAATAATTATTTTAAAAAAAATATGTTAAAAAAATTCAAATGTCATTTTTATTAGGTTTTTCTTTTTTTTATGCCATATCATCGAAAAACCCTTTTTCGTCATCAAAGGTCATTGTCGAATGTGACAATGTTATCAATTCTCTGTCCCTGATATGTTCATACTCTTCCATAATATACATGCCAACGTAGAACGTTGAATTTGCATGATAAGTATAAAATCATTTATTGTGTGTGTTGAGGTTTATCATTTTAAGTGAGAGTGATATATATATATATATATATATATATATAGAGAGAGAGAGAGAGAGGGGTGCTATATATAATGCCTGTGCTTTTCTATATATGCTCGACAATGGACGTGATCGGACTACTTGATATTATCATCACCACCACACGTATTGGTGAATTAAGCATTATTAGTTTTTGAGTATATCTCATATGCATAGCTGATCTCTTGCAATTATTGTACTTGTAATCAAAAGTCCCATTCACATTATTTCATACTATACAAGGCCCACACACACACGCAAACACATAGATATATGTATTTCTGTATATTAGAAGTCATCTAATGCATAACATTGCTCATCATGAAGCATAATATAAGTGCAAAATGCCCAACTCAATAAAAGATGTAGAATAATTAATCATATATGGTTACATTGTCTTTTTTACTCTTGTTTAAATTTATGCCACATATGCATATGCTACATAACGTGAGTAATATTATCTATAGATCATTTATATATATATATATATAGGTCATCACATGAGATGTTAAAAGTCAATTCTCTCACCCGATTTTTGATTATTGTACTTGAGCTGAAAAAAATGATGGAACTCAGCCTTTGCGTAAAAATTCAAGGACTGGAATGAGAGATCTAATCCTAAAACATCAAGTCGACCTCTATTTTAACTTTATATATATATATATATTACATTAAATATGAATTACATTTAAAATATGTGTTTGTGCATAGAATAGTACTTAGAACTGTTGAGAAAATTCAGAAAGGTGTGTGAACCAGGACCGGTTATGTGAATGCACTGTGCCTAAAAGCGGCTGCAACCCGTACAAAAATCCCTATATAATATAAGAGTTTGTGTCTTGGTCTTTTATTTAAAAATGTGAAAGGATTTAATAGTGATTATATCACCTTCATTTGGAGCTCAACAAAGCAAAAGCCTTATTACCAAAAAAAAAAAAAAGGCAAAAGCCTATATATATAGGTTATAGGTGATATTTAATTTATATGACAAAGTTATTAGACATCATAAAGTTCATGTTTATGCTATAATATAATTCTCAAGTATATATCTATTACCACATGCATCTTGATCTTCAATCATAATTACTTATATTAATAATTTTGAGAGTAATCCATGTTTCCGCCGCCCATAAAGAGTCACTAATCCATGTTTCCTCCATTAAGCAAAAGAAACCTTTTTTCTTACATATGTATATAATTAATACAAAAACAAAAACAGCTTTTCATTTTCTTAAAATAAATAAAAATCAAAGGATTAGGATAACAAAATTTATATTAATAAGCTGTAGTTCATTTTTATCATGTATAAAAAATTTGTTATGTTAACATTACCCTGATAATTTAAAAAAAAAAAAAAACTCTTTTTAAAATATAGTATTAATTCTTTTTTTGGGTTCAGTAAAATATAGTATTTTTGGTATCTGAATAATTTAAAAATACGTGATCAGATGAGAAAATTTATAATTTGTGATATTAATGCTATTAGTCCTTCAACTATGCTCATAACTGCACTAACATTTTTTATTTTCACTTTACTCCCCTAAATTTTAATAATTTATGCATCATTGGGCCTTAAACTATTTTCTTTTTAATTTTTAACATTTTAAGATGTGCAGTGTAAGTGATGTGACGTGCAAGTCTTGTGAGTTTTATTATTTTGTTTTTTTCTTATTATATCAAGTATAATGTATACTTCAAAATCATTAAAAATTGAACAAAACAAAAAAATTATAGGTCAATGACGCATGAATTACTCAAATTCATAATTTTGTGAAAGAAAACTCCAATAAAAACTAATTTCTTGCTCTTTTACTATCTGTTTTTCCATTTTGAACCCTTGATTCGCCAATGAAATGTACACGTGCACGCACTCCAGCAAAAGTGAGATATAAAAGAGTTGGGGAGTAGAGATTCTTTAAATATATTCAATTTCCAATGTTTTTCAGAACCGTAGACCCCTGGTAATACAATTCAAACACAGCTACATGTCACAACTCGTAGAGCTTACACAATCTGGTGGCATATTTTAATTGGTTGGTACTTTATCGATTAATCAGTTAAAATTTGCCACCTCATTTATAAAATTTTACGAGTTGGTGGGAAAAAAGGCCAGCTTTAGATTGAAACATACAGATCATAAAATCAAATGTAAAAAATGAGGTTCACTGTTTAAGAAGCACCCACACTAAATTAGCAAACGAAACATCCTGGATTCTTCTCAACCACGTGCAAATCGTTGTTAATATGTTATTTTAACACTGCAGCTTACACAGTCCAATGCGGTTTGAAAACTACCAAAAATAGAAATAATATATTATATCTACCCAATTACACTGACATGTTTTTTTACTAATAAAATATAGAAGCTTTGCTTTGTTTTGCTCTCATCAAGCACTAAGAGCCAAAACCCTTTGTCTTATATATATATATATATATATATATATTTCCTAATTAAATTAATTCCAAGTGGCTGTGTTGGTCTCGTTTGAATCATTTTTGATTCCTTCTTCTGCCACTTTGTAATGAAGGTAAAACATGTGCCATGACTGGGAAAAACCAGCCTCTTATATTATATAGTAAATTGGCAGACGAAACACCCTCCATTTTTCTCCATGCTTTCCGAGTCTCTTCCACATGTGTATTTGTGCATACTTTTATGAGTTTAATTTGCTTTACCATATGAGATACACTGCTACAGCCTAGCTGTTAAATGAGATTAATCTTTTTAATTTTTGAAAATAAAAACATTCTCTCGGATTCCCAGTACACTTTTCCGTCCCTTGTTTTTCTGTATATGTTAATGTAAGAATATAATTCAATCATTAACATGAAATTTGTTTGTATCAATATATATATATATATATATATTGGTTTTCGTGGCTTATCTCATGCCCAAAATAATAATAAATATTAAGGGCTTTATCTTAAGGGCTTCATATAACCAAATGTGACTCGACTGTGTACTCGTATGTGCAGTACTCAGCCGTACGTACGTGTATAACATCTTTCTTTAAATCCAAAGAGTCACAAACAAACAATTTTACAAAAAAAAAAAAAAACAAGTCAAAGTGATTTTAGTGATTTCCTTAGAAAGCTTGTCATGAGACTAAAATATACAAGATTTAGAATTTCAAATATTTTCTCTAAACTTTATAAATATCACAACTCTCCGGGAATAAATCTATAAGTTCTTTAAAGATATTTAAGTCGGTAATACCTCTGGTCAAAAGCCGCTAATGGCAAATCTCCATTTTGCAGGGTGTACCTGATAATTGATATTAATATTATCACTATGCAATTTTATTTTATTTTAGCATAAATATTAAAATAATAAAAAATTCACTATGTAACTTTATCTTAAAAGCATTTTACATAAACAATAAATCAAACAAGGACTTTTAAAATTGGTACTTTTTCATCTAATCAAAAAATATAAATTAAAATATAAAATAGTGGTAATTGTGAGAATTCTCAGTTTTATTAAACCCTAGTAATATTATATTTTTATTTAAAATAGTAATATAACTATTTTATTTTCTAATAAAATTTTAAATTGATAAAATTTATTGAAATAATTTTTTGTTAAAAAAAAAAAAGTTGTAATAAATTTTTTAAAAAATATCCTAAAATGTCCGTTGGAGGTTTTTTTTATTTTTTTGTGTTTATTCGAGATCAAGTGGACGGAGGTTCAGTGACCGGGACCGCCTCGTGTCGGTGGATACTATATAGTTTGTACGTCATCCGTGTGCCATTATACAGGTTGGACTGACAGCTTGTCAGTAATAATCCGTTTTCCCATTATGAGACCGTTCTTGTCGTTTTTTACCACCTAAGCACTTCAGTGGACCTAAAAAAACAAATTTTAATTTTATATAAAAATATATAAAGAAATTAAAACCAAATCCCACACGTAATGCTATCCAGCCTGGCTCAGTCAAACTTATCCTACCAGGTCACTCTAATCTCTCTCCCCGATTTATCGCGATATTTTCCATCTCTGTAACTTGTCTCTCTCTCTCAATAACTTCCATAACTGCACAAATAAAAGTCAGTTTAGGAAACCTAGAAAAAAAAACCATCCCTCGAGAAATTCCATCAACCCCGAGATTTTAGTGGTGATTCTCAGAAATCTACGCGTCTACGTGGCAACGCGTGGTAGTTATACACCTTGTAGAATACGTAACGGGTAACTTAGTAGTACCGGTTGCCGTAACGTTTATTACCTGAATTCGTTAACGGGCTCTGTCAGTTACCCTAACCCCCCGTTTATAAACCTCTCGTATTCCTCACCTCCCTCTCCCATAATGGAGGCTGTTCTCTAATCCATCCCTCTCCACCGCCTCTCCGTAAAACAAAGTTTTGAATTTCTTTCTAGGTTTTTCAGATTCAATCCGGTTGTTTCTCTAGGGTTTAATTTATATTTGACTGAATGGGTCATCAAGAGGCAACAATGGAGTCGTCGAACGGAGACGTCGATCGGGTCAAGGGTCCGTGGAGCCCGGAGGAAGACGATTTGTTGAAGAAGCTTGTTGAACAGCACGGTGCTCGGAACTGGTCGTTGATAAGCAAATCGATCCCTGGTAGGTCCGGAAAATCTTGCCGGCTCCGGTGGTGCAACCAGCTCTCTCCGGATGTTGAACACCGGGCGTTCACCTCTCAAGAGGACGAGATCATCATCCAGGCACACGGTAAGTTCGGCAACAAGTGGGCCACCATTGCTAGGCTCCTCAATGGCCGCACCGACAACGCGATCAAGAACCACTGGAACTCGACCTTAAAGAGGAAGCACTCGTCTCTGGCCGATAACGGCGCCGCTACGATAGATGAGCATTGTTTTCGGCCCGAAAAGAAACCGACGTCGTATTCAGGTGTCTGTCATAGCCCAGGTAGTACTTCGGTATCGGACGTGAGCGATTCCGATATTGTTCCCGTAATCTCTTCCTCTCACGGCTTTAATTTCTTGCCGCTTCCGGACCAAAACGACGCCGTCAACAACCACAGCAGCGGCAAGAATGTTATTAACGAGTACTACAATGAGCCTTCGACTCTACTCACTCTGGCCCTACCTGGAAGGAGTGAGCTGTACGACGAGTTGACAAACAATGACTCGGCGGCACATCGCGGAGAGATAACGCCGTTAGCACTGACGGAGAAGAAGAAGGATAATACAGTAAATATGTTTGGATCGGAGTTGTTGTCTGCGATGCAGGAGATGATTAGGAAAGAAGTGAAGGATTACATGGCGAACTTTGAAAAGAAGGGTATTGTTTTGCACGGCGAGGAATTTAACGGCGTCGGGGTTAATAAGCAAAATATAATTTGAATTTGAAAAATTATTATTAGCTACTTTTTTTAGCGGTTAGAAAGTTGAAGGAGAGACACTAGAAGATCTGAAAATATGCTTGTTTTCTGCTGGTCGTTTTTCAGTTGGGGCTGTGTACAGAAACTGCAGGAGAGACAGTTTGAAAAGAAGGTCCCGGAAAAGAAAAATGAAATTTAAAATATATTACATTTTTTTAATATTTTTTTCCCTCAAATAATATCTTTATTCATTACATTACGGTAAGTTAATTTTACAATGAAATTTTTTCTCGTAATATATTTTTTAACCAAATTAAAATTAAAATATTTTTAATTTTTTTTTTCGAAATTACTTTTTCAATTTGTGTATAAAACATAAATGAAAAGAGAAAAGCTTTTAATTCTAACACTCTTTTAAACACCATGACACGAGAAAAGAAAAAAAAAAAAAAAAAGTAAAACAAAAGTCTATACAGAATACAAATATGATCCATCATATTTTATAAAACGGTTTTATATAAAATAGAACAGTGAATTATTTCTCCATAAAAATGTAAAGTATAAATTTCATACTCTGATTGTTAGATCATGAAAAATTAGATTTCAAAAGTTCCAATTTTGAAAATTTTACATTAAAACAAAGACCTTTTGTTTATTAATGGTTTAAAATGTTTTTGTTATAAAAGGGCATAATTGGCTTGATATTTATTTTCTGGTACAACTACAATAGCAGAAAAGGCCTAAAAAAGATAATTGGGTTGATTTAACTTATAACATGGAGGAGCATTCTTGATTTAATAATAATAAACTTTGACGTCAAATAGGAATTTTGTAGAAGTTAATTAAAAAGTTACAAAACAATAAACATATACTGTCAACAATATATAACCTAATTTCACCCAAAAAAAAAAAAACAATATATAACCTAAATTAATGTCTTTGACCCCAAAAAAGAAATAAACAAATATATATATATATATATATGGAAAAATACAATTTTTTTGTAAATTAGAAAAAAAGAAGCAAAGCGGGGAAGTGATATTTGGAAGCCCAAATTGAGTTGGACCTACTGCTAAACAAATAGTGTCGGCCCAACTTATTTGTAAAATTGGGCCTTGAAAATGGGGCAGAGTGGGAAGGAAGTCGTCGTCGTTTTTACGCTTCCGCCTTGCGAAGCACACAGAACAGGAGAGGGTGTGGAAATTTCAGAGATCTTCGATAAGCGACTGGAAATCGTAGAAGAAGAAGAAGAAGAAGAAGAGGAGGCAGAGAGAGAGATGTTGCCTACGGTGTCGAAGGGGCGGTCGTCGTCGTCTACCTCTCGAACTAACCCCATGTTCATTCAGTATCTCCGGCGAATTATCAAGGTGCTCCTTCTCACGCCGGATCTGATCTCTGTTAATAATTTAACTTCATCTTTTCTTTTTCTTTTTTTTTTAACCTATAGTTTTTGTAAGTCACTCTTTATCATTAATTGGATCATACCGAACGGGATTTCTGGATTTGACATTTCGTGGTTCTCTGTTTGTTGTTGATAGTGTGCTACGATTGCCTATCCTTATGCATAATTGCATTCATAGAATCCGTGGATGTAGTTTATTTCTTTATATTAATATGAGTTTATATATAAGTTTTACTTTGCATGAACTTTGTGGATGTAGTTTTTACCTAACCGTGCGATTTAAGAGGCATGCGTCAATCTTCGTTGCTTCGATGTGCAATAGTAGTAAATGTTAATCAATGAGTGAAGTAGGTATGGAATTTTCTTTGCTGAGATCAAATTGCCACTGAGGTTCTTGACTGCTTCATAACGAATTTTGAGTCCTACGAATCAATTCTATCATTTACTAGTGCATGGTGTGTTGTTAGTTTATCCTGTGGTTGTTAGGACCTCGTTGCAACTCCGTGACCAGTAACGAAAAATTCAGTTTTTTATTCTGAAGTCCTTTGTATTCTCTGATTTGGGCATAGATGCAAAACTTCAAGATTTTAGATCTGTTTACATGCTTTTTGGCAGTGTAGTGGTTGGCCAAAACACTAAATAAGTGCAACTTAGCTGACGGTGTCTTGTTTTTCTGGTCAATGTTCTTATCTGGAGGCTGGTTGGGCATTGTGTTGCACTTTCTACAACCCCTTGTTGGAGAACTGGTATAGATGTGTAATTTTATGTGTTAGATCCAAGGACGCATTAGCAACTGCAGGATTATATAGTCATGTTTCATGATATAAATCTTGAGGTTATCAACCATTGGCTTTCTATGGATGTTTAGGAATTGTACATTATGGATGTTTATAATCATATATGATAGTTTTTATCAAGCGAGGTATTTTGCTTAGAACTGTTTAGGGAAATTTATCAGATAAGTAGGTTTTTCCACTGCATCTTAATATACCATCGAGTGAACTGGATTAACAACTTGTTTGAGTGCTGGAGTGAGTTTTAGAATCCCAGGTATTTCCGAGCTTTCTAGATTTGGGACTTGGGAGTTTCTCACATCTTTATGACCTTGAATTTCATGGGCCATCATAAATATCCTGCTATGAATGGAATAGTCATTCAATAACAGGGTTGATCTGATTTATTGAATATATTAATAGATGATTGCTGGGGTTCAGAGCCAGAATGAGGTGGTTTTCCAATTTTTTTCCTTTAGGCTCATGAAAGCCCAGTGAACCCAAGATGTTCTCATATATCTACTTTGAATCTTGTTTTCCATAAAAGTTTGGTACAGATCTACAATTTATGAGTATTGTCTAACAAACGTTTGGATTGATACAACTCAGAAAAAAAGAGGAAATGATCTCCAATGATATTGCTGTAATCTCTTATGCCCCTTTGAATTATTTGTTTTAGTGTCTTTCGTGGGTAGTAGTTAAATTATGATGGATGTCACCTTTATCATTCTTGCACATACAGAACTCTGTCTACTGGCATATTGCTTTACCCATTTCTTGTCCGGTTCCTTTCATGCTTGTCTCTTCAGCTGGGTTAGTCAAAATCTGTATTGAACTGTTTAATCTGGTAGTTTCTTCATATGAATATTTTGGTCGTTGGCATCATGGTTGTATTAACATGCTACTTGTAGTTTCTAATAATCCGATTGCGTGTTTTTGCTTTATCTGAACTATCTTTCTTTTGTTTTTTGTTGCTTTATTGTAGTGGCAACAAATGGATATTGAATATACTTTTTGGCAAATGCTTCACCTATGTACCTCACCAAAAGTTGTGTAAGTATCCTCCTTGTGGATCATCTCCATTCAAAAATTATTTATTCGTAGTTCATTTAAAAAAATTCTGTTTGGATAAATTATGAAAAAAAAAATTCCCTTGTAGTATGAATTTTTTACACAAAAACCCATCAATTTTTGGTTTACTACAAATTCGATCTTCTAGCATACAAAGGGAATATTTATTACTTCAAATAAATTAACCCTTGTTTACCAGCTTTATGCGGTTTGACTAATGGAAGGGTATACCTATAAAATAAAGCTAAACTAAGACGAATATATTTGTAATGAAATAAAAACCAACAGTATATATGTAAAAATAATAAAGTTACAGAAGATAATTGTATAATTTATCATTTCTTTTTCCATGATGGATTAATTTTGTTATTCTGTCAATTTTCTTATTATAGAATTTTGTATTTTGCATGTGGAACTATGCTATGAGTGAAGCTATCAGCACACTAAGTATCACAAGCGTAAGTTCTCCTTCTTTGAATATCTGGTTGGCCTTCAAAACTCTTTTAGGCATTTGCATTTCCAATGTGATGATTTGCTATTAGATTCATCAATAAATTTCTTTTGTATGGATATGTTTTTGGATTTATCTGGATATTATCTTTTGGGAACAAAGTTGTAAAAATCAGTAAATTTCACAATTATTACATCATTAGCAAACTTATTGTCAGAGTACTGTAGATGTTCTTAATTAACTGAAAGTCTCAAACATGGTTACAGTTTTTGAGTTTCATAACATGTTAATTTAGTATTTAACATACCTTATTTCAGCTTAAGCATTTGATATCATGTCTGTCATGATCTATTTATTTTTCTTATATGCTCATTCTGCTTGTCAGCGTTTATGCTAATGGTAAATATCTAGAAACACCTTTAGGATACTGGAAAATTGTGTCATGATGTTTCTGTTTTGTTATGTTAATGGAGAGGTGCTCCATTTTCATCAATTCTTAGGGAAAAAAGATAGTAAAATTTAAGGTTGCCAACAGAAAATCATATTATAAAATGAAAAAGGTGCTTATATAAAAAATTAAAATTTAGCCAATTATTACTCCTGTTTAGTCTAATATTATGTTAATTGTCTATTGTGTTTGCTTGATATACATGGTTAGATCAAATTAAGTTGTTGGGATTGATGGTAACTTAGCATGATACTAAAGCTTAGTTGTTGGGATTTTATGTTAATTTATTATGCTGCACATCTAAGGCACATTTTTGTGTTCATTATTGGTTGGGTTTATGGGATTGAGGCAGAATTAATTGTTCATTGTGTTAGCTTGATACAACTTAACGCTTTTGCTATGGTTGATAACCGAACAAGCTACTTCAAGTGGATGGGAATAGCTCTTGTTCAAACTTTTATGGAGAAGAACCAAAGACTTTTTTTCTTCCAAAATTCTTGTTTTGGATGTTTAGAAATTATTTTTGTTGTTTAGATTCATTTCGCCTCATCTTTAGGCAATTTGAATAAATTTATTTTCTTTCGGTTACAGAAACTAAGAATCAATGGGCACGTGATGACCCTGCTTTTGTCGTAATATGCAGCCTTCTACTGACAGTTGCAACTTTGGCATATTGTGCTGCGTAAGTATATTATCACTTGTATATTGATGACTAAATTTATAACAAAATGAAACCAATATAAAACCCAATGAGTTCTTATCTAGCTAGCTGAAGGACATCTTTCCAATCATTCAGACTTGATAAAGTTAGAAGTATTAAATTATTTATTAATCCAGATGGAGGCGATCTTCAGCATATCTTTTGGCATACAACTTTAAAATAGTTGGTTATGTTAGTATTTGTTGATAAACTGAAGCGTTTCCTTGTTGAGACAAAGTTGTACTTATGACCTTCTAGTTTCTTCTCAAGTAACACTAGTTCTGGTTTTGTATATTCTCCTTCTATGCATCTTAATATGTTCAGGTATTTTTCAGAAAATTGAGTTCGTGTACATAGTTTTGGCTGTTTACTAATCTCATGTTGCTGTCTTTTATTTATTTCAGGTACGATCATAGTGCTGCACATGCTGTTTTTGTAGTTATTTCTGTGTTGCTTTTCCATTTTTTAGTAATTGGTATACTTCTGGCTACATTTTGCTGGTAAGATCACTTCCTGTTAACATTGTACTGTACTTTTGGATATTCAATCTTGTTTTGGCATTAATGATTTTTCTGGTCGTTTTCACTGGAATTTTGATGGTAGTTTTCCTTTTTCAGGAAGTAGGTATATTGTATTCTCACAAAATGATCATTTCTAAGTTTTGTAATTGATGTATGAAGAACTTAGTAGTTGGTGCATTATCTAATTTAGTCATTATTCTTTGTGGTGCAGCAGTATTGCACTGTCATGTCATTTATCTTAGAAGATTTCGTGTCAGTATCTGTAAGATATCATATTTTATCCATGTCCAGTTTCTCTCTATCCATGCTTTGTTGGTGTTACTGCAATCAGAATCACTTATGTCACCCTTAACAACTGCTATACATGTTTCCAGCAGCTTGTAATTCTTTGTTTTTACACCTGCGCCTGAAATACTCTGCCATGCTCTTTAAATTCTATATAAAAACTTTTTGCTCAAATGCAAGGTCGCCTCATTCATATTTACTTAAAAGGCTCAAATGTTATATGCGGTGTTGAAAGCATTCAAAAATTTTTGTATGAGCATTGAAATCCATTCTGTTGATGTGCCCTGGAATCATGTGAAGAACTCTGTGTTAGCGGTGAATCTCAAAAAAGTTTTCATTTTTTTGGGTGTGGGGCAAAGACGGGTGCCACTGGGAATCATCTCCTACTGAACTTATTGTGCCTTACCCACAGTGGGTCTGTGCTGTTCACTTAAAGGGTCCACTTGCACCAGTGATCAACATGTTGTCCAGTTCTTGCAATAAGTGCAAAAGATTTAGTTACTTGGCTATGATGAGATTCCAGCTTAAAGTAGTTGAGTCATGTAGAAGTATGGGGAAGGTTTCTAGACTAGTTAATGGAGAGTATAATTAATGAAGTGGATTAATCACAAGATAATGAGTGGATAAGGTCTTTATGCAATATATATCAGAAAATGTTGATAGGATGCTCTAAAATATCTTGATGCAGGTAAAATTTTATATTCACAATTGCCATGATCACTTGAACTGAATCAGTGAATATACTTTATGTTACAATACTTAAACTTTTGATACATTGTATAAGGTAATTGTACAACCTGGAAAAATGAACATTAAAAGGATATCTTTCATAAGCCAAAGGATGGACTGAATTTATAGATATTGCTTCCTAGCATTTTTGGAGATTATTTGTATTTCAATAAACAAGTGTTATGCTCGTTATAATAGTCAGGCTAGTAATGAAACTTCCACCCAAACCAACTTAATTCTAGATCTTCTTTACTAATTCTTTCACTTCCCCATGAACTTTCATGTTCTTTTATTCCTCACAAAATTGATATTCTTCTTTATACTAAGCAGAATCCTGCATATGAAGTACTGAACACTCTATAATGGCAAAGTCACTGTTAATGCAGGTTCCTGACAAATGCTTACCTTCGGGAAGAGGCTCCTAACAGTCATGTGGTAGAGCAACGGGTTGAATGGTAAGTTTTGAATATTTTATTTGCAATTACATTAGCAATCTGATTCTAACTGCACGGTTTAACTTGTTTCTTGTCTAAACCAATGCGTTAACATGTATACGAGTGTGACCTGTTGTGCAGACAATCTTAGATGAATAAAAATCTCTTTGTTCCTTAAAGTTTAATGTCGAATTAAAATATCATTGTTTTTGTTTTGTTTCTTGTTTTTTCTTCCTTGTGACATATACAGTTTATTCTTAATGATTTTATTATTTCTTTTTTCTTCCTTTTTTTTTTTTGTTCCTGGCGACTAAAATTCATTCCCCATCTTTTCTGCTTTTGTCATTGAAGGCTGTATGCATTTGATGTACACTGCAACTCTTTCTTTCCGATGTTTGTGATGGTTTACGGTAATTACATCAGTAATTTATTTTTTTGCTTTTGTATTTTTCAATTCTGCCTTAAATAATGAGCCATAACATTACTAATATCCTGATTTGGCAGTGATCCATTACTTTCTGTCACCTCTTCTGGTAACTCATGGTTTCATTCCTGTATTACTGTCAAATCTGTTGTTCATGGTGGCTGCTGCTTACTATCATTATCTCAACTTCTTAGGTTATGATGGTAAGCTACAAGGCTTTGTTCATAATGGATAAATTTATTTTTGATATGGGTTACATGGTTAGTGGGATAATTCACTGTATTTATTTGTTGGATGGCGGTGTAATCTTTGGGGACTGCCATGATTAAGTTGTTATGGTATCTAACTGGTTTTTTTCCTGGTTTTGGCTAAAATGAAAAGGTTTCTCTTTCATTTTGGAAAAACTTGAAACATATCTAGTATAAAAAGTGAAATTCACCATTAAGTTATTAATCAATGATGAGCTGTAGTGCTGGTGATCCAGCTGGATTCCTTAAGTTATGAAGCTGGCTGGCAAGAATTGCATACCTTTTGCATTACGTATTTCTTCTTTAGTTTAGTTGGTTTAAAGTGAAACCCACTTCTATTAAAAGTTAAATATTTCTTCAAGTGATAAAAATCCAGAAAATGCACACTTTTGCATTCAAATTGTGTTTGCTAAACTTGTTTGCCAAGATTTAAATTCTGAACTATAAGTGGCTTGCAAAGTTTAATTATCAAAGATGACACCAAATTGCCTTCATGAATTAACATACAGACTGATTACCTTCTTTGCTGCAGTATTGCCCTTTCTTGAGAGGACCACATTTTTCCTATATCCAATAGGTGTTGTCATTGTCCTCTCTCCCATTTGTAAGTGTTGCTTTCTGACTCATGCATTTATTTCTGCGCTGGGTTCTGTTGTAGCTTTGCACTGAAATTGTTACTTGTTTTTTTTGGCTTTGTAGTTATTTTGAGTGGATTCAATCCTTCTAGATACTTTATGAACATGTACTTCAGTCATCCAGTATGATCGTATTAGGACCCAAACAATTAAGACAGCACATATGATTGAGGTGGGAGTACATCAACCTAAAAAATGGCGTTGATGGATATGCTTGATTGTTTCTATCATTAGGGTAAAAGGGTAGGTGACCCACATGGAAAAAAAATAGCTTCTGTAGTATTTGCACAGACCTTTTTTTACCACTAAGAACGAAAGTTGAGACCAAGGAAGACAAGGCGTCTGAGTGTTTTTCTTTTGGGTGGTATCGGAATGTTAATCAAAGAGATGTATTTTGAATGTAATGATTTTTGCTCCTTCATGTTAAACTGTGTTCTATATTAATACCATACATTCAGAAAATCTTAGTTTTTGGCTCCTTCAAAGGTTTGGCTTCTTTTCTCTGTAATTTTTTTGAACCACGTCCATAAAACCAGGACGTTTATGCAGCTGCTTTTACGGTGGGTACGATTTATATTTGTAGTAGTAGAGGAAAATTGGAATAGGCCAATATTTGAAAAATCACCTCCATTTTTATTCCTTATTATTATTTTTAATTTTTTGGTTCCTTTTCTCTAGATGAGGGTTTCATCAAAGGTTTACTGGAGAAATTCATGGCATTTTCTCTAATATTTTGTTGAGAAATATATTTGCGTTGACCTTTTCCTGAACTAGAATGGGGTGAAAGGAAAAGGGAAGAAAAATGTCCATGAATGAGGGCTTTCCTGACCTTCCCCACCCACTGATGGCCCCCATCTGATAAGGAAGGAAACGAATAAGTCTCAATTTTATGACAACTAGAACTAGAAAATTTTAATTTTCAACATTAAAAGGAAAAACGTTGCGATTCTTTTGTTCTTTCCTTTTCTTATGGTCTAAAACATGGCAAGTACCAAAGTTTGGAGTAACGGCTCGATTTCAATTTTCTCCATCTTCATTAGTGAGTGGACTTTCTTTTCTTAATCATTCAGCGAGTGGATTAATTTCAAGATCGGGCTAAGCTATCGTGCATGCTAGGTGTCCCTTTTTTATTGGCTTTGTTTGGATATATAGTCAAAATATCCATCTTTAGGAAAAAAATCTCTAGAACTCTTGGTCTCCGGATGATGCCATCTAAACATTTTTACTGATGTCGCATTATCTTAATATTTTCGGAGTACATATTCCAGCAGCATTAAGAGTTTTTTTTCTCCCATATTTAGAATCTTATTATATCAATGATGACCATAAGAATATTTGAGAACCATGATATGTGGTGTGGTGAGTCCTAAGTGGAGAATCATTAATTCTTGGAGATATTGACACCAATACTCTCTAAATTATATCATAATTTGCATTTTGTTATTTAAATTTTTAATTTTGATACTTTGGTACCTAAATCAATCTAGTTGCACTTTTACTACCCTTTTACTTTTTAGTCTATTTATAAACGTAAGTGATATAAAACAAGGATAATTTTGATGATTTTATCCATGGAAGGAACCAATGTATTTTAGGTTGTACCGTCGAGAACCAAGAGGGTTCCAACAATTATATTTTTCTATAATGTTGCACTACCGTTAACCTACACTGTATAATTATTGTACTTCGGTTCTTTCTTCTTTTTTTTTTTTTTTTGGTTAAATACTTTGGTTCTTTCTGCTAATGAAATAATCAAAATTACCTTTATTTTTTTGAGTAAAATAGGAAGCTTTGCACATGCAATTTTTTTTTTTTTAAAATAGATAGAGAAATAATGTAACAACGCAACTAAAAAGTTAATTTAGATACTAAAATGGCATAAGCAAAAGTTTAAATAGCAAAATGCAAATTATAGTATAATGTAAATAACATTTCTGCCAATATCCTTTATACTAATTGTATATAGAGTTGGGGTGTGTTGCTAGATTTGATGGGGGCGAAGGACGACCCTCTCTTTATCTCTGATGTTGATGTTGTATTTGAGTTTCGGAAGCATTATAAGTTACAGTTGTCTCATGGAGATGGGCGTGGTGTACAACTTTGAAAATTTGGAAATTGTGGCCATGTAATTATGATTTGTTGTCATGTTTGTCCGCCACAAGATTACAATTATTAAATTGCTTTTAGAAGTAGAATAATACATTAGCAAAAGGAGTCCCTTCCAAAGTTTCTCGGCTTAGAATAAGAAATGTCTTTTTTATTAACAAGTCCACACTTCTTGTTTGCAATTGTTTTGACTCCTACAGACGTTTGGTTTGTGAATTACATTAGAATAATATTTTTCATGTGAAATTTTACGATTCAAATAGTATGGATGAAATAAGATTGACACAGTGATACGTCATCCACATTCAGATTTTAATATTGATTAAGTGGTATGTCCAAAAGGCACGGCTCCACTACATCAATTATGCAATGTCCTATGGGTTTTATATTTCACAAGTTATGGAAAAACATATTCTTTTTGGATATGGTGAATCCCATTTTAACAAATATTTCTTCATATATATGTTACTGTTTCAATCTTTAGTTTTTAGTTTTTGGTAAATAACCTTTAGTTTTTATTAGTGTTTAAAAAATAGTAAAAATAATTTTTTAATTTTACAATAAATGCATCTTTAATCTCAACAAAATATGCACTTTATTTACTTATTTCTTTTGATAAAAATATGCACTTTATTTAGTTTTTTTTTTTGCTGAAAAAGTAAAGTGTACACATTTTCCTGGATTCTGAATTCCCATAAGTCATAGGAGACATCATCTCAATTGAAAATCAATTTGACCATAACATCTCCTTTCTCAAATTTATCCCCAGTTGAGGGCTATGCGGTTTGATATTTTCCCAGGGAAAATACGAAAGAGTCCTGCACCAATACGTGTATAATGACATGCACACGAAATATTATACTATCATGCATGTGAAATGTAAATAGGCCAAGAGCCAGGGGCGACACATCTCCAATTGAAAACATTTAAGAAAATTCCTCCAAAACACTCACCAAACTTTGTGATATGGACATACTCAACCCCTTGTTTGGTATCTTTCACTTTCATATCCCACCAAATACAAATAACCCAACGCGTCAGAGTCACAACACACATGAACCACTAATCCCAAAACCTCAAATGTTTATTACAAATTAATGAACATAAATTTTTGCCCAATAAACCCAATTTATCAGGCCATATATCTCATTAGAACGGGAAAACAAAGGAAAAAACAGAGCACCGTAACTGTTTTAACAATGTAAAAACACATCACTGGTAATCATGAACAGAGCTCTTTGAAAACAAAATACGAACTCAGATTTTTTTTTGCTTCTTGTGTAATTCTTTTTTGCCTTCATTGATCAAAGATTGCTTCCTTCAACATCAACAACGAACCTATATCTAACATCGTTCTTCTCCAATCTCTCAAACGCTTCGTTGATGTAGTCCATCTTGATGATTTCAATCATGGAAGACAATTTCTTCTCCTTGCAAAACTCAAGCATCTCTTCTTGCTCCTTCATGCTCCCAATGAAACTCCCAGTGATGATCTTCCTCCCTACAAAAACACAAAAAATCTTCAGAACCCAGAAAGAATTCCAAGCTCTAAATCCAAATCCATGAAAAGTTAAAAACAGAGGCTCACCGAGCATGAGCATGGGGGTGACGAATTGCAGAGGGGTGTTGATGACACCCATCAAGATCAGCTTCCCATCAAGCTTCAACAAAGAAATGCAAGGCTCAAGAGCGTGAAAAACAGGGACTGTATCGATGACATAGTCGAACGAGTCAGCAGCTTCTTGCATCCGAGTTGCGTCCGAGCTGAGCAGGTAGTCGTCGGCTCCAAGATGCTCAAGAGCCTCCACTTTCTTCTTCTCAGAAGAGCTTATCACAGTCACATGGTGTCCCATAGCCTTTGCTATCTTAACCCCCATGTGCCCCACACCACCAAGTCCTAATATAGCTCCTTTCAACCCACTCTGCTTCAACCCAAAGTGTTTCAGTGGACTGTAAACTGTCACTCCGGCACACAGCAGCGGCGCTGCTTGTTCCGGCACCATTCCTTCCGGTATCTTCGCCACGAACCTTCCAAAAAGACCCCCACAAAATTCGTCAAAAGAATAGATCTAAAAAACGGTGATTATTTAAAAGCAGATAATTTGGTGTAAACTTTGGTTACTTTTGGTCGACGACCATGGACTCGGCGAAGCCTCCTTGGGTGGGTTTGCCGTCGGTGTAGACATGGTTGTAGGACCAGATTTTCTGGTTGCAGTATTGCTCGTTGTCTGATGTGCATGGCCTGCATTTCCTGCAGCACCCAACAATGCATCCGACTCCTACTACGTCCCCCACTTCGAATTTCGTAACCTCCGATCCCACTTCCACAACCTCACCAACCACTTCATGCCTATCCCACACAAACAGTAATCAACGAAATTATTATAAGAGACAAGAAAAGAGTAACTTAAAAGCAAAGCTGGAAGAAGAAAGGCCAATAATGGAGAGAGAGGTGTAGGTACCCAGGAACCATAGGGTAGTTGGACATGCCAAGATCATTCTTGACCTGGTGAAGATCAGTGTGGCAGACTCCACAGCAGGTGACTTTGATGTATACATCTTCAGGACCTGTGTTTCTGCAAAAAAAAAAAATTTCTTATTTTAAAAGTGAAAAAAAAAACACCATTAATGGAATATTTTACGATTAAGATCAGGGGGTGAAGAATGAGAAACTACCTGAGAGTGTAGGTGTAGGGTGAGAGAACACCAGAGGAGTCTCTTGCAGCCCATCCTTTTACTGTTCTTTCAGTTTCAAGACTGCCCATATTCTCAGACACAAAGAAACAGAGAGAATTGGTGGGTGAGTTTCAATGGAAGAAGAAGAAGACGAAAGGTGGCTGTAACTTGTACGTTTGTCTGTGACTGTGCGGCAGTATCAGGAAAATGCTGAGGCCATATAAAAGGTCGAATGCGTAGAGAGAGAGAGAGAGAGAGAGAATAAAACTGATTTGGCACGCGAGGGTGGACACCTCAGCAGTTGCGGTAGGTGAACTCGGGGTTGGGGAATTGTCCTTCTGCTGCTCGGTTGTACCTGCACCACTTTCCCAATCCCAAAGTTTGTGGGACCAGTCCTTTGCTTAAGCATTTTGATGATGGTTGTGAATGTTCTCATTGGTTCCTGTTTCTAGGTTGCACCAAAGTGAGGAGGATTATGGAAGCCTGTGATTGCTGCTATCCTTTCATGCGTCATGCCTACGTCACCTTCCAAACACAAACAGAATTTTTAGGTTACCTATGGGTGACATTCTTGACCATTTTATGCCCGTTTATTGGCCTGTTGGACTAGCATTCGCGGAGGCACGCATGCAAATCCTTTTTTATTTTTATTTTTAATTATTATATATATATATATATATATATTTAAACTATTATGCAAATCTTGCTTTTACTTCGTGCACATTCTTTTGGATATTTTAATTTCTAAATTGATGCCATGCCCGACACAAAGTTAATAACATCGTAATTTTTGTTATATATTTCATATTTTCCTTAAATATATATATATATATATATATGTATTTCCATATATAATGAATCATAATTCATATACCAACCTCTCCTCTCTCTCTCTCTCAGGATTGGTAAGAGAATTAAAGTAAAATGGTAATTTTCAATTATAATAAACCCTATTTGATAAGATTTTGTACTTCTATATGTAATATGGTTATAATAATTTAAATAAATTGAAAACTAGAATCCTGCGTCTTGTGTCTTTTTATCAACAGTATGCTTGGATTGATGAAATAAGAAAAAAAAAAATGAAAGAATTGAGTTTGATTTTTTTTATTTGGATTGTTAAAAAATAATTGGAAATGAAAGAAAAAAAAGATGAAAAATAATAGAATTGCTTTTGTCTATTTTAATCAATTTAGTTTCCATCCAAAATGAAAAGGAAAAAAAAAAAAAGGAAAGAAAAAGAATTAATAAAACTTTTAATAATATTGTATGAGAAAATTTATTAACTTTTTATATTTTAACTGTATTGACATTTTATATGAGGATACTTTTCCAAACAATATTAATCGTTTTTTATTTTTTATATGCTTTTGTTGACTTTCTATTAATAATCATTCAAATAATAATTATTATAAATATTATATTTATCTTTTATTTTAGCATTAAAGGATGTGGTGTGGTTAGCTTGTACAAAATCAGAGTTTGAGTCTTGATAAACTTGTAAAAAGCTAGAGTTTGAATATTGGTAGGCTTTGTTTAATATCAAGTAAAAGGGAAAGAGGTTTAGGTTTGTAAAAAATTAGGATTTGAGCCTTAACAGGCTTCCTTTGATACCAGAATTTGAATCTAATCTTGGCAGGCTTATAAAAAATTAGAGTTCGAATCTCAATAGATTTGTAAAAAATTTTCATGACATCTATCTGTCTACCTCTTACTTTTTTCTATCTCATTTTTTTTATATGTATTATTATTATTATTTAACATTCATTTTTTTTCATTTTATCAATAAAACAAAAGTGCACGTGCCTTTTTATTTTTTTTTATTATTATTACTTAACATTCTTTTATCATTTTAGCAATAAAACAAAAGTGCATTTCCCTTTTTATTTTTTTGGATGAATAAGATGAATAACAAAGAATCATGTAAAAATTATTATTAGTCTAGAATTCTATTAGGAAATAGAGCTTTATTATTATTTTAATTTTACAAACTTAAACTTTGACTCCCAAAGCAGTAAGTTTATTGGACTTGCCAAAATTCAAAATGCAATTATCACAAGCTTAAGAGTTTAATCGACTTCCTTACCACATCCCCAAATGCGAATTTCCTTTTTTATTAGTTTAAAATTAACAAATATTTTTATTTTGCATAATAAGATTACAAAAAAGCAAGAGTGAAGCATTGAATATAAAAATTTTGACATATCTTTAATTGTGCTGTAGGCACATATAAAAGTTACTTGGTAAATATATATACGTAATATATATGGATATATATGGAGAATACAAATTTATCCATAAACTGTATATGATTGACAGAGACATAATCTATCAAATAAATATTTGAGTTGGAATGGTATTTCATCGTGCAAGAACCACAATAATCTGATCTCCACGTTGATAGCAATCCCATCACTTCATCTGTTTTTCAGCGCATGACAATCGAAAACAATTTGTCAGGAGTAAAAGTACGTATTTTGCAAATGACATGACATATTATCACGGGATGGAGAGGCCTTAATTTATAGTTTACACGGATTCTTTAATGCACGAGGTTACGCTATATCGCTTGCGAAAAAAAATACAAATTGTATTATAAAGTATTATTCATTTATCCATCCTAAAATACCTGCCCCTAAAACTATCTAAGTTTAATCATTATCTTTATTTCTGTGCATTTTTTTGTCCTATTTAAACTTTTAAATTTAAGTACTAAATATTACTATTTCACTTGATATTAAAAAAAATTGGTAAATTATATCTATCTTTTGAGATGATTAAAAGAGTGAAAAATTGGTGCTTCAAACGGTAGGTGAAAGTCGGTAGAATCAAGACCGTACAACTGTGACCCTCTGTAAAAGACGATGGAAGATCAGCCAACTTTTCAAGACCTAACCATTTTTATATATGTTTTTTTCTATATACAAAGTTTAGTTTGGTTGAAAGATAAAGTTGGCCTACCATAAGTCTGCTTCCAAGTTTTATTCACAATCAATCTCACCAACCTCTGCTTGACAATCAATATAAAAAAAGAAGGGCCTTCAGCAGTCTGAGAACTTGACAAAAGCAAGCATGTCAAAGTGGCTTGGGAAACCATCCAAAATTATTTATTTACTAGTGGTACCCTCACCTTGGAATATGATAGTTGCGTCCCAACCAAAAATATTCACACATCTTGCTATAAAATTTGATCCCATTTTGTTTGAGATACCAATAGTACTATTTGTGCTCAATTTGTGGTTCACATTAAAACTATACCTACAATATCTCTAATATTTGTTTATTCCTATTAGTTTATTCCATTAAACCAATCCCCTAAAGAAATATATTGGTAAAGACTCCCAAGTTGGACTAAATTTCTTTTTTTTTGGCGAGAAGTTGGACTTAGTTTGATGCTACCTAAGAATAAAAAAATCTTGGTTCTTACTGGAGCAGATTTAGCATACATCCGGCAGCTAAAAGAAAATAATATTAAATAAGCTATTTATCACTTATCCAAAACAATATTCCAAACATGCGAACTGTCTTCATGTAGTAGTTGAAAGGATTTGCTCTACCAAACCAAACTATATGCCATAAGTCCACACAAGTACATGTCATGTTTAGTTAAAGTAGTCATGTGACTGGAAAAATTGGAATAGATCAAATTTATCCGATCAAAGTCATAGCAAGAAGGAATCAAAAGGCTGGCATATGCCAACTTGTTTCACTTTTCAGCAGCTGATGACTCAAAGTAATGGGAACAGAAAAAATTCATAACTTATTAAAAAGCAGGGGAAAAAAATTCATATTTCATCAAGGAATGGAATTTTCTTTCTGATTCTTAATCAGTAAACTGTGAAAACAATGAATTATGTAAAACATACTTGATGGGTTGGAAGCTGGACATGATGGAGAATAGGAATTGAGGCTTGACAAATTAAAGTAACTGCCTTTGCACACGACCTGGGGTTGTAAATTTCAGCTTATAGAGTTTCCTGCATGGAAAATAATCCTCTTGTCAATGCAATTTCCACATGTATCATGGTACAGCACAAGAAAAAATAGAACGATATGAGCACTTATTACTGAAACCTTACTAACACATTGCTAGAGGCTGTTTTGTAAAGTCGTGTCCTCCTGGTTCGATATAAAAAAAATTTGGCTGCCAAGTTAAGTGCCAAATGAAGCGAGTCTTTTCTTCTTCCTTTCCTGTTGAGGTAAGCAGAGTCAGTTGCCATTGAGAATGTTTTCACCAAAGCCACATATGAACATCCAAAATTGCTTGAAGCCACACATTTACTCTAGTTTGCAAACATAAGAATGTGGAGTCAGCAATTATAAGGTTGGTATAAATATGAGTCAAGACTGCTAGCAAAATGAGACAAAAAATCAAACAAAAAATTACCTTGACAAAATTCAAACAAACAAAATGAACAGAAGCTTGGAATATCTAGTTGTAACTTAAGAACTTGTAAGTTCCCAACTTCTTTGCATGTGGGAAGGCAGAGGAGCAACCAACTTGATGCTTTCTAGTTGTGAGAGATCATAGTCTGAATACAATTGCAAATTTTGCAAAACCAGAGAAATGTGAGGCAAAACCATTTGCTTGCAGTGAAGATGTAACTGAGGATGCTTATCAGAAATATTTCCATTCTCTACATTGAGACCAAAGGGAAGGGTTTTTCTCTTTGGAACTTCATTTGAGCTATTTACACGATTATAACAGGGAAAAGGTTTCCAGTTTTTATGAGTCTGCCACCCATATTTGTAGTCTCCAACTATTGGTGTTCCCAAAACTTCAGCACAGTGAACACGAAGCTGTGATGCCAACACATGGTTGAAGTTGTGAAGAGAAAAGTCAAGTCAGTAAAAAAGGGACAAATTTGCATTCCAACATTAAACTTAGTATTGAGTTCTGATCCGTACCTGGTGCTTTCTACCAGTAATAGGGGAAAGTTCCAACCATGTAAATCCTGCATAGTTAACTCTGGCATAAGAAACCCAGGCTTAATCCAAGACATTAGTACAAAAATTTCACCCGCAGATTAATTTTAGCTTCCTTAATTAGTTTTTATTCTGTTTCATCTATTTTTGTGCTTCACTTTATAATCAAGGATCAAGAGAAGTGAATCTTAACCATGCAACAAGTAGGATTTGTGAATGTTGGTCTGTTACACAAAGATATCAGAAATTCTCCCATTTCTATCTTCCTCCATGGGACATTTAGTAGGGCATTAATGGCATACTCCTTGCCTCAAGTCATACAACAAGTAAGCCTCATGGTAGCATTCACATCCTACTTCCTTATGTCCAGCCTAACTGTCCAAACTTTATGTAAAAATGTAGAAGACTTGCAAATAGGTTTTGTTGCTAACCATGAGATGATCCAATCACTTCATATTTTGTAATTGCATGTTGAGATGACAAACTTTGGGAATTGTTCATAACTGTGATTCGATCTGATTTTCCATTGTCCACCACCACCTGAAAACAATCAAACCTTGCAACCTTCAGTAGGTCCAAACTGTGAGCATGATGACCACAAGTAAATGGTTGAAGCTCCAACATATTATTGCATGGAAAATATGGTAAAACTGCTAGCCTATATGCCCATCCTCCATCTAGCATTTGGTAAAACTGCTATTCTATATGCCACATCCTCCCTCCAGCATTTGCTAAAATCATCTTTCTATCAGCAAGTCATTAGTATCTGTGTATGCAATATAGCAGCATAATAAATTCATTTACTTAATAATGAGTTGCGAATCTATTAGGCACATCTTGGATGGTGAAAAAATGACTGGTAAACTCTTGGAAAGGTTATATTCCTTCAGAAGTATGTGTGCATGTTCATATTATTAATCACCTAAGAAAAGCCATAAGTAAGATATAGCACTGAAAATATTTACAAAAGAGAAAAATGAAAAAAAAAAAATCAGTATGACACTTCATGTACTATTAATCTTATCTTCAAGAAGATGGAAACTAATATCTTTATGATTGTATAAGGTAATAGACACAGGTGTTTTACAATCTTTCTGACTTCAATCATACATGGCCTTGTTACCTTGTAAAATGCAAACAGTATCAACCGCATTATTTTCAATGTCCACAAGCCTCTTAAGACTATATGGTCAAACAACTTATGTGAGCAATCATCTTGGTTTCAGTTATTATTCTCCATAAATTTCCTGAAGGAATTGCCCAATAAAATCCCCAGGCTATCAAGCATTATCACACCAAGAATCTAGGCAACTAACACAGGCCCCAGTTTCATGGCTAGAAAACAGCTTCATGACACAGAATGCATCAATATTTGTAAATGGGCTAATCAGTTTTCACAAATTCTAACCTTTCCCAAAGGTGCTGATATTAAACCCTTTCGATGTCTAGGAGTTCCAATGACTAGCGCCCAATACCGTCTTTGCAGAATTCTTTTATCATTGTCAATGTCCTTTGAATATGAATAAATATATCAGGTTGCATTGGCAAAGAGAACAACTAACTTGCAAATTCCTATGAACATGTTCACATGCAGCATTCTCAGAGCCAGGCAAAACAATCAACAATTTCTTACATCATTTGATGCTCCAAATGTTTTCTCACGGAAGATGGAATGCAAAACTGTTGCACTTGTTTGTGTCCGTCCCATCACCAAGATGCCACTACTATCTCTGTCAAGTCTGTGGACCTATTATACAAAAAAACTTCTTTATCAAGGGTTAACATATTAAAAAGCAACCAGTAAGAAAATTGTCAAGGATTTTTTGTACCAACGCCCCCTGAACTATATATAAAGTTGTAAATTGCCCCTTAAACTATAGCATTGGCACCAATACCCCGGAACTTTAGAAACAGTTGCAAATTGCCCCATAAAATCCACCATGCGCGGGTTCAATTCCCGTCGTTCGCCCATATTTCATTAATCCACTAATCCACTTAATATTATTATAAAAATATTCATATTTAATAAAAAAAATTAATTTAATATTAAACTTAATATTTACATATATATATATATATGTATATATAACAATATATTTTTTTATTATATAAAAATATATTTATATAAATATATTTATTATATAACGATCTGTTATATAAATGGGCAAGTGCTCCTTTCCATTATGTATGGAATTGGCACCAATACCTCTCGAACTTTACAAACAGTTGCAAATTGCACCTCACTCATAAACACAATGTATTTTTACTTGAAACACAATGTATTTTCACCTAAAACACAATAATTTTTTACTGTTCATGAACATTTTTTTTGCATAAATGATATAACCTAATTTATTTTTTCACCCATTGCTACTTATCTCAGCCTTTAATAGAAGGAAAATTACATCTTTACAATTAATAATATACTGCATTTATGAGTTAGGGGACAATTTGCAACTGTTTCTAAAGTTCAGGGGGGTATTAGTGCTAATTCCATAATTTAGAGGGCAATTTACAACTATTTCTAAAGTGCAGGGGTATTAGTGCCATTTTCATAGTTTAGGGGAGCAATTTGCAACTGTTTCTAAAGTTTAAGGGGGTATTGGTGCTAATTTTATAGTTCGGGGGCGTTGGTACAAAAAACCCTATTGGCAAAATAGAAGAAAGATATGTGCTTCCAGATCATGCAATGAATATAGTAAAAGTTCTAGAAACAATTGGAACTTAAAAAGTGTATCACAATAACACTCCCTGATATTGTGCTTTCCAAAAAATAAGCTAGTCTATATGCCGGTTTCTTCTAATGGAAAAATGCCCAAAAATCAAAACATTACATTCAACAATCACACATCAACATTTTATTTCCATCTCACAATAATGAGACTTCCCTTTCTTTTCTACTGGCCAAAAAAACAAAACGTTCCTATATTAAAAGGTTGTCATCTTATCAGAATCTTTACATTGTTTTTATTCCCCACACATTGCTAACATATGTGTCCATATAGGAAAAGTATAAGACATCCGTACAAGTTTCTGCATGGCTTGAGCAGAAACACAAGAAAACCTTCCTATATGGCATTCTGTACGAGTTCTCATGATTATACTACTGGTTACAGTTAATCATAAAGAATAGCAGATAAGAAAAATTAAAACAAACTCACCAGCCGAGGGGGTTCTGAGTAGTCGTAAGTTAAGCAAGTGGCAGCCAATTCATCTAAACTTCTTTTGATTCCACTGCCTCCCTGTGCAATGAATATATCTTTATTTACATATCAAAACAATAAAACCCACTACATTCAATTGAACACCAAAACAAGAAAACCACCTATCAACTATAAATAGCCAACCTGAACAGGCATTCCAGGAGGTTTATTGACAACAATAATTGCGGGATCCTAATTTCAGTAAGCCAAATGGAAGTCAAATATGTTAGTCTAAAGAATGATAGCTCAATACCCATATCAAACAGAACAGAGAGAACGCCCAAAACCTTATACAACTCAAGGTTGCGAATAAAGCTCACTTCATCTTCATTGCAATGACATTCTTTCTTATCAATAGGGGACTCTTGAACAGTAATTGGTAGATATATTCTGTCTCCTAAGTTCATTGAGTCTTTAGCTGCCACCTTTCAATAATTTCAAACATCAACAACACAATCTTTCCCATAGAGAAGCAAATGCACTGAGAATGAAACAATGCTATTTACCCTTCTAAGTCGGCGTTTCTGTAACTGAGCACCCGCATCAGAATGTTCCAATACGTCACAGCATTCTCTTCGAACCTGCAAGTAACGAAAAAGAACCATGAGGAATTGAAGCAAGGAAGCACCTTTGTCATTGCTATTTTATGTGCGCGAAACCAACCTGCCTGAGGCGGAAGAGCTTCTGAACAAGGCTTCTGGGAAGCTCAGGGCGGCACCGGAGAACCCATTTAAGCGCCGTTGTCGAGGCCGTATATGCTGACACCGCAGCTCCATGGCCGCCTACGGCGTCGTTTCTTGGCTCCCGTCTCTTCCTAGAAATCCCCTTCCCCAGAATTGCACCGTCAACGGTGACAGTGTACGGAGGCAAAGTGAACCATTTGTCGCCATTCTCATCACCGCGCTTTTCCCCTTGTGTAAGGGTTTCGGAGGCGTAGTTAGCACGCCACTCGTGGAAGGCCGTGATAGATTGTCTCTCGCCACCGAACAAGACCGCGTGTGCTTGTGAACGGAGAAGAATCCGGCGGCGGAGGAGTTTGGGGCTCATCGCCATGTTTGTGGTTTTCAGGGTTTGATGGCAAAGAGGGTTGAAGGAGGAGGAAGACGAAAGCCCACCAAGGTTTAAGGAGGGTTTTGGGTCTGAGTGCAACAGCCCATTTAAAAATGATAATCGCCAATTTCACAGGTTCAAAAATCAATAAATATTTCAGCTTCAATTTTTTCTACCAAGTTTTTAGTTTGATTCCATTTTATTTTTAAATATGGTTTATATTCCTTCATATGAAAGAAACACTCGTATGTTTACACACTTCATTTATGAACACGTGAGGCTCAATAGAAGGAAGCCCAAGTTTCCATGTGAGAATTTATATTTCACCAAAAATAAATGTGGGAATTTATATTTGGTTATTTAATTAGTTCATTCTTTTTTAAGAATTCACTTTTTTATGTATAATATTTATTAACTAATTATCTTATAATATTTTAACTGTTATATTATATTATTTGATAAATGAGTTAGCTTGATTAGTCCTTCCAAAAACTAAGACATGGGTCACTCACTTATTATGGAAAAAAAAAAAAAAAAAAACACCAGGGAGAGGGCAATGCTACAATTAATGATAACATGGTCCATCAATTAAATACCTTTTCATTGGAAATATCAATTATGCTTTGAATTTCATATATACACATGCAGTATTGTAATTTGTAGATTATTTTATATATTGTGCACGGAATCAGCGCCCCTATTAATTAATTAGATTAATTACACAAAAAAAAAAAAAAAAAAAACCTTTCAAAATTAAACATCAAAAAATGTTTATTAGGAATCCGAGAGGCAACAGTCGGCAAAGGCTTATAGCCCAGACCCAAAGGGCAAAAAAAGTTATATTTCAAATATTTTCTAAGCAATATTTGATCAAGCCAGCAGTGACTAGTGAAACTTTGGGATACATATATATATAACTCTCAGATCAAAATCTGGTTTATTGCCCTTTACTAAATTTTAATACATAAAAAAGTGATATACTAAATGCTTAATTCATCACCTAATTCCTTGCAGTCATTATAAACCCATCAAAACGATGATATTATATGATGTGTATATTAATGTGCTAAATTAATACACTAGGAAATATTAATGTGTTGGTGGGTGTGGGTAGCATTACAGTACGTAGTGATCATGTCAATGATATGACCATCATCAGCAGCGAGGGTCTCGAGAAACCTTGTGACCTTGACCTGGACTGGGACCAGAGTCCCTGGTTCGCACAAGGATCCGAGCCTGAAGTTTCCTGGATCTGTGACCTTCACCACCTCGGCTTGGCCCCGAATGCTTCATCGTCCCCAGTGCTTCCGACCTCTCCATTAACGTCTTCGATGGTACACCAACAACTACTTCAATATTCATGAATCTGCTCAACATTAACAGCATCAGAATAACACCACCTTGCAGACGTACAAACCTTGCTTCTCCACCCATCATTTTCTCAAGGATAAGTTGTATGTGCGCACGTACGTATATAGCTTCAGCTGAGAAATTAATCTAAGTTTGATGATTTTGAAAAAGCTCTACCAAAGTATATGTTTTTGCATGAAGACTATATAGCACTACCCTACAACATTAACACAGGGAGAGACTGAGAGAGAGTACATATGTAATTACAAAGTTCATTTTTTGTGGTACATCTTATTTATACAACTCTAAAGTGTGAGTGGGTTGTTTATTTCATTTATTTTTATTTCTTTGGGGGGTCTTTTTCTCTTTGACGTTGCAGCCTTATGGGCTGCAGGGTTTTAGAAGTAAAAACAAATTGAGTACTGTGATGGTTTGGAGGAAATGCATTGAAGATAGAAAACATAAAAATTTAGGCAGTATCAATTTTCTAAGTCGCGGTTTATGGTCTTTTTCAAGTTTAAAATTGAAATATATATATATATATATATAATTAAATAAAATTACTAGGAAAGTTTTTCCCGGAAGCCACGTATCTCATAATTTATTAAAGCTTATAATTTGTGTCCATTTCCTTTTTGAGAGTTGCGTTTTAATTATTTTATTGTACGTTGTCACTCAAAGAAATTATAAAATAATAAAAAAATGGGAAAAATATATATTATATGAATTATGGCTTTCAATTTTTTTTTAGAAGAAAAATCGTACTGCTTAACCTTGAAACTACGTTTCTCCTTTAATTGTTTAGGTTGAAGACATAACCTTGAAACTACGTTTCCACTTTAATTGTCTAAGTTGAAGATATTATTTTTTGGAGTTAATAGCACCATGGCTTCTAAACTACATATTCATTTTCACTTTGATCAAAGTATATATATATATATATATATATATATCTTATTCCCGGTTTTTCAACCCTAAATTACATATTTATTTACACTTTGATAATATTTTTAATATTCTATCAGTTTATTGACAGTTAATTGTCTTTGGAAAAAGATAATATATCAATTATAAATACGACACTAAAGCTGCTTTTGAAAAAAAGGGCATGTGTAAAAAAATTCAAAAATTGATAAATAATATTGGAAAATAACTAAATTATTACTTATAATGTGGTCGAAGGGCAAAAATAAAAACGAATTATTTTAGAGACCAAAATTTAAATCCATATATAGTTTAAGAATTTATTTATTTGTTAAAAATGTAGTTTTAGAATTTAGAAAGCTATCAACACTAATTTTTATTGGTGACATACACGTCACACACACAACCAAACAACTCATATACCCCATTTTGCGTGAAAAGTGGTACATAAAATTTGTGTTTGACTGCTCTTAATCAAAGTAGAAAGAGTTAATTTTGTACGTGGGCGGTGTTTATATACAAATCTCTTGGGATTAACAAGGCCGTTGACCTCTGTACATGCAGTGCTTACATACACTCACAGTTAAAAAAAATGCTTGCTTTAATTTGTTTCATGTTGTTGCGACTCCCACAGCAAACATTTTCTTGTGCTTCACGTTCACGTTACCTACACTTGCCTACCTACACCATGAATTTCAAAATTACTACAGCAACTAAAATTGTATGTATCTCATTCTCATTCGGTCGTCGACACTTTTAGGTTAATTCTTTATAATTTCAACACTACGCTGTAATCGAAATTCTCACTTTCAAAGTGTCACGAAATGAAATTGCACGTGCTTGCTTAATTAGTCCATCTTACGCAACATATATATTTTGACGGTGGAAAACAATACCCCCCATTAACTAATTATTAAGGAATTGATGAAGTATAAGATGTTATTCAAGTTAAGTGAGGAATTAAATTCAAGAATTAAGTAGTACCATGTAAACTAAGAATTTTGTTGAGAGATTCCATTTTCCGGTTTGTGTATTAATCAATCAAGTCATGACCCTTTTGTTAAAAAAAAATAAAAATAAAAATATCAAAGTCACATGACTCTCTCACGCACGCATGCGCTGCCATTCATATCTTTAACGTTGGAAATTAAGTATGCGAAAGGTCAGATCCAACAATTTTTGGTTTAGATTCATGCGAAGATCATATATATATATATATATATATATATATATATATATTTATAGGATTAGGATCAGGAATTACTAAATAACGGTGTTTTCTAGAGAATCACTGTGTAAAAGAAGTAATGAATATTGTTTACATTATATTTTGATTGAAGGAACAGGAGAGAAAGAAAACGAAATAATTTAATTCATTTGTTTGATTTGTTAAAAATTAGTGGAAAAGAATGTGAAAATTTTCTTATAATTTTAGTGCATTCCAAATCTATTAATTTCCATACAAAAAAAAAAAAGAAGAGAAAAATATAAAATATATTAAGTTTTTTATTTTTTTATAATAATCATCCCAAATAATAATGATTATAAATGATATATTTTTCCTTTTGTGATTGTAATATATTTTATATAAAATATGTAATTGAAGGCTCAATTTCCGAATTAATTAAACTTTTAAACTTTTTTGTTTAATTAATTATAGTTTATATTTTTATATTTTTTATTTAAGAGCAACCTAAGTGGGATAGGCTATTGCCTAAAGCCACACTTTGATGAGGGTCTCTCAAAATTTTAAAAATCTCTCTCTCTGTATATATATCATCAAATATATAAATCATATTTAAAATCGATTTTCTTTTTTATTTATTTTTTGTAAATAACTTATATTTTTATTAAAATTTGCATCCATTCAAAATTGTAAGTTGTAGTTCTTTTTCAAGACTAAGTTTTTTCTTTTCCTATTTTTTGTCACAAAAAAAAAAAAAAAACTGAGCTCTCTCTCATTTGATTATGTGGCAAGGGTTTATCATCTTGCCATCCATGATATTTAAGTATGTGTACTTTAATATCAGTTTGAATATTTTTATTTTACAAAAATTATTACTGTTCTTTTCAAATATTTCACAAAAATTTGGTCTAAACCCCCCATAATCTTAGGCCGGCTCAGTAATTAAGAGATTAAGCAAACACGAATGATAAGAAATGTCCATAGTAATAATAGAGCCATTTGTAATATGATAATATTCAATAAAAAAAGAAAAGAAAAGAAAAGAAAAAATCAAAATAAGCCCAACATTATATCAAGTAGTGAGAGGCAATTGGGATGGTTATTATTGGCAGGGAGCTGGACCCACGATGACAAGACTGATAGGAACAAAAGGCAAATGTCGAAATGCATGTCGCACAGCAGGCATGGCCGGCCTCACATTTCGGAGGAATTAAAAATATGGGGGCCTGTATATATTATCAAAAGATATATAATAAATAAAAATTTATTAAAAATTTTACTTCTTTTTTCTATAGCTATTATTTTAAAATTCATATTTTTTTTAAAGAAAAAAATTGTGCAATAATTCAATGAACTTAGCTTCAAGTAACCCGATTAACATAATATTTTAATTGTAAATATAATTTTAGAAAATTGAACTTACCAGAAACTAAAATATAAAATTAACATATTTTAATAAAATAGTAATAATATTATTCGATTAAATTTTATTAATAAAATAAATGAAAAAGAAATTTTTTTACTAATATTAGGACACTGGCAGTTTGTTTATAAACCCATAATACACTTCTTTTTCTTTTCTTTTTTTTCTTTTTTTCGCGTCAAATAAGCAAATTGCATCTATGGTAAAAGTTCTTTCCGCAGGATTACATTCCAATACCCAAATTCTCCAAAAACCAATTATAAGATAAGATTAGTGCAATCTTGCCAATCTGGTAGCAAAAAAAAAAGGAAGAATATATATATATATATATATATACATATACAAATTCGTATAAAACTCTAAAAGCTAAAACATTTTCACATTAAAAGAAAATTTAGATAGCGGGGATAAGGATAACTATTAAGCATAAAAAAATTATCTTACCAGTTTTTCTGCGACTCTGTGCTATTGCTGGGGTTTGTTGCTTGCTATGCTTAGGGATTGTTGTCTGCACAAATACAAATAAGCATTAGATTTTATCAAGTGTGTTTATTAAAATATTAGTTTTTAATTTTTTTTATTATGTTAATACACGTGGCACTGAGGCAGCTGGGAGGAAAAAAAACCAACAAATTTAATCAAATAATGCAAACTGCGAATATATAATTTGAATTAACGTGGCACTGATCAAATAATGCGACGTGTGAATATATAATTTAATCAAAGACACGAGGAATTAGTTTATTTATTATTATTATTATTATAAAAAAGACCATCTTTGCAGTCCTACAGGTAACTGGGGAGAAAAAAAAACCAAAAAAATTTAATTAAATAATGCAAACTGTGAATATATAATTTAATCAAGGACACAACTATCTAATTTTTTTTAATAAAAAAATATCTCAATATAAAAATTATCAATTTAAAATTTTATTAGAAGATAAGATCGTATTGCTCTAAAAAAAATTAAAAAATTTAATTAAATAATGTAAATTGTGAATATATAATTCAATTAAAGACGTGATGAATTAATTTTTTTTAAAATATAAAAAATAATTTTAATATGGAAATTATTAATTTAAAATTCTATTAGAAGCCTTATTGCTCTCCAGGTGCATGCGACGAATTAACCTTAATAATTGAATTTAGAAAAGTTAAATTACTTATGCCTAAACCAAATTTCGATCTCAAATTCAATATTTATGTATAGTAGCTAGCTAGGCATATAGAAGGAAACGCAGCGTTTAGAGTTGATTTGGTGAAGATCATTGTTGGTGAAATCGGATAATTTCCCACTCAAATTCGATTATACGATGAATAGTACTGTATACTTGAATAGTATCGAATACGAAATCATGCGTATGAGCGATCTCCCCATGATAATTGAATACTGAACACGAAAAAAACGATATTTACGAGGTTCGGTATAAATTATACCTACATCCTCGGACACTGCTAACCACTCCACTAATTTTAAAGAGGAATTACAAATTTGGGTATTTTGATAATATACTCACAAACTGAAGAAAATACAAATGAGAGAAAAATAACTCACACAGTAAAATTTTTCTCTCTTTAATTTCTCTCATTATAAAAGATTTCTGAGGGATGCTTAACAAACTGAAGGAGAGCCCCTCCTTTGTCACATGGGCTGCTGCACCTACCTTTTATATTTGTTAAAAGGTGCGGCACCCACCAACAAATCTCCACCTTGATGCTCTTTTGACAAAAATAAATCTCGTAGTGCCTTCAAATGCGCCTGTTGGCGCCAATTCAAATTTGCAGGATATTGATCAAATCCAAACAATGTTTAAACTTGATCGTTGTCACCACCTTAATTAGCATATCTGCAGGGTTATCCTCTGTTTTAATTTTCTGAAGTAGAATCTCACCATCTTCGAAGATCTCCCGCACAAAATGATAACGAACGTCAATGTGCTTCGTCCTTCCATGATAGACTTGGTTCTTTGCTAAATGAATAGCGCTCATACTGTCACAATACATTGGAATGTGCTTTTGACCAACACCCAAATCTTCAAGTAACCCTTAAAGCCAAATTGCTTCCTTTACAGCCTCTGTCACTGCCATATACTCTGCCTCCGTAGTGGACAAAGCTACCGTTGATTGCAAAGTAGACTTCCAACTCACCGGTGCTTTTGCTAATGTAAACACATAACCGGTTGTAAATCGACGCTTATCCAAATCACCTGCATAATCAGAATCACAATATCCAACTATACTCTGACCAATAGTATCATCCCGCTCAAACATCAATCCAACATTTACAGTCTTAATTAAATACAGCAGAATCCATTTCACAGCTTCCAAATGTCCTTTGCCAGGATCATGCATATACTTACTTATAGTTCCAACTGCTTGTGAAATGTTGGATCTCGTGCACATCATTGCATACATCAAGCTACCAACTGCATTTGCATATGGAACATTTTCCATATACTTCCGCTCCGCATCATTCTTGGGAGATAACTGAGAACTGAGCTTCAAATGAGGAGGAAGTGGAGTACTTACAGGTCTTGTCTTGCCATCCATACCAAAACGTTGCGATTACGCTTCAAATATTGTCTTTGTGACAATGCAACCTTACCTCCTTTTCTGTCTCTACTTATCTCCATACCGAGAATCTTCTTACCTTCTCCCAAATCTTTCATCTCGAACTCTTGATTCAACTGAGCCTTCAGTGTATTAATCTCTGTCAGACTCTTCCATGTAATCAACATATCATCAACATACAAGATTAGATAAATGAAAGAACCGCCTTGTAGCATCTTAAAATACACACAATGGTCATGCTTGCTTCTGGTGTATTTCTTTGTCAACATAAATTGATCAAATCGCTTGTACCATTGCCTTGGGAATTGTTTCAATCCATACATCGATTTTTCCAATTTGCAAACTCAATCTTCTTTTCTAGCAACCTTGAATCCATCAGGCTGAGTCATATAGATTTCCTTTTCCAAGTTACCGTGTAGAAACGCGGTTTTCACATCCAATTGAACTAGTTTCAAATCAAACTGCGCTACCAAAGCCAACAAAATTTTAATGGAGGAATGTTTAACAACTGGAGAAAATACCTTATTATAGTCAATGCCCTCCTTTTGAGTGTAGCCCTTAGCCACCAATCTTGCTTTGTAGCGAACCTCATTCTTGTCAGGAAATCCTTCTTTTTTTGCAAATACCTACTTGCACCCAATTGCCTTTTTACCTTTCGGTAGTTGAGCCAACTTCCATGTCTTATTCTTCTGAAGTGACTGCATTTCTTCATCCATGGCTTTCTTCCACTTGTTGACTTCTGGACCTTTGATTGCTTCACGATAAGTAGAAGAAACACCATCATTTACAATTGGTAGTGCATAGGCCACTGTATTTCTGAGATGGGTAGGTAGGTCAGCCATACCCTTGGCGGCGGTATGTCAACATTCGTCGTGTATCAACCGATTGATCTATGTTGTTGTGGAGGTTCTTGGGTTGATACCTCCTCTTCATCATAATTCTCCTCTGCTATTGGAGAACTCTCGTCTTCATCTGCTGGGACAGTGGTATTCTTTTTAAACTCCACCTGCTTCTGAACTTGCTCCACCTGCTGTTGAGTTTTATTTGTCTCTACTGTCACATTCTTTAACATAGCAGACTCATCAAATGTAATATCTCTACTAAAGATTATTTTTCTATTATCAGGACTCCATAGACGATATCCCTTTACTCCAGAAGTAATACCCATAAAAAGTGCTTTCTTTGCTCTCGGGTCTAACTTAGACTCTCTTACATGATAATATACAATATAACCAAATACATGTAAAAATCATAATCTTTAGCAGGTTCTTCAGACCATACCTCCATAGGTGTTTTACCTTCAATTCCAGCAAATAGTAGTTGATTAACAAGATGACATGCATACGTCAAAACTTCAGCCTAAAATTGTTTGCCCAACCCAGCATTGGACAACATACACCGGACATTCTCCACTAGAGTCCGATTCATGCGTTCTGCCACCCCATTCTGTTGTAGTGTATTTCTGACTGTGAAGTGCCTCACAATACCTTCATCATGACAGACTTTCATAAACGGGTCATTTGAGTACTCAGTCCCATTGTCTGATCAGATTCACTTGATCTTTCTATCAGTTTACGTCTCGATCATCTTTTTCCACTGTAGAAAGATTCCTAACACTTCATCTTTCGTTTTCATGGGATACACCCAAACTTTCCTAGAGAAGTCATCAACAAAAGTAACAAAATAATGCTTACCACCCATTGATGGAGTCGTTGTCGGTCCCCATACGTCAGAGTGAACGTAGTCTAAAATACCTTACGTATTGTGGATTGCAGTGTCAAATTCAACTCTTGTTTTATTCCCCATAACACAATGCTCACAAAATCCAACTTCCCAATTTTTGCACCTTTTAACAAACCTTGCTTCACCAGTGTTTGCAAAGCCTTTTCACCGGGATGTCCCAATCGCATATGCCATAACTTGGTAGTTTCTCCAAGATTATTTCCACCAGAAACTGCTGCTGCTGATCCAATAATTGTACTTCCTTGATAATAGTACAAATTATTCCGCCGCATGCCTTTCATTGCCAAGAGAGCACCACTTGTAACTTTTAGAACTCCATCTCGTATTGTCATTGGAAAGCCCTTTGATTCTAAGGCTCCCAAAGAGATGAGATTCTTCTTCATATTCGGTACAAACCGAACGTCTGTCAAAACTCTAGTTGATCCATCATGATTTCATAGCCGGATTGAACCAATCCCATATATTTTACACGAACTATCATCGCGCATATAGACAACTCCACCATTAAGCTCCTTGAATTTGATGAACCATTCCTTGATGGGACACATATGGAATGTACATCCGGAATCCATAAGTCATTCGTCTGAATGGAGTGTCGAACATGAACCAACCAGTGCAAGATCATCATCATCAGCGCCCTCTGCTACACATGCATTTGAAGCAGTTTTTCTCTTTTCTGCAATTTCGGACAATCTTTCTTCCAATAACCTTTCTCACGACAAAAGGCACATCATCTTTACCAGGTCTTCCTCTTGACTTGGATCTCCCTCGTCTTCCTTTCGACTTGGATCTCCCTCGTCTTCCTTTCTTTGAGTCTTGTTGGCAACCCCTTGCTGCTAAAGCTTCCGCTGCTACAAACCTGCTTTCCTTTTTATCTTTCTTTCTAGTTTCATAACTATAAAAAACAGTATACACAACATCTAAAGACACATTATCTTGGCCATGTACTAATGTGGTAATTAAATGATCAAATTCATCCGGAAGCGAAGCCAACAACATCAAAGCTAAATCCTCATCTTTGAAAGTTTCATCTAAATTTTGCAAATCTGCTACCAATTGATTGAAAGTAGTAATGTGGTTGTTTATAGTGGTACCTAAATGATATTCAAAGCGGAACAACTTCTTTTTCAAATAGAGCTGATTCTAACTGCTCTTCTTCATAAATTTGTTCTCTAATACCTGCCAGAGTTTGCTTGCAGAAGTCTCCTTCATGAATGTGTACTTCTGTTCTCTCGATAGACATGAACGAATTGTACCACATGCTAAGCGGTTGATGTTTTTCCATTCATTTTCATCAACTCCATCGGGCTTCTTTTCTTCAATGGCAATGTCTAGATCTTGCTGAAAGAGAGCGTCTAGAACCTCGCCTTGCCACATACCGAAATGACCGGTACCATCGAACTTCTCCACCTCGAACCTTGCATTCATAGTTGTCCTTGTCATGATGGTTGAAGGAATTACTAACTTGCCGGAGGAGGAGGATGCTTCTTCTTTGGCCGAGGGTACTTCTGTCATATTGCACAAACTGTATTCAATAGTAAAACGAATGCCTAGGATGAACCTTCAGCTCTGATACCACTTGTTGGGGAAATCGGGTAATTTCCCATTCAAATTCGATTACACGATAAATAGTACCGTATACGTGAATAATACCGTATACGTGAATAGTACCGAATACGAAATACTATACGTATGAACAGTACCCCCCGATAATAATTGAATACAGAACACACAAAAAACACGATATTTACGATGTTCGGTGTAAATTATACCTACATCCTCAGGCACTGCTAACCACTCCACTAATTTCAAAGAGGAATTACAAATTTGGGTATTTTGATAATATACCCACAAACTGGAGAAAATACAAATAAGAGAAAAATAACTCACACAGTAAAATTTTTCTCTCTCGAATTTCTCTCATTACAAAAGATTTCTGAGGGATGCTTAACAAACTGAAGAGATGGGTTATTTATAGGAGAGCCCCTCCCTATTCTTTTTCACTATACGCGGTGGAAACCGCGTCTCTTCTTTCAGCAAAGGCTGCCAGCAGCCAAAGCCTTTCTCTTCCTCCTTTGTCACATGGGCTGCTGCACCTATCTTTTATATTTGTCAAAAGGTGCAGCACCCACCAAAAATCATGGTCGACGACGATGAAGCCTACGACACTTCGTTTTCTCTACAGCTTGTAAGTACAATCATCTTCTCTGCCTCTGTTCTGGGTTTTGCATGCATGCACGTATGCCGCTATATGTATTTATTGAGTTCTGATCACTTGGAATTTGGCAATAACTACTGCAGCTTCAGGTGTTGTACACATACAAATTTAATTTCATTTTTATTTCTTTTAATTATTTGATTTCATATTGTGGAAACAAATTATGTAAAAAACACTCACTTTTGACCATTTAATAATTAATACTTAAACTATACCTCCTTAGACTTTCATTCTACCCTTATCTTTTTTGTTTTTTAAATTTTAATTAAACATTTAGCTGATGCTTCTTCTTCTTTTTCTTCTTCTTCTTTTGTCAATTGGTATAAAAGGGAAAGTTTCAAACACAAAATTAATTAATCTTATAACACTTTATTTTCAAACAAAATAATATCAAGGTATAAGTTTTTTGTTGTGTGCATGGCATGTCCGTTACCCACAAATAATCTAGAAGACTTCAAAACAATTTTGAGAAATGTTGTTTTGAGGTAAAATACAGAACATTAACCCACAAATAATCTAGAAGACTTAAAACAATTTTGAGAAATGTTGTTTCGAGGTAAAATATATAACTTTAATTTTTTCATTTCAAAGAAAGCGCCTCTTTCTATTATTTCATAAACTTGTTGTATCCCAAGTGAATAATATATATGTAGTCCGTAGTCTCTGGTTTAAACCCTTGATTTTTGCATATTCATAAAAAAAACAAAAAATATTGGTTCTGTTAAATCATAAACTTAATCTATTATGTGAGCCCAAACCCAAACCCAATTAAATTGGAGTTCAAGTCCATGATCAAGATCCAAAACTATGAGCTTTCTATCTAAAATCTTCTAGGGTGTGATAATTGTGCATGTGAATCATTTAATAAAATATTGTTAAAATGTTGGAGAAGAAAGAGGTGTATGGTTATTGTAATTTTGAATTAGTTTATTTATGTGGTGTAGGATTGTTTGTAAGTAGTATAAATACCCCTATCCATTATGGTTTAATCATAAAGAAGAAATAAGAGCTTCTAAGTGAGTAAAAAAAGCAAAGTCTTATAAGAGTGAGTTGTAATATCTTGTTTTTGAGTGAGAGTGCTATTGTAATATTCCTTTGAGTTTGAATAAAAGATATTTGTATGAGTGTTTCATTTCCAACAAAGTGGTATCAGAGGTAGAAATTTTTGCTAAAAATATTGGTATAGCAAATCAAATTGAAGGTCTCGACGAGGGGAACACGACACTGCAAAAATAGCCAGATCGGAGCATGTTAACCGGTGTTGACTTTCTGTTGATAGGTGTTGACTTCCTGTTGATTGATGTTGATCATAGTTTGATTGACGACGAAATAGTTCTGGAATATTTTGGGTATTTTATCAACCAACCTATTTCAATTCATTTTTATATCAATAATTGGAAAAAAAAAATACTATTTTGTATATTGTGGAAATTATGGCAAATGATATGATGTCTTTCCAAGTACCAACACTCAACAACAATAACTATGATAATTGGAGTATCAAGATGAAGGCTCTATTGGGTGCACATGATATTTGGGAAATCATGGAGAAAGGTTTAAGTAAACCTAATGCTGAAACCACTTCAACCAACATACAAAAGGGTTCTTTAAAGGATTCGAGAAAGAGAGACAAGAAGGCTCTCTACCTTACCTATCAAGCCTTGAATGATGATGAGTTTGAGAAGATTTCAAGTGCAACCTCTGCCAAAGAAGCGTGGGAGAAGCTGTAAACCTCTTACAGAGGATCCGAACAAGTGAAGATAGTAATCTCCAAACATTAAGAGGTGAATTCGAATCTTTACATATGAACGTATTTGAGCCTATTTCTGATTATTTTTCTCGAGTTTTATCCGTTTCTAATAACTTAAAAGAAATAGTGAAAAACTTGATGGTGCAAGGATTATTGAAAAGATACTCTAATATTTGGATCCTAAATTTGAGCATATTATTGTAACAATTGAGGAAACTAAGGATTTAGAAAAGACAGTGATTGAACAACTCCAAGGATTGTTGCAAGCCTATGAAGAGAAACACAAGAAGAAGTAAGGAATCATCGAACAACTTCTCAAAACTCAACTCAAAGAGAAAAATGAAAGTCAAGGAAATCAATATGGCTGAGGCAAAGGTAGAGGCCATGGACGAGGTGGAAGCTGTGGTCGTGGTCGAGGTTGGAACAACAATATTTTCAACAATAACTACGAGAAAGGAAATTGCTCATCAAGAGGTCGTGGAAGAGGCAACTCAAACTCAAGGTATTATAAATCTCAATTTCAATGTTACAATTGTAAAAAATATAGAGTATGAGAAGATCAACTATGTGGAGAAGAAAAATAATGAGAAAGGGACTCTTCTTCTAGTACGAAAGGAGAATGATGGTGGCCAAGCAAACTCTTGGTATCTCGACACCGGTGCAAGCAATCACATGTGTGGAAGAAAAGACATATTCATAGAGCTAGATGAATTAGTTACCGACAATGTCTTATTTGGGGATGATTCTAAAATATTGGTGAAAGGAAAATGTAACATCCTCATTCGTTCAAAAGATGAAAGTCATAAGTTTTTACTATGTGCCCGATATGAAAAGTTATGATATTCATATGAAGAATCATAATCTTTCAATAAAAGATGACAAAAGTAAGTTCATTGTTAAAGTGTTGATAACGAAGAATAGAATGTTCATGATCAACATTCAAAATGATGTTGTAAAATGTTTAAAAGCTTGCTCTAAAGATGCAAAATGGTTGTGACATCTTCGGATGTTGTAAAATGTTTAAAAGCTTGCTATAAAGATGCACAATGGTTGTGGCATCTTTGGTTTGGGCATCTCAATTTTGAAAGCTTGGAGCTATTGTCCAAAAAGAAAATGGTGAGAATGTTATCTCATATCAATCATCCTGATCAGCTTTGTGAAGGGTGTCTACTTGGAAAACAATTCAAGAAAAGTTTTCCAAAGAAATCATAATCAAGAGCCAAAAAGCCACTTGAACTCATCCATACCGATGTGTACGGTTCAATCAAGCAAAATTCTCTCAGTAACAGAAATTATTTCATTGTCTTTATGGATGATTTTTCAAGAAAAATATGGGTGTATTTATTGAAATAAAAATCAGAAGCTTTTGAAGTATTCAAGAAATTCAAAGTTGCTGTTGAAAAGAAAAGCGGACTTAAGATCAAAGTAATAAAATCTGATCGAGGAGGAGAGTTCACTTCCAATGAATTCCAAGAATTTTGTGTAGCAAATGGAATTCGACGTCCTCTAACCATTCCAAGATCCCCTCAATAGAACGGTGTTACTGTAGGAAAAAATAGAATCATTCTTGATATGGCACGAAGCATGCTCAAGTGTAAGACTTGCCTAAGGAGTTTTGGGCAAAGCTATAGCAATTGTGGTTTACCTTTTAAATCAATTTCTAACAGGAAGTGTGTAGGGAAAAACACCGCAAGAAGCATGGAGTGCAAAAAAGCTTGGCGTCTTCCATCTAAAAGTTTTCAGAATAGGAGTGGCAACGGGGCGAGGCGGGGTTAGGGAGCCCTTACCTGTGCCCCGCCCCATTGAGGATTTTCTCACCCCATCCCTGGTTATGGGGAGGTGGAGCTGGGCAGGGATTCCCCGCCACGGGGTGGGGCGGGGGACATCTCCGCCCCATGTCCCCTTTTTGTTTTACTATAAAACTAAAATACAATATTATGTGTATAAATCAATAAAACATAATATTTGTTTGTCTTGTTGGTTGTAATTGATAAGCAATCATAACGTCTCATACATTCTTCAAATCACAAATATAAACTAAAATCTATAAAAGATAATAAATATAACAAACAAAGTCACAAACATAAATTAAAAATTATAATCACATACATTGTTCAAATTAAAATAAAAAAACATAATAAACATGCAACATCAAGAACATAATTTCTTCTTTATTCATCGTCATCTTTGGTATTGGTGCAAGATTTAGCGGATGAAACCCATAAACAATAATGCATATTATATTAAGTATAATTGTTATTTTATAAGACTTAAACAATAAAATTAAAATACTTTTCATGATTAATTTTTTCTATAAAATTTTTTCAATCTACCTCTACCTCCTCATCAATATCCATATCGTCAGTAAAAATTACACGTCTCTTATATAGTGAAGCTAAAGAAGGTGAGTCTAACAAAAAAATAAAAAATATTTAACTAACACATTTAAAGAAATTATAAAAGAAAACAAACATTAAACATATTAAAATAATTAAAAAAAATTCTTATACCATGTATATCAGCCCATGGCCAATCTTGGGTACACACTAATGCCTCTAAAGTCTTTGGATGAAGGCTATTTCTATGTGTATTGATAAATCTACCACTAGTACCTTATGCAGACTTTAATGCTACTGTAGAGATGGGGATGACTAAAATATCTCTTGCCATTAATTGTAAAATTAGATATTTTATTGAATTTGCTTTCCACAAAGCCAATAAGTCAAAATCATTCTATCTAGGTAATACAGACTCTTTCGAATAAAGATCCATCTTCGATCTTACACCATCAAACGTAGTGGTATTAGAAACAAATGCATCAAATCTAGCTAAAGGATCTTTGACCCTCTTTTGTTTGTTACCATTACAAGCAAATTGAGAAGATGAGAAAGAAGATTGGCTATCCAATTCATGTTTTCTCTTATATTCATTCACTAACTTGTTACAAATTTGATGAACCTTTTTAATTTCATTTTTTACACATTCATCACCAAAAATTTGGGGAAAATAAAACTCAACCAACTTTATTTTAAACCTTGGATCCAACACCGTTGCAACTGCCAATAATTTATGAATCTTACTCCAATATTTGTAAAACTTTTCATTCATATTTGTTGCCATCAATATAATATCAACATAAGAAAATTCAATCTATTTAGATATTGACAACTTGATATCACAAATATTTGAAAAATATAAATTGGATGTAGTATACTTAGTTCCGGAAAAAAGTTCAGTCACTTCATAAAATAATTCAAACCTTTCACAAATTTCTTTAGCCAAATTCTTATCTAAGTCATTAGGAACACATTTATATTGTAGCTTTCTATAATTTAGAAGTGGAAAAGCATCTTTATACCTTATAGCAACACTAAGCATTAAGAAGGTTGAGTTTCACCTAGTTTTGCAATCAAGTATTAACTTTTTATCACAATAAATATGCAAATGACGAGCGAACTCAACAAACTTTTTCACTCTCTTAGGTGTAGTAGTCCAAAAAGCAATACTTTCTCAAATTTTTTAATACTATCTTTAATCATTTCTAATTCTTTCTTTACTATCAAATACAATATGTGTGCACAACAATGCATATGAAAAAAATTCACCATTGAAAATAAGTGTGCTACTAGAAATCTTACCTAGAAGAATATTGATCATAGCATTATTTGTTGTACAATTATCAAGAGTTAAAGTAGACAACTTACGCTCAATATTCCAATCAAAGAAGCAATCCATCAAAGTTTTAGAGAATGATTAGGAGGTATGTGGGCAAGGCACATATGCAAACCTATATTTGAAATAAAATAAAATAATTACAATAAAATTTGAAAGTAAATCAAGTTATTTATATTTAAAATATACCTTATCACTCAGCTTTAAAGTGTCCAAGAATTATCTATGAAATGTGATGTAATCACCATAAAGCCTATATCGGTGGTGATTGCAATTTTACTCTTATTATTATTTAACAACTCCATTGTTCTTGATTTCTTATGATCATAAATTTTCATTATGTCACTTTTGATAGTATTTTGAGAAACTATTTTAAACAATGGTTGAAGTGTATTAGAATAGTTCCTAAACCTAACATGGTCAACTATAGAAAGCGGATACTCATGTAAAATAATCATATTTGCAAGCTCATTCCTAGCATGATTTTGATCAAATGAATATATACCAAGAGACAACTTCCTACTAGCTTCCTTTTTAGGATTTAAAATTGCTTGCTTAATATCTCTTTGTTTCCTAAGAAGACATCTATTGAAATGATTATACAAATGTCTTGTCCCATTCTTACTTTCACCCTTTAATCTTTTCCCACAATAATTACAAAAAACTTTATCTACCCTATCAATCTTTTGTTTTTTGAAGTGGTTTTACACCATAGAAGTCAATTTTCTTTTTCCACTATATTGTTCACTTTCATCTTCGTGGGGAATTTGGAATGAATTTTCTTGACTTGGTGATAGTAGATTTTGAGAATTCATAGCACCCTTTAAACTATTATTACTATCATTTGTCACATTCATAGATATCTGAGTACTTCTAATTGATGGTTGAGACATGTTTAAGTTTAATTCTAACAAATATAAACGCAAATCAATATTCAATAAACCAGCATAAACAATCCCAAAAAAATTTACAATATAAATAGCATAAACAATGAACATAAAATTACTATGGCACTCATGTACAAATTTGTTTCATCACAAATAAAAGATTGATACATTTTTTTAGAAAATTAAAAAAATTGATATACTATACTTAACTTAGTACTCAAGTATGGAATTTCATTATCATAGTTTATGTAGTATCTAATATTTGACTATAAATAAATAATTATAAGAGTCAAAATTGATAAATGAATAAGTGTTTGGTTATGGACATGCCACGGTTTTATGTCATGGACTATTACTTGGAATTCTCTGCTTTGCAATTTAGACCACAAGAAATAAATAAATAAATAAATATATATATATATATTTGTACTTTTATTAAATTACAATAAGTTGACTCCACTAAGTTTCCATGGAAAACTGAAAAATAATAAATATATATATGTATATATATATATATATATATAAATAGATAAAAATCCTACCTTTATGAAGCTGTGTGCAACTATCACTGCAAAACCTGCAGGGGTGTGCTTAAAGAAAAAGCACCGATAAGGACAACAACTTCCACCAAAAGTAAAAATACAAATATATATATATATATATAGGAATTCTATGGTGGACAATGTCGCCCATGTTATGGTGGCCGACAAACCCACCAATTTCTTTTTTTTTTACTTTTTTTTGTATATTTTTATAAAATATATAAATATATTAAAAAATAGAAAAAAACCATAAAAAGTATATAAAAAATATAAAAACAGTAAAAAAAGAAAATAAAAACATATAAAAAATAAAAAACAGTATAAAAAAATAGAAAAAACATATAAAAGATAAAAAACAAAATATGCCAAAAAAAAAAGAGAAAAAAAGGGAAATCGATGGGTTTGTTGCCCAACATAGTTTTCCCGTATATATATATATATACATATATATATATGTATATATATAAATAAATGGGAGATATAAATAGATAATGATCAAGATAAAAATCTTACCTTTCTGAAGCTACGTGCAAATATCTTTACAAAACTTGCTGGGATGTGCCCAATGAAGAAGCAATGGTAAGGACAACAACTTTCACCAAAAGTAAAAATACAAATATATATATAGATAAATGGGGGATATGAATAGGTAATGATCAAGATAAAAATCCTACATTTTTGAAGCTATGTGCAACTATCTCTGCAAAACATGCGGGGGTATGCCCAAAGAAGAAGCAACAACAAGAACAACAACCTACACCAAAAGTAAAAATACAAACACTACAATTACATCAGGTACTGATGAGTTTGCTACTGAGTAGTCAAAAAAGGGGGTTGTTCCATATTTATTTAAAAAAGAATTGAAGAGATAGAGAAAGACTCAACTCGAAAGGAGGTTGCTCCATATTTATTTAAGAAAGCATTAGAGAGATAGAGAAAGACCCAACTCGAACCTGGTTTGGGCGTGGGGGTGACGGCGCAAGCAGCAGACTGTTAGGGGAAGAATTAGGAATAGTGATTCAAACACGATAAATGATAATGTATAAAAAATATTAAATTTTAATATAATTATAATATATAATATATATCAGGCCGAGTTCGGGGTGGGGATATTGCCCCCCGGCCTTGCTTTGCCCCGGCCCCAGGGGTAAATTTTTTTACCCCAACCCCGCCCCGCCAACCTGGTTAGGCGGGGAATCCCCTCTTAGAGCCGGGGCCGGGCCGGGCTCAATTGCCAACCCTATTTCGAAAGCATTGCTCATGTTCATGTGTTTGACGAAAGAAGAACCAAGCTAGATGATAAGAGCGAAAGCTTTATCTTTATCGGCTATGACTCAAGTTCGAAAGGCTACAAGCTATACAATCGAATAACAAGAAGATCGTGATCGGTCGAGATATGGTATTTGATGAAGAAGAAAAATATAATTTTAACTTTCATGCGGGTGACTACAATTTCTTTCCTTAGTTTGAAGAAGATAATCAAATATCAATGGAGCAAGTAAGAGAGGATCAACAAGAACTTACTACTCCACCAGATTCAACAACTGCTGCTGATGAAGATTCACCACCATCTTTCTTAAGATAAAGACATAAAGAACGCACAAGAAGTTTCCATGATCTTTACGAGGTGACTAAAAGGTTAAAAAATCTCACACTTTTTTGCCTATTTGCTGATTGTGAACCAATAAGTTTTAAAGAAACTACATAAGAAAAGAAGTGGAGAGATGCAATGAATAAGGAGATTAAGGCCATCGAGAAGAATGACACTTGGAAACTCACTTCAGTTTCCGTAGGACACAAGGCGATTGGTGTCACATGGGTGTACAAAATAAAGAGAAACGCCAAGGAACAAATAGAAAGACATAAGGCAAGACTTATTGCAAAGGGCCATAGTAAATAAGTTGAGATTGATTATGTTGAGGTATTTGCTCCTGTTGCTCGATTAAAGACGATTAGACTAATTATTTTTTTGGCAGCTTAAAACAAGTGAAAGATACAACAAATGGATGTTAAGTCTGCCTTCCTAAATAGAGTTCTTGAATAGGAAGTCGACATTCAACAACCATCAGGCTACGAAGTCAAAGGCCATGAAGACAAGGTTTTGAAGTTGAAGAAGACTCTTTACGGGTTAAAACAAGTACCAAAGGCATGGAATAGCTGAATTGATAAGTACTTTCAAGATAATGGCTTCAACAAATGTCCCTACGAGCACGCACTATATATCAAGATCAAAGATGAAGATATTTTGATCGTGTGCCTCTATGTGGATGATTTGATCTTCACTAGAAACAACCTAAGCTTGTTCAATGAGTTCAAGGAAGTGATGATGAAGGAATTCGAGATGACAGACATGGGGCTCAGGGCGTACTACCTTGGCATTGAAGTTAAGTAACAAAAGGATGAAATTTTCATTTCACAGGAAAGCTATGCAAAGGAGATTCTAAAGAAGTTCAAGATGGAGAACTATAAATCGATAAGCACGTCGATGGAATACGGAATCAAGATATCCAAACATGAAGAAGGCAAAAGATTAGATCCAACATTCTTCAAAAGTTTGGTGGGAAGTCTATGCTATCTAACTTGCATAAGGCCCGATATTCTTCACGCAGTTGGATTGGTTAGTCATTACATGGAGTCTCCAACAACCACCCATTTTAAAGTCGTAAAGAGAATTCTTCGCTATTTGAAAGGTACAATTGACTTTGGCTTGTTCTATTCAATTTTTAATGATTACAAGCTTGTTGGATATAGTGATAATGATTGGGGTGGAGACATAGATAATCGAAGGAGTACTACTAGATTTGTATTTTTCATGGGAGATACCGCTTTTACATGGATGTCAAAGAATCAATCGATTGTCACATTGTCCACTTGTGAAGTGGAATATGTTGCTGCTACCTCATGCATTTGTTATGCAATTTGGCTTAGAAATCTATTGAAGGAGATAGGCTTCATACAAGAAGAGCTGACCAAGGTTTGTGTCGACAACAAGTCAGCCATTGCCTTAGCAAAGAATCCAGTATTTCATGATTGAAGCAAGCACATCGATATTCATTACCACTATATAAGGGAGTGTGTTGCAAGAAAGGATGTGCAAGTTGAATATGTGAAGTCACAAGATTAAGTTGCTGATATTTTTACTAAACCACTAACAAGCGAAGAGTTCATAAGATTAAGGAGCTTCCTAGGGGTCACAAGATCAAGTTCAAGAGGGGTGTTGGATCATAAACTTAATCCATTATGGGAGCCCAAACCCAAACCCAATTAAATTGGAGTCCAAGTCCATGATCAAGGTCCAAAACTACGAGCTTTCTACCTAGAATCTTCTAGGGTGTGATAATTGCACATGTGAATCATTTAATAAAATATTATTAGAAGGTTGGAGTAGTATAAATACCCCTCCTTGTTATGGTTTAATCATAAAGAAGAAATAAGAGCTTCTAAGTGAGTAAAGAAGCAAAGTTTTATAAGAGTGAGTTGTAGTATCTTGTTTTTGAGTGAGAGTGCTCTTGTAATATTCATTTGAGTTTGAATAAAAGTTTTTTGTATAAGTGTTTCATTTCCAATAGATTCGTGCACTTCGATTAAAAAAATGATAACTAAAAGACTTGAGTCTGCAAAATAATAATAGAGACAAAAAATTAGGATTTGAATGCTTGACTTGTATTGTTATGAATTATCATGTAAATATACTTTAGAGAAGTAATCAAGGTGTAACTACAAGTGATAAATAGAGAATATGCAGATAAAAGTAATATCATGCTAACACTAATCATGTACATCATCACATGCATAATCACCTACGCTTACCTCCCTTAAAGTGAAGTGAAGAGCACGTACATTGAGCTTGGCACAAAGTAAAGCAAAATAAGCAGTGGACATCACCTTTCTCAATATGTTAGCAAGTTGGCCTAAAGAAGACACATAACGGACATCCAAAGTCTTTCGAAGAACTTGATCACGAATAAAATGCATATCAATTTTGATGTGATTTGTATGGACATGGAAAACGAGGTTTGCAGCCAAAGACTTGGCACTCATATTGTCACACCAATGAATACGTGGAAAGGAAAGATGAACCCCTAGTTTGTGAAGTAATGATTGTAACTAACAAACTTCAGTTGCACCATTTGACAAGGCTTGATCTTTCGACTTGGTACTTGAGCAAGCCACCACATGCTGCTTCCTAAAGGATCGTGAGACCAAATTAGAGGTGGAATAAATATAGTAGCTGCCGATTGACTGTTGATCATCAACGTTAGACACCTAATCATCATTAGTACAACCATGCAGCTCGAGAGTGGTGGATGGTAAAAAATATAAGCCAAACCTACTGGTTCTTTTGAGATGCTGAAGGAAACGTTGACAAGCGGACCATTGAATATCTGTGTTAGGTTTGCGCTATATGTGCAAGCCTAATTAATTAAATAATTAAGACACAATGAAAGGCCCACATATGAATCCTAAATATGGAAGCCTGATGACTATTAGATTTTCTAACTCTATTAGGGTTTGGAATGTCAGCAGTTTATAATGTTATTCTATAAATATAAAATTATAAACTAACCCTAATAGATGATTTCAGTGCCTTCATAGAGATGAAAATCTAGGTTTTAGCCAGAAAGAAAAATAAGAAATCTTATATTGATTTCAATTTATTTTTTGACTATTTTGTATTTGTTCTTATAGTGATTTGAGTGCCCACATGCTATTTCATCACCCCGATAATAGCTTGGAAGATCTGACAGATTGTGTGAATATTTTCTACTAGTCTATGAGGCAAGATCTTGTATGTTATTCTAGGTTAAATTGTATAATTAATTCACACGTGATCAAAACTTCCGCAACACATTCTTTAGCCTATGCATGAACCGACTGTGGGGATTTAGTATAAATGGTATCTCAGGCCTTGTGAATGTGAGATATTACAGTGCCCCTATGGTGCTTTGGTAGAGGAAAGCCTCAGGAAACATAGCACCAACATCAACACCCAACTGAATTGACGTGCTTGCTAGTGAGAGCTAGACTTAAATGCTGCATGTTAGTGTTGAAAAGGAGATCATTGATGTATTTTGTTTGAGAAAGATGAAGATTGTCACGTGTTCGCATTGTCTTTATATCAAGAAAATATGACAACGAACCTAGGTCCTTTAAAGCAAAAGTTTTGTTCAACCGAGAGATAAAGGAATCGAGAAGAGTGTTATTGTTCCCAGTGAGCAAAATATCATCGACATAAACCAATATCCACAGTATGTTAGATGACAAGTTCAACATAAAAATTGAAAAATCCATCGTTGAAGTTTTAAAACCCAAGTACAAAGAGTATGTTTAAGGCGATCATACAGGCTCCTGGGCTTGTTTAAGACCATAAAGTGAACGATAGAATTTACATATAGCATGCGATTGAGTTGGATCAATGAACTCTTCCACTTGAGAGATAAACTCTGATAAGTCATATAGGAAGGCTACCAGAATCATGAAAAAGAATCCTAAGTATTTTGGGTGATGAGTCACGAAGAGTGCATATAGGAATAAAGGACCCATGAAGACCATGTCCATGTGCATGGACCTGTTGCTATTGAGAGGATTTTGAATAAGTTGTTATTTTGTTTTTAGTTTTGCTAGGTGTCTTGCTGTTATTTCCCTTCTCTTATTTGTAAGGCATGTAAGGTTTGAGTTTACTAAGTGTTTTGCTATTATTTCTCTTCCCTTATTTGTGTGGCACTATGTGTCTTTTATTTAGGTATTTGGTTAATGGAAATAATACTGGTATTAATAAGATTTTAAACATTAAATATACTTAAAACAATGGTTTCACTCTTTTCATAAATAGTTTCAAACAATAATTTATTTAGCTTTGATTGAGACCTATTAAATTGGTATTAAAGCTATGTTATGACAACTAACTAAGAAAGAATTGAGAACCTAAAAGTAGAGATTGGTGGGTTGCAAGATGGCTTACATTGAATTGAGTTTGGAGTTGCTGAAAAAATACATGATCTTGAGGAGACAATCAATCACATTTCGAGGTTGTGCTGTTAGACAAAGAAGGATTAAGCAACAACAACAACAACCTAAAAAAAAATTCATGTACCAACAAAAATGAAACTGAAGGAAGTAGACAGGTATTCTCATCCAAAATGGCCAAACTTCAATTTCCAAGAGACTCAAGTGACGATCCAACCGAGCGGCTTAATAGAGTTGATCTGTTCTTTGAGTACCAGTGGACACCAGAAACACAGAGTCCCTTTAGCATCCTTCTATTTAGAATGAGAGGCTAATCAATGGTGACAATGATTGCACTGTACATACAAAGAAGGACAAACAGTTACTTGGTCGACATTTGGAAAGGAACTTTATGCTAGGTTTGTTCCTACTAAGTGTGAAGATTTAGATGAAGCACTATCTCATATTAAAAAAATTTGATCATTGCATGACTATCAATAAGGGTTTGAAAGACTGGGAAACCATGTGCAAGGATGGACACAGAAAGTGTTGGTAGGAACATTCTGAACATACATATAACAGAAATTAAATTCCTACAAAATTCTGGTATATATATAAATAGTCTTGCAAAAATAAAGTTCTATTATTATTAAAAAAAAATAAAAATAAAATAACATCTTTTACAACTTTAATAGAGACGTATTCCTTATTCTCGAGTCTCAAGCTTCTATGTCTTTTTCTTATTGATCTAGTTTGTTTGAACTATTACAAAGAGCAACAAACATGATTAGTGGCTCCTGAATCAATGATTCATTTGTGACTGTAATTCTACACTAAACAAGCTTCAACAATATTTAAATCACCTATACCTTACTTCTTTGTAGCAATCTGAGGGCAACTCTGTTGTTGAGCTAGTTTATTTGAACCACTACAAAGAGCAACAAACATGATTACTGGATTATGAATCAATGATTCATTTATGACTGTAATTCTCCGCTAAATAATCTTTAACAACATTTAAATCACCCATACCTTACTTCTTTGCAGCAATCGGAGGGCAATTCTACTTCTAGTAACCTTTATGTCCGTACTTAAAACACTTGCATTTGAGCTTTTTCATAGTGGTCATCTTTGTAACTAGTATCTATGCTTTATTCTTCTTTTTATTTTTTATTTTTATCATCCTTAGATATCCCTTTGGGCTTTGAAGAAGAACTCTCAGCAATATGAACACTGCTTTGCTTTATGAAAGTCCTATCGGCACCTTCAAGCTCATGTATTAATTCCGTATGAGTCAAATCAAATTTGTTCATATTGTAATTTAGTTTGAACTGATCAAAGCACTTAGGTAGTGATTCCAAAATAATATCTATTTAGGACTTCTACTCTAGTTTGGGACCCATCACTTCCGCTTGACTGAGGTATGACATCATTTTCAAGTAATGATCTTTCATAGTTGTTCCCCAGTCATGCGAGTGTACATCAAAGTCCTCATTGTAGATTGCCTTAATGAACTAGTATTTTATGCAAACATCCCATCGAGAGTCTGAAGCATTTCTACTCTACTCTCAATCGGAGATATCTGACTCTTCAAATTAATAGCAATATTGACAAGAATATAGCAACGAACTGTTATTTTTGTCTTTTCTTAATTTTCATAGTCTCTTTTGACATGGTTAAAGGTATCAACTGCTGGAACATTGGGCTTTAGGGTAGTAAGGACAAACTTGATTTTCTAAAAATCCATTACAATGAACAAGTTGGTTTTCTAGTCACTATAATTATTTCTATCCATAGGGTTTTGACTCAATATGATTGCTAAAGGGTTAGACATTTTCTGAAAAAAATTTAGCACACTAATATTAAAATGTAATACAATAAACAATATAAATGTCATAAATTATTTTTCTGTTTATTGTAAATAATTATTTAGTTTTCATCATATATACTTATGTTGGGTAAGATATTTATAAAAAACTAAATTTGATCATGAAATGAATAATGTCCTACTAAGTTCGTTCTCAGGAAAGATGGGGAGTTACAAACGGACTGCTTAAATCCCATTATCTTTATATAGAACTTTCTTAGATAACACAAATTTATTTAAATCTAATTATTTCAATATCTATGAGACCTTAATTTATAAATCACAGTTTTGTTGGGAGAGTAATAAATAAATTAAGTTTGAATGTTATTAACCACTGTTTTAATTTCAAAATTTTCTTCAATATCTAAGATTATCAATGTTGGGCTGACCAACTTAATTAAAATTTTAAAAATTAATTAACACTTAATCCAATAAAATCCAACTATGTTTATCCGTTGGGGTACCACATAGTCATTGTATATTAAATCCACAATGAAGCTCTTAGGTTTAAAATTAAATAATCAATTAAAAACATTTCTCATTCAATATTTTTTTAAAATTTAGGCTTTTCTAAATTATTTTTTTAAAAAAATAATTTCTCATAATAATTATTAAATAAGATAAAATCATAATAATTATTATGAAATTTTATTCTACTATATAAGTTTATTCTACTATATAAGACTAAGATAAGAATAAGAGAAAAATAACTTCAATTTTCTATGTATATTAATATTGATTGGATTAAAACATTAAAGAATCTAAATTCTTCCTTTTATTTCTATTATTTATTTTTACATAGTTTTATTATTATTTTTATATAGTTTTATTATTATAAAGTCATAATCAAAATAATTTTTTTTTATTATCAATTTGATAAAATATCCAATTTTTCTATCTTATAAAAATAAAATTAAAAAATACATTCTAAACATTTTAAATTAGAAACAAACTAAACTATTAATTTTTCAACGATGCAAACTTATATGACACCACCTATTATATATGTCATGTTATTATATAATAATATTATGGAGTAATATTAAAAAATTCATAAAAGCTATAAATTAAATAAATTAACCGACTCTAATCCATTATTTTCTAGAAAAGAAAATTACAATCCTATAATAAAATTACAAGGCCCATAGTGGCTCAAATTAAAAGCTAGCTCAATCTTTCTTTCCATCTTCTAATGAGCCCTAAGGTATCGAGCCTTTGTTAGGTTTAATCTTTAACTAGGTTTTAAAACCCCAAAATTATAAATAACCTAAACAAGATACCAAAACTCTAGCCCACCATAGAACCTTAGCCACCACAGATTCTGAACGTGTGCCGCTGCCAAAACTCAGCCATTAGTAGAAGCACAACAATTGGAGGAGTCAACCGTTAGACAATGTAAACGCTCTCATGCTCAGTTGCTTTGAGCGGAGAGTATGGGCATATGCGGCGTCTTCTGAGGTTGATCTTTAGGCCACAAATTCTTCTTCTCCTTACGCTTCTAACCCCTGATGGCGGTTTTTTGATTGGACACCTATAGCCTTCTCTGAAAGTCGAAATACCCACAAGATGTAATTTCACATATGCATTTTCTTGACTTTTACATAAAATAAAATATGAAAATTGATAAATAAATCAGGGAAGAAACCTAATTTTATGATCAACCTTCCTGTTACATTCCAAAAATAATATTACAGGGAAATTTTACCATGGATCAAGGTTAAAATTAAATAAACAGCATCCATTATGAATAAACATACAAACACGTATCTTTATTCAATTTCATCACAATAGAAACCTAGATGCCATATTTCTATCATTACATCATAAATTCCATGATATTGAACTCTAAAATTCACATGACTACATAGCAAAGGCTCTGAACTACATGAATGATCATACATATAACAAAGATAGCGGAAGCATATATATAAATACTATGTAAGTCATGAAACTGAATAAATAGAGTTATGTAGATCTTTTAGCTACTCCTTCAACTCAGTAATCAACATCATAAATCAGCTACTGCACTATTTGATCACCAATCTAGACCATTAGATCGTGCTATTTACCGTCCGATTGTGCTATCTTCCTCCTCTAGATGAAGCAATGAGTGAACACATATAATTTATGGATAATATAAGAACACCTAAGGAAAAAACAAAGAACATAAATGTTTTTTCTTTTCCTTTGCAAAATAAGATTTTTTTTTGGTGAAAAGACCAAAAATAATTCTTTTTTACGTAAGTTTTTTTCATGTCTTTTTGGGATTAAAAGAACTAGCAATCACGTGAAAGAAAACAACCAATATTTTATAATAAAATATAAAGTTTAAATTATAAAAATATCTCATCTGATTACTTTAGTTAAGATAATTAGTTTATAAAAATAAATTTAATTTTTAAATAAATCTTAAATGATTAGATAATGCTCTCAATATAAAACAATATAAAAATTAAATAAATTTAATTTCAAAACCATATTTTGCTTTTGTGTGACCCACCAAGAGCATAACTAACACGTTCACGGGAGGGCTTAAACCGAAGATATTTGAATACATTCTAATGTTTATACCTCGAACGTTGAAAGAAGTTACTAGCCTTTGCTCGAACTGCAAATGTAAGGTTTGAGTTTCCCAAGTGTTTTGCTCATGGCTTCGGTGTCTGTCGTGTTCAGGAAGCGAATCCTGCTGTTCACGCTAGTGTTGTGCACAAAGTACTCCCAACCCATCTGGTAAGCATTCAGTCTGGTGTTTTAAGCCTTTACTATTTCATTGGTTTTCTTGTTAGTGTTATCTATCTTAATGTGGCAGTGTGTCTGTATATATGAATGATTGGACTTGGGAACTATGTTAGTGATGTGAACTTTGTAATCATATAGTTAATGAGCCAGAGGTGCACAGAAGATATAAATTCTAGATTACGAAATGTGAAATAGATACAATTATGTACAATTGCTATAATTTTGGTAATGGGAACATAAAACAGGAAAATTTTGAAAGATTGGGGGTTGAATTTTAATTCAAGCCGAGATTGTTAAATGAAGCACAAGTTTCTCCTTTTTTCTCTATTTATATGTGAAGTTTTGAAGCACTAAATCATGCTTGTCTTGTTGCAGGGAGGCTGTCGAACATATATTTTTAATCCATACTTCGTAAATAGTAAGCTCTTCCTCTGACCAACTTATTTGGCATGGACTTTTATTTAAAAATTAGTTTTCTGTTTGGTAATTTATTTGATCATTGTCCTTTGGACGCGTTTTGGTGTGCTTACATTTGTGATGTATTCTGGTTAGCTATCTGGTTAAGAATTCAAGTTTGGACCATTTCAGCATGTTTCATACCTCTCATCATATCAAAGTGGAGGAGTTTTTTTGTTTATCTCTTGGTAGTGACCTCGATAGTTGTCATAGTTACACCTTGTTCTTTAGGTTGTTTTGCTGAGAAGAGTGGCAACAATTTTGATGTGTGGATTTCTAAGCTCTAGCTAGCCATTAAGCGATGATCAAGTGGAAATCTAAAGATTCCAGTGAAAGTGCTTTTATTATGAATTTGTAGTGGAGCTGATGTTGTTTTTATTTTATTTTTGGGAATTAGGAAAAAAGCTTTTAATTTGTAGTATTGGTAAAGGATGTGGCAGTGAACTCCAGGCAATCAATATCATATGGTGCCGCCACATTGATCCACCACAATACTTAAGTTTAGTGGGTTATGAATTGGCTCAAATTTGGTGAATACATATATGTCATATATAATAAGGTTTTCTGTGTTTTACTTCCCAAGCTTTGTTTCTTTCTCACTTTGGTTCTAAATCTTGCAGCTTTTATATATTTATATATATATATATTAAACTCATAAGTCAACCTACTGAAATGCATGCCATCCTAATAGATACATTTAATTTAATATAGTATTAGTGTGTGCTGTTTGCTTGTGCCAGAACATTATTAATTATATCCTCTTTTATTTAACATGAGAGATGAAAGCTTTTGACTTTTTAATATCATTATGCTAATCCATTGCATTTAGTTTTTTACAAGTGTTCTTGAATACATATAAAGAGCAACAATGGTAGACTAACACATGTAAAGGGCCAATCAGTGAGTCACCTGGACAAAGCTAAATATTAGATATAATATAGGTTAATTTTGGAATGCTTTGGTAAGTTACTTTGTGGTCTTACGATGACTTTTGGATATGCAAAAGTTTTGAATATATATATATATTTGGGAAAACTTGACATGTGATTCTTTAGGATTTGCACATACTACCAAATACTATCAAATAGGGGATAATTTTTTATGGAAGCATATATACCAAATGCTATGCTTCAATAAAAATTTTTGCTTGTGTGCATATTAATATTTTATATATGGTTTTTTAAGGTCTTTCATGGTATGAACATGTGTACTTTACATAAAAAGAAAAGAAAAGAAAAAGAATCCATATTGTGAACACTAAAAAAAAAATGACGTACTGTAAGAATCAAAATTTGTTGTAGAAATCTATTTTTTGGTCACTGTATCTATATCTGTGACAAAAAATTATTTGTCACTAGTTGACACTATAGTGCAGACATTGGTTCTTTTTTAGTGATGAACACATTTTTTTTTGGTTACCTATGCTATTGCCTATTGTGTCAATTTTTTCATCATCATTGAATCTATATCCTTTTGCTACAATGATTTTTGTGATAGTAGGGTCTAAAATTTATCATTGGATCTATCATTTTTGGTTACTGATTGCATCCTACAATCCGGTCAAATTTTGTCTTTTTATAATAATATGAGTTTGACAAGACAAACACAAAATTTTAACATCAAACATGTGTACTTGTCACGAAATAAGATAGTGGCATTGTTTGTGTTGTCGTTATGTTCTTGTGACAGAATATTTATTTGTCATATAAATCATTTGCAACAATATTCTTCTTATCATTACATTATACTTGTGACAACTCATGAGTCAAAAATAGCTTCTTGTGACTATACTTTAATTGTCCAGTTTCATTTATTATTGATTGCATTGAAGGTTGATTGAAGTATGCAAATTGCATCTACCATAAAAAAAAAAAAAAAAAAGGATACCTGCTCACCTTTAATGATCAATTCCATAAGTCGATCGTCAAGAAAATAACTCAAACGAGAAGATATATATATATATATATATATAACACTTTTTCTTGGTATATATACATCTTGAGACTGAAACTTTTATATATATTTTAACTCAAAAACTCCATATTATTCAATATTTTCTTGCTATATATAAATCAGAGTGGTTTTTCTTCTCCACTTCCAAAAGCAGAAATTAGGAAAATTTAGGAATGCACTAATTTGCTGAATCACTAAACAATCAGGTGATATAATGAAAGAAAGGTCGACATGCGTGGGTGAAAATCATGGCAATATATGATTGAAAAAATTGGATGATCAGTTGCATATATAATTATAATATATATATATATATATATATATAGATAGTCCACCAACCACGTGGGTTAGACGCTTTAACTTTGCTTGCACGCATCAAATGAATTGATCCATTTTTATGCTACTATCTAAAAAAGCTAGCAACTTCTAAAACTCTATATATTGCGGCTGTCATTGTCTTCATTTTCTCTACAACTTGTAAGCGTAATGATCTTCTTTGCCTCAGGTCTGGGATTTGCATGCATGCCTATCTAGGTATGCGAGAACTTTTCTTTCACAGGTCTGTAATATTGATGTTTTCATTACCCTTTTTATTTGTTCATTCATTTTCAAATATATAGCTATTTCACTTGGTGTTTCAATTTAATTGATTGCACTAATTTAAATTTTTTTAATAAGACAACTTTATGTTTGTTTTTATATAAAACTAGAATATACATATAAACATTTAATTTAATTTTTTGGCAAAAAAGAAAAAGAACGACTCATTTTTTAGGCACTTAAAAATTGAACTACCACTTAAAATTTCATTTTTATTTTTTAAAATTTTAATTATTTGATTTCACACTTAAAAAAAATGAAAAGGTCACGCCTGACCATTCAATAACTAATCCTTAAACTAAACCCTTAAACTTTCATTTTACCGTTTTTCTTTTTAAAATTTTAATTAAACATTTATTTATAATTTTTTTTTGGTCAAGTGGTATAAACACATATGACACACAACAAACAAAAGAGTGGAAGAGAGCAAAGATGAGACAAGACAAATAGTTGTTTGCTTAAGCCATGTAATTTGCCTAGTTTGTAACGCCCCATTAGTTAGTATATAACCCCGGTTTGGTACAATGTTTTTGCTTTTGGTTTTTAGTTTTTTCTTTTCAGTTGTATATAATTTTTTTTAGTTTAAAGGTAATTATTTAATATCAGATAGAGTTTGTTATTATTAGTTAAATGTCTCAATTAAATATAAACATAAAAAGGAAAAATGAAAAGAAAAATACAAAGTTGCTAATCATTTCAAATGGTTATTCATTTGGTATTTGTGTTTTTCTTCTTCATATTTCATATTTATAATAAGATGAGAAAATTAACAAATTTTAATTAATATTAATTATTTTTAAATTAAATAAATTACATATAACTTAAGAGGGTAAAAAAAAATAAAACAAAAAAAATGTTATGAAACATACACTAAGGTAGGTAGGATTTGAAACTTAGTTATATACGTAATTAGGCCTTTGAATTTTCATTAAACAAGCCCTATTAAGTTTAATTAGTAAAACTGATTTGATTAATACTTATTTGTTACATTATGCATACTTTGAATTTTACTTTTTTACTTAGTTATATAGAGCTATCATGACTGGATCGATTGTATGCATTTCTTAATTACGTACTCTTTCAAATTCGTACAGGACAGAAACAATTGTGTAGAGCCAAAGAGAATTGAGATTGGAAAGTGTAACATGTACTGCTCAGTACTCGACGCAAAGGATAAAGTACTTGAGTATAAGATGTCCCAGCAAGATGAGGAAGACAAGCATGAGCTGCCTCCACTTATTATCGCAATGAAGACTTCAGCTGAAACAAACCCAGGTCACAGTAGAGGTCGAGCCGCACCGTCTTCGTTAACGCAGCTTATTGGTGTTAAACCTTTCATTTATGATTTCGCTGCTCTCCCTGAGCTTGACAGCTTCTTTTTTCCTAAGGGTCCCATTTTAGATGCACAAAAACAAGCAGCCAAAGTGTTTGGATCCTTGGAGACATGGTTTCTTATTGGAGGAACTACGTGTGGTATCCAAGCAGCGATTATGGCAACCTACTCTCCGGGAGACATTCTAATTCTTCGTCGGAATTCCCATTCATCAGCTATATCTGCTTTGGTATTAGCTGGTGCAGCACCAAAGTACATCATCGTTAATTATAATCTTGACTAGGACATTGCTGGCGGCGTCACTCCATCGCTGGTAAGTCAAGGTCTTGATAATTAGTACGTAATAGTTTGATCGCGTTGCTTTATTATATCTCTTGTAAAATATGTCACTACTAATTTTGAAGAGTTTTAGGTCATTTTTTGTAATCACTTGTAATAATAATATTGTCAATGCTCAGAAATACTTGTTATATATGTACTACATACATATATATAAAATTTAAAATGTACATATATAAAGAAAAAACATATATTGACTATTTTCTTGTCTTATTGGTCTTTACATGATCTGATTACGGTGGCCGTTTTTTACAGGTGGAGACCGCGATTAGGGAATTAGAAATGGAAGGAAAAAAACCAGTTGCGGTATTTGTGACATCTCCTACCTATCATGGTATATGCAGCAACTTGAGCGAGATTTCCAGGCTGTGCCATTCTAAAGGAAATATTCCTTTAATTGTTGATGAGGCACGTGGTGCTCATTTAGGGTTTTATCCCCACTTGCCTTGTTCAGCACTCAAACAAGGCGCTGATTTGGTTGTACAATCAACTCATAAAGGTCTCTCCTCACTCACAAAATCATCAATGTTGCACATGTCAGGGAATATTATAGATAGGGAAATGATTTGTAGATGCCTTCAAACACTTCCAAGCACTAGCCCTAGTTGTCTTCTTTTAGCTTCATTAGTTGCTACCCCATCCAAACTTAGTGAAACCCCAAAATCTATTTTTGAAGAAGCAGTAAAACTTGCCGTTGAAGCCAAGGATGTGATTAAGAAACTTCCAGGTGTTTCAGTGCTTGACATTGAAAGTTTTCCTTAGTTCCATGCTGTTGATCCATTACGTCTTACCATTGGGTTTGGAGAACAGCTTGGTCTGTCAGGTTATGAGGCAAATAAAATGTTATACAGGGACCATGATATCATTTGTGAACTCGCTGGAAGCCGATATGTTACCCTTGTAATCAACCTTGGAACTTGTAGAGAGCATGTTGAGAGGTTAGTGTCAGTTATAAAGCATTTGGTAATTTCATCTCAAGCATTTGTTCATGGTGGTGATGATGATGACAAAGCTGCAAGGAGGGTGGCACATGGTGGTACTGCGCCTTTTGCTGATATTACTATCTGCATGACTCCGAGAGACGCATTTTTCAAAAGTAAAAGGAGAGTGAGCAATTCACCAAAAAAAAAAAAAGGAGAGTGAGCATTGAGAACTATCTTGGGGATTCCAGTGATCATTCCAGGTGAGACTATTACAGAGAGAGCTTTGGATTATCTTCTCAGTGTTAGAAGAAAAGGTGGTATCATTAGTGGAGCTTCTGATCACCAATTCTCTTCCGTACTTGTTTGCAAATTGCAGTATGTATGGTCAGGGGCATCTAATTCTTATGCATCCATCAGTCATATGCATACACGTACAGATTAAGTCTCAGGTCTAGTTGACCTTACAATCTTAATGTCAGATCTCTCATCTCAGACTTTGATTTCTTGCACATGGATTAAGCCTCATCATTTTTTTAGTCTAAATGCGAGAAACTTTTTTCTTTTTTTTTTAATATACAAGAATGAGGGTTTATACTGCGGATTATATATATATCACTTGGAGTACAACAAGTTTATGAAATGATAGAAACAAAGCTTTGGCATGAGTGTATATGTTGACTTTGAAACCTTGATAATAATTTTTTTTTTGAAAAAAAAGTGTTATAAGATTAATTAATTTGTGTTTGAAACTTTCCCTTCTACACATTACTAATATTGTGTTTCTTAACTCGTTTAACTGGTCTTACTCGCTTGAAATCAACAAGGCCGTTGACCACTATATATGCAGTGTTTTTGGCTTCACACTGATTTTATTTTCATATTTACCACAAAAAAAGAAAAAGAAAAAAAAAAGCATTTATTTTCATGTGTTGTGACTCGTAGTCGAAACATTTTCATTTCTTGTGCTTCATGATACTAATTAATCCATCATTCCTCTATATTTAAGATTTATAGGTTGACTTTTAGATATATATATATATATATATATATATATATATTTTTGTGTTGGGTAGATTTGAACTCAATATCATTGCACTGCCGGTTTTGGGGTAAGGCCACCAAGGCAGTGGTCTAAGGCCCCAATTTTTTTTTTATCATATATATATATATAATAGGTATATATAAATATATATAATTATATTATGTATTACAATAATAAAGATATTTTTAAAATATCAAAATAAAAATAGAATATTTTGAAAAGATAAATATTTAATGCTAATTGTTTTTAGTAAAGATAAATACTATTTTTAGATAATTTTTTTTTCAAATTTTTAGATCATATCAATTTTTTAACATTATTTTTTTATTTTTATCTTCTTCGTCACTTTTCTCTCCAACTTTTTTAATTATTCTTTTTATTTTTTAAACATTGACTTCAAATTAAATTTTAAAATTATTATTGCTCGCTGCCTCTCTCTCAATTCTTACTCTATAAGGCTTGATTATTATAATAAAAAAATTCACATTCTATTGTTCTATAGCTTTTATATTTTCTTTACATATATTTTAATATTTAATATTTCTTTGGTATTTTTTAATTTAAATATCATATAAAATTTATAAAAAAAAATTATATGCCTTATTTATTTATTTATTTTATCTAAGATCTCTTTTAGTATTGAATCTGCTCTGTATCATTGTCAGATAAAAGTGTGAATTTGCCATTGGGCTGTACCGCGAGGACAATGACGTTTAGTATATTACTTTTATGTAATATCAGCGCCTGGTTAAATAAAAAATTCTCACTCTCAAAGTGTCACGAAATGAAAATCGTGCTTACTTATTGGTCTTACTCACACAACATTATGGCTAAGAAAGCAATCCCACACATTGAGCAATTAATTTCGTTAAAGAAATTGATGAAGTAGCAACAACATTTTGCAAAATACGTGTTTCCAAAGTTATGACTTAGCTATCTCATGCACTTTCACTCAGCGATCCAGTAAACATGCATGTGCTATTGTCAGCATGCATGCAAAGGTTTTTTCGTTTGGTTCAGATTCATGGAAATTAGATGCGTAAATTACTAGCAACATACAGTACTTTCCAGAGAATCACTGTTGGAAGCAATGGACTTTTACCTGAATATTATTGATGAATACAGTGTTGAAGTACTTAGGTTCTAGTAGAGGCGTTAATAAGCATATTGGAAAGTGTTACTTGTGATGATGGCTGCACATAAAATGGTTGAAACCTCACTCATGCATAAAGGACACTATAGTCAAATACTAATTGATTCTTTGCCCAAAAAAATAAAATATCTTTTGTACTTTGTCCGCCAAACTTTAGAAATCCTCGCATTGCACCATGATCTATTGTTTTTGTATCACTCTTGTTTAAAATTGATAATTTTTAATTGTTCAAATAGTCAAATGGAAAATATTTTCCATGTACGCATGTCGGATGACCTCTTAACAGGGGAAATATTTGATGGAATAAACTTATTTTAGGATTTCAACCTCTTCTTCCTCCTCCTTCCCAGAGTATCCGTGAGGGCCCACCTGAGTTGAATCGTCAATTCTTTTAACTTTGACAGTGATGGAGTGGCAGTACTGCAATGTGTGCATTGTCTGCCTGCCTCTATATATATGATGGTCCAAAATCATTTTAATTATAGATTTGAAAAGATCGATCACTTTCAAAGTGTCGTGCGGAATGAAAATTATATGCTTGCCTATTAGTCTTGCTTACACAACATTTTGTCTAAGAAAACAATCCCATGCATTGACTAATTAATTTCCGTTAAGGACTTGATGAAGTACGAATCGATTTATTATCATTTTTCAGAAACTTGTGGTGAAAACCTACGTCCATAAGATATTACAAAGTGAGGAATTAATTAAAAAAGTAGTACTACTATTGCCATGCAAATTGATCTTGTTGAGATTTCGTATTGCATATTTCAAAGTTATGACTGAGATCTCATGCATGCACTTTCATCCATCGATCCAATAGAAATTAAGCGTGTGAGTTTCAAATCCAACTTATTAATTCTTGTCAGCATGCAAAGTAGGGTTCATATTTCATGCAAAGATATATAACATATAGTTAGATATAGGAGCGAATTACTAGCAAATAGTATTTGCCAGAGAATCACTGTAAGAAGTTATGGACTTTTACCTGATATACTGTTTTAAGTGATGGCGTAACGAATATGGAACTTCAAAATAATTGATTGAAATCTCCAAGCTTATATTAATTACCTCCGTTGGTCATTAAAATATTTGGTTAAAAAAAAAAGGCGCTTTAGTCAAACACTAAATTGATTCTATGCCCAAATATATATATATATATATATATATAAGAAAAGAAACTAATTTAACTTTTATTGGAAGAAGTAAAATAACTTGCGGACATCATTTGTTTTCCCTCCCTTCGCCTGGTGCTTATCCAAATTAGTAGTTTTTTTTTTTTTCGTTGTCAATAGTAACACGGGGGAGGGGAGCAACAGTCACAGTAATAACTTTGATAATTATTTTATTATATTTTTTTGCAATAGAAATTTGAAGTTTAAATAAAATAATACAATATATTATATAAATTTATATAATTTCTGAAACAAAAAATGATGAAATTACTGAATTAAGTTTCAAAATCATCTCTTTTTGCTTTGCTATCTTTCTATTTTTTCATAAGTCATAATTACATGGTTAAATACATAAAAAAGAGAATAAAGTAATTAATTAGTCGGATGAATGTAATCATATGCATTAAACAGATCAATTGAGATTAATTTCTCGTAAAAATAAAGTGGTTTACAAAATTAAAGTAGCTAGCAACCCTCAAACTTCAAGTTGCCTGTGTTAGTGGAACACTATATTCTTAAGAGAGTGTTTTAGGCTGCCAAACACTAATTGGTAGGCACAGCAAAATCTTTCATAAAATTTCTCTCACAAATGTGTTTGATAGGTCCCAGATGTATGCAACATGTTGTAAACTATATATGGTAGAATTGCAGCTTTTAAAGCCACTGACATTGATCAACTTTGCTTCCACTTTGTCCCAAAAGTCCATGTTTTCAGTCTGCAATGTAATTGGCAGTGAATGATTCAGCAATTACTTTCTTACCATGTTGCCTTAATCTTTCATATGGAGCTTTATTTTCATATATGGCTAGATCAATATGTATATATTTTTCTATTATATAGTAAAATTTGACCTCTAATTAAAAAGCTACTTAATTTTGGAGGGAAATTAATGCTGCACTTGCAATATTGTGTTCAAAATTTTTGTATATATTAACCTATAATGCTGCAATTTGCTAATAATATAATGATCAGTTACATAAGCCGATGGTCAAGAAAATAACTCAAACGAGAATATATATATATATATATACCACTTTTTCTTTGTACATTTTTTGAGGCTGAAACTTTTGTATATATTTCAACTCAACAACTCCACATTATTCAATAATTTGTTACTATATATAATTCAGATTGGTTTTTCTCATTCACTTCTAAAACCAGAAATTTGGAAAGTATACGAATCCACTAATTTGCTGCATTACCAAACAATTTGGTCCTATACTGAAAGAAAGGTCGACATGTGTGGGTGATCATGAAAATCATGGCCATGCATGATGTAGGATCCACCAATCATGTGGGTCCTACACCTTAACTTTGCTTGCATGCATCAATTGAATTGGACCATTTTTATGCTGCTGTCTAAAAAAGCTAGCAGCTGCTAAAACTCTATCTATTGTGGCTGTCATTGTCTTCTTTCTCAGGGGCCGTCTCCATGCTTAATTAACACGTTCTAAAATTTCCACTTCTCCTCTTATTGGATTGGAAAGTGTACAGATAATAGATTACTTATATAGCTTCAAACCCAATTATAAATTCGCTTCAAAACTTTTCCTAACTAACTTATTTTTCATGTAAACCTTTCCAACTTCCTATATAAATATAAACGTGTAATAAACAGGTATATTAGTGCTTATTTGATAAAGTTTTTGTTTTTGAATTTTAGTTTTTACTTTTGAATTTCTTCTTTCTAGTTTGAGAAGTCAATATTTATTAGTCTTCTCATGTTGCCATAGAAGTGAAAGAAAAAATATAAATATCAAACAAAAAATAAGTTTAAATGGTTTTCTTTATTTTTCCACATTTATAATTAATTGAAAGGTCTAATTAAAAATAACTAACTCTATAACAAATATTAATTAATCTTTTAATTAACTACGCATAATTCAAAAAAAAAAGTAATAACAAAAAACAAAAATGTTACTAAACAGAGGATTAATAATTTAAAAGAATAAACTAGAATCATAAATTTTGAAATTTCAAATGGCATGACAACAAATATATATATATATATATATATATAAATTTCACAACTCAACCTAATTAAAGAATATTTGAATTTCCATACTAAAATTTTATTTGGAGAAAGTGATTCTAAAAGGTTAATGCTGTTTTTGTCTTTTTTAATAATGTTGGGTTGGAAAATATAAAACTTTTTATTTGCTGACATAGCGTTTGTCATATTATTTAATATGAATTTAGGATTTCATAATTTGGAATCAGTAGCATTTTCCTAACTTAAATTATTTTGGATTAATCTTGAGGATATGAATATTAATTAGGAGCAATACTGGCATGGAAGAACTAACACATAACAGCTTGAAAGGACTCGTTAAACAATTTGAGTAGTCTAAACTGTATATATGCCTCTTTCTTACTTAATTTTCATTATTATTATTATTATTGGTTTCGTTTTTATAATAAGGTGATTTTTATTTTTGATAATAATAAGGTGATGCTCTTTTGTTTTTAAAAGGTGAAGCCCTTTTTAGAAACCAAATTTACTTTTGGAACCAGAGACATGCATCTCATTTTCCAAAGATCCCTGCATTGTGGGTGGGCTCACTAGCAACGGCGAAGCAATATTATATTAAGGTGGCGCCATCCTCGATCAAATATATAATCATGTTCATGCATATATATATATATTGAACAGTACTTGCTAGTGTAATTCACCTTTTAGTCAAACACTTTGTCTCCCCTATTTTTCCCAAACAAGGGCGCCCCCCCCCTCCCGCCTCTACTATAAGTACCACCTACGTACCTCGCCCATTCCTTACGAGTCACTAGCTAACTCATTAGCATAAGCCCAGCAAAAAAAGAGTATTTTTTTTTAAATCTGAGATCACCAATTTATTAGTATATACTAAAATGGCCAGTGGCATCAGCTCTGGTTCCTTTGGCCTTATGATTCTTCTTCTTGTTTCTCTGCAGCTCTTAAGCTTCCCGATTTCTTCCATGGGTGGTCGGCCGCTGACCAATAAGAGTTCAAAGTCACACAATGTGTACGTTGGTATCAAAGAGGTTGAGGGTTTCTTCATGGTTAAGAACCATTCGGCACCAAGCCCCGGTGAAGGACACAAACCAATATTTGCAAGGTCTGATCAAACTCAACAAGGGTCTAAGGTTTCCGGTCCTAGTCCTGGTGGAGGACATAGGAAATTTAGAGGTGGCAAACACTGAGCTAGCTATACCTATAGGAATGCATGCATTGAATTATGTATACGTATATTATCGATTAGTGCATGAGTATTAATGTTCCTCCAAATGGGGAAAATCCATAACTTAATCCTTAGTTAGAAGACTACCATATGCATTGATTATACATATATATATATATATATATATATAGCATGATATGTTTCAACTAAGAGAATAGAAGAAAAATATGTTATACTTTGTCTCTTTGTGAGATCAAACTTAATTAATTATGTAATGTTTCAGTGATAAAATAGGTTTTGAGATATTCGAGACATTTTATATGTGTCCACACTAACTGTCACAACGTGCAAACAAGCTTACATGGTAATTAATTATAGCTGCAATGTATATTCACGTACATTGCCATAAATCTTTGTAAAAAAAATAAATAGCGCACATTCCAGAGAATAATACTATGATTGGTTATGGTATTAAAACGAAAGAATTAATATTATGGATGAATTTAGAAGAATCCTTTTGTTTTAAAATTTCAAACTGGCCCGAAAGCTAAATAATAGAAAAAAAATTAAAAGTTTGTAGGAGTCAAATCAACGTCCGATCATCGTTTGATTCTTTGCACTTGTAGAGTGCCTTGAAACACTCCGAATTTGTCTTATCATATATCTGTGGTCATTCTTTCTTGACCATATCAAAAAGACCCTCTACACCCAATAAATAACTGACACTTGTTACTTTGTTGTAGATGGGAAACTCTAGAATGCTTAAGCCATTATAACAGCAAAATTTAACGATAGAACATTTTAAAATATTTATTTTCCAAAATCATTTGAAAATATTTTATTTTCCTCTCGTCTTCCACTTTTCTTTACTGGCTTGTTGGCTTACAGAATTACTCAAATAATAATAATAATAATAATAATAATATTTTTGGTGTAACTTACTTTCTTTGATTTTTAGCTGCGTCTTATTTCTGCCCAAAAAAGAAAAACAAGATTATTTTATAATCCCAACGCGGCTAGATCCAAGTTTGTCACTTGTCAGTCGCCAGGATTAATGGGCATTAACAATTTTGTGTAAACCTGGGCCTAGCTTTGATGGTTTTACATTTAGGGCGTCTATTTGCAACGATTTATTACTTATGGCACGTAAACTTTTTCAAACTTTTTTCCAATTCCAGTTTTACCCTTTTTCAATTTTCATGGTTTAAAACCCAAATTTTCTCATTATAGGAAGTGCAAAAAGCAGTTTCTCAGTATTTCCTTTTCATATTCTTTGGACTGTGGGATTCTTTGCCTTTCATCGTGATTACAAAATTATTTCTCAACTTGGTTTAGTTAATTTTTTCTCAAGGTTCTAGCAAAGAAAAAAAAAATAGAAAGAAATAGTACTTTTATGAAATATAAAAAATTACAAAGCCATGAGGAATCCTTAATTGTGGTTCAATTAAATTTAGCCAATAAAGTAATTCTAAAATCAAAGCAAACACTTTTTTCCTCACCTTAAAAAAAAATCAATTTGAATTATGCAATAAGAATACGAAACCATTAATAAAAATTACTACCAAAAATACAAAAAAGAGTTGAGTGGCTTTAAAAGTTTCTATAATTTAGGTGAGTATAACTGGTAAGAGGAATTTCAGAAATTAAAGAAGCGTAATAAAAAATTCCCTTCTTTTTTTTTCTAAATAATGTCGTGTGGTTAGAACATTCCTGAGAAAAGCAAAAGGGGCCGTGCAAATAAACCACCATTCTACATTTATGAAAGTTAGCAAGCCCAAATTTCACACACGGCCCAGAGACGGAGGAGGGAGGATATCAGTAATGAGCCATGTCCAATTTTACCCTTTACTAGTGCTAGTTCTTCTTGCTATTCGAAGTACAACTCAGAATTCAAAATAAATAAATAAATACAAGGCAGATAATATTATTCTCTTGCAAGTAAAAATATATTAAACACAATGTCTGAATAAACCCCCTAAAATAACAATAAAAACTTCAAAATGTGATATGCTCTCACATATTGAACTCTTACAATTAATAAAATAACAAGATTGATAATTCTGACAAGAGAAATTAATTATCATTTTCTTTTTCTAGATTTAGCACCCCCATTTTACAATAAATGTATAAATAAAGCTTTCCTCACAAGTTATGAAAACACACGATTAACGTGGTTAAAAATATATAGAAAAAAAAAACAATTTGTAGTGAGCACATCAACTGTATTTGATTGCAACTTATAATAGATAAGAGTGCGTGTGTATATATATATATGTGTGTGCTCAATAATTTATAGGTTTTGTCATTAATTTTTCTGAACTATGCACAAAGTGATCAATTTTTGGTCATCTCCATTAACATCAAAATATGGATCCTTTAGGTCTAGTTTGAGGGTCTTCATTTGCAATTCCGTGTTGCAGACATGAGCAAACAAATCAGAGGCCATGCTAGTGTTGTCATTGATGTGTGCTCTCCAACGTCCAAGTTACCACATGTATGGGTAAAAGTCATAAAAAATATTTAGAGAAAATAAGAGGAAGAAGATGACTCTTGAAAGAGAAAGAGCTTAAAGAGAGACAATGGAGTCATTTTATTACCACTTTCTTTTTCGATTTGTCTTTTTACACACTTTACTTTCATGGTGATATTTAGAATTCTTGGGATGGGCTGCACATGGATCTATTGAAAGGATAATATTCCTTTTAATTTTTTAGCCAAGTGACATATGTTATGAGCTAAGATGTAGATATAATAATAATGGTTTTGTATGGCCATAAGACATGAGAAAATGTCAAGTAGTAATACTCACATGCACATATGTGAGAGTAAAAGATTCATTTTAGGGATTTTATCCCATGTGGCTATATTTTCTATAAGCTTCGTCCTTACTCTTTAGATCCATGAAAATATAATCTTGATCCAATGGTGGATAAAATATCCACAAAAACTACCTCTAACTCTTTGTTTCACAAAGTGGAGTAAGGAGCTATATGTTGCTCTATAATTATCGAGATCAAATTGGAACATTCTTTTAGTGATTTCACCCAAGGAAGGAAATATTAACTCAACGCAAGGTAGTTTTCAAACTGAGAAGGAAAGAATCAAGTCAAGGAAGGTTTCACTCAAGGTGGGAAATGTCAATACAACTCAAAGTGATTTCTATCTTGAAGAGGAGAGATCAACCTAACCCAGTGAATTTCATACTAGGAAGGAAAAATTTAATCAACTCAAGATGGATTTCCAAGATAAGGAGAAAAATGTTAACTCAACTTAAGGTGGATTTTTTACTTGAGAAATAAAAAATGACTCAACTGAAGGTGGATTATCCAACTCGAGGAGGGGAATATTAACTAAACTCAAGGTTGATTTCTGACTTAAGAAAGAAAAATGTCAACTCAACCCAATAAATTTCAATTTGGGAAGGAAAAATCAACTCAACTCACAATAGATTTCCAATTTGAGGTGGAAAATGTTAACTTAAGATGGATTTTTCACCTAAGGAATGAAAAATGACTCAACGCAAAGTGGATTCTCCGACTCAAGGAGAGGAATATCAACTCAACTTAAGGTTGATTTCCAACTCAATAAGGAAACATGTCAACTCAACCTAGCCAATTCCATCTTGGAAGGGAAAAATCAAATTAACTTAAAGTGAATTTCTGAGCTAAAGAGAAAAAAATCTACTCAACCTAGTGAATTCCAACTTAATGAGGAAAGATCAACTCAATCTAGTGAAATTTTGAGTTGGGGAGGAAAATCAACTCAACCCAAGTGATGTTTCATCCAAGAAGGGAAATGTTAACTCAACTCAAGGTGATTTTCATCTTGAGGAGGAACGACCAATTCAACTGAGTGAATTCCATTTTTAGGAGAAAAAATCAACTTAATTCAAGGTAGATTTTCAATATGAGAAGGAAAAAATCAACTACATTCAATGTGGATTTCCAACATAAAGAGGAAAGATCAAATGCAAGGGATGTTTCACCTAAGCAAGAAGAAATCAACTTAACTCAAGGTGGATTTTCAACTTAAAGAGGAAATATCTACTCAACTCAAGATGAATTTTCCCACTTGAAGAGGAAAGATCAACTCTACTTAAAGGATATTTCACTTGAGAAGGAAAAATTATACTCAACTCAAGGTGATTTTCATAATGAGGAGGAAAATATCAACTCAGTTCAAGGTGAATTTTCAATCTAAGAAGGAAAATGTTAACTCAACCTAGTGAATTCTACCCTAGGAAATAAAGATCAACTTAGCCCAAGGGATGTTTCTTCCGAGAAGGAAATGTCAACTCAACTTAAGGTGATTTTCATCCTAAGGAAAAAAGATCAACTCAACTAAGAGAATCTCATTCT